>MU226103.1:1987570-2038265 GCA_018584345.1 Thuja plicata
TTGCTCTCACTCCGCTGAGATTTTCCAAACCCTAGCTTCTCTCTCACAGGTTTCTCTTTCAGCTTTAGGTATTTTGCATGCAGGTGTTCTTGGCGTTCTGTGGATTTGCATTTGTGAAATCCTACAGCCTGAATAGTGTGGTACGTGGGAAGGGAAGCCCAAAGAGTGGTTCCAGATTACCATGGTACGGATTGATTTGGGTACCAACCAGCGTAGAGGATCTACATTGGGGAGTTCCTCGGCTCCTGGATAGACATTTGGTCCACATAAATTCATGCCCCTGCTTCCAAACAAATACCCCAAACGCAGAACCGGAGAAGAAACTGAAGAAGATGCCAGAGTGTGGATTTTTGGCCAACAACAACAGGAAGCAAGACATCGCCACTTGCGAGAGTTGGGGAACCAATCTCTAAGTGAAAGGCAACTTGATGAACACTTGATCCAAAATACCATAGAAGGAATTGCCAACTTGGCCATTTCAGATACGATGAAGGGAGGAGGAGAGAATCCTGAAAAACCTACCTGAAGGGAGTACCGAGAGATGCCTCACTCCACCCAGACACAAGAGTCACAAGGAGAAGAAGAGAGTATGGGAGGAGGTGTCCCACAAAGAGGAAGTGTCCCACCAGGAGGAAGTGTCCCACGAGGAGGAAGTGTCCCACCAAGAGGAGGTGTCCCACCAGGAGGAAGTGTCCCACTAGGAGGAGGTATCCCACCAGGAGGAAGTGTCCCACTAGGAGGAGGTGTCCCACCAGGAGGAAGTGTTCCACCAAGAGGAGGTATTCCACCAGGAGGAGGTGTTCCACCAGGAGGAAGTGTCATCCCAACAGGAGGAAGAAGAATGGCCGTAGTCAAATAGAAACTTCCAAGATTTACTAGAGAAGGGTCGGATGACCCGGCCTGACACTGTAAAACGTGTATCATATGGCAGGCCAATGGAGAAAATGACACAGATGAATGGTTAAAATCTTTCCCTGCCACCCTGAGAGGGATCGCTATTGATTGGTACTCAGATCTTGAGGCTACTCAGAAAACCACAAGGAAAGACCTCTGTATTGCTTTCAAGGAGGAATTCAGACTGCTACGGGATGACGATGAGATAGTCACATAAATCTACAATACTAGACAAGGAAAAAATGAGTCAGTTAGGAGCTATACTAGGAAATTAAAGGAACTCATAGGGAAATTGGATAACAAACCTACTGACGGATTGAAAAAATGATGGTTCATTGGAGGGTTAACTCCATCTCTAAAGCGGAAGATGAAGATAGTACCACCATCATCCTTTGGAGAAGCATGCACCCGAGCAATGGACATCGAAAGTGAAAAAAAAACCTCTAAGGAAAAGAAGCATGGAAGCAGAGGTGAGAGCTCAAAAGAGAGTGAAGATGAGTCCAAAACCATCCAGGCTTTGAGAAAAGACATGATGCAATTGATGAAGGAAGTTACAGGAAGCAAAGAGGAGAAAAAAGAAGGAAGGAAACTTTGGTGTACAGATTGTCAGAAGGAAGGACATACTAAAGGTACCTTCCCATGCAAAGCCTTTTGTGATATATGCCAAGTGCTAGGACACACAATTAGAGATTGCCCCTACAATCTTAAGGCACAGAGTGCTCAAGTATTTTTTACTCAAGGAGAACAATCCACACCACCCACTACCCCTCCACAGAACACAAACACAAATGCAGAGGCCTCACCTGGAGGGTACCAAGACAATAGATGGGGGAGCAATAATAATAGCAACAATAACAGTACTAATAATACACCTCGGAGGGAAATCCAGTACGATTCAAAAGGAAGGCCTATGATCCAATGCAGACGATGTAATGAGTGGGGACACTTCACCCGAGACTGCCAGAGCGAAGGAGGACAGAACGGAGGGATGTTATGTAAATGGTGTGGACCAAGAAATCATGAGGATGCCAATTGCCTGAGACAAAAGGGGGTGAACAGGCTCGACATTGCAGAGCCAGAGAAGGAAGTATTCTCCATAATGAGATTGCAGCCCAAACAACTTACTTACCTGGACATGGCCACCGAAAAAGAAAGGTTTCAAGAAGCAAGAAAGGAGATTAGAAATACTATGGCAGAGGAAGGTAGAGAAGGAAGAGGAAGTCTGGCTAAATCATCAAATAACAGACCACTACCTAGCATCATGAAACAAGTACTAGAAACCACCATTTTGGTAAGAATTATGGATTTATTAGAAACATTACCTCAGCTACGGGTAGCAATGGCCCAGGGAACAAGCAGCCAAGAAGAAAACCTCAAAGAGGAGGAGAAAGAAGAAAAATCAGTAGATACAGCCGACACTATATTCACAATAGGGACAGGGAGAACACCGACAGTAGTAGAAATGGAGATAATGGGATGTAAACTCTCCAATACTATTGTGGACAGAGGATCGGGGGTGAATGTCTTACCAGAGGAGACTTGGAAGGCACTAGGGAAGCCTACCCTCTGGTCGCCCACATTCCAATTTGTAGGTGCAGATCAACACGGGATCAAACCAATAGGAACCCTAATGGGGCAGAAGGTAAGGATCGATACATAGCACTTTCTTCTTGACTTTGTGGTAATTACTCTAGAGAAGAAGGGTTATGATGCATTGTTAGGAAGAGGGTGGCTAGTGGCATCCAAGGCTACCCATAATTGGAAAAAAATACCTTATCCATAGAGGTAGAAGGGAGAAAGTACACAATTGATCTGAGGAATCAATGTGTAAGCCAGGATCTCGCATTTGATTCAGAAGGAGAGGACAAAGAAGGAGTCGAACCAGATGAAGAGGGGGTGCTCTAGCTAGGGGAATTCTTAGAAGATGAGACCAGTTCCTTTGGTGGCCTATTCCACTGGTAGATGGGTGACCATGAGGTATTCCAGCTAGAGTGTAATATGTTGCAGATCCAAGAAGCAGAGGAGAGTTACCCTAAGGAGTATAAGGAGTACGAAGAAGGAACAACAACCATCAACAATAAACCGGCCCACACATTTGGGGGGCAGATAGAATACAAGGAGGCTAAAATGCAAACAATAAACCTGGGTGAGGAGGATGAATCCAAGGAAATCCTCATAGGGGACAACTAGGATCTAGTATTGAAGGGAGCGACATTAAAAATATTCCTTGAGTATAGGGATGTATTCGCATGGACATATAAGGACCTAAAAGGAGTACCACCAGAAGTGTGTGTCCATCGGATACCATTAATACCAGGGGAAAGACCTATGCGCAAGCGACCCTATAGAATGAATAAGAACTATGTTGCCAAGGTTCAGTAGGAAATTACAAAAATGCTAGAGGCAGGCATCATATTCAAGGTACAGACGAGTGATTGGGTGTCTCCTATTTTTATATCACTAAAGAAGGACAGGATACAAATCCGGATATGCATGGACTTTAGGTGCTTGAATATGGTAACCATAAAAGATCCCTTTCCTGTTCCTTTTACTGATAGTATCCTAGAAGAGGTAGCAGGCCATGAAATATACTCGTTCATGGATGGGTTTTCAGGCTATAACCAGATTAGCATTGCAGAGGAAGATAAGTTAAAAACCACCTTTATAGTGGAAGATGGGGTGTATGCTTAAAATAGGATGCCCTTTGGATTATGCAATGCACCAGCGACATTCCAAAGAATCATACTCCATATCTTTCATGACATGTCCATGGGGAGCTTCAGAGCTTTTTTGGATGACTGGTCAGTATATAGCAAAAAGGAGCACCACCTCAAAATACTGGGAGAATGCATGGATTGATGCAAAAGGGCCCGTCTAGCCTTGAATCCAAAGAAATGCAGATTCATGATTTCACAAGGTAGACTGCTAGGCCATATAGTATGTAAGGAAGGATTGAAAATAGATCCAAATAAGATCAGGGTAATTGTGGATATGGATGCTCCATCTGATGTCATAGGAGTAAAGTCCTTTTTGGGACATGTGGGATACTATAGATGATTTATAGAAGGATTTGCTAGAATTTCTCTGCCCTTAGAAAAACTTACCAAGAAAGGAGAGCGGTTCTGCTGGGAGAAGGAACATGAGGAGGCTTTTCAGCAACTAAAGAAGAGATTGGTGGGTGCCCCAATCCTCATATATCTGGACTGGGACAAGGATTTTCCCGTCCATGTGGATGCGTCAAACTATGCAATAGGAGCCACCTTGGCGCAGATGGGGAAGGAAGGACTAGACCATCTAGTATACTTTGCAAGCAGGCTATTATCTAAGGTACAGCAAAATTACAGTACCAGGGAACGGGAACCACTGGGTATGGTTTATGCCGTACAAAAATTTAGACATTACCTATTAGCTACTCCTTTTAAAAAAAATTTGGATCACCAAGCACTCATGTATTTGGTGAATAAGCCTATAATCCAAGGGCGAGTGAGCAGATGGCTAATTCTTCTCCAAGAATTTACGTTTAAAATCATAGTCAGGCCGGGGAAGAGTCATGTAATTGTAGACCAATTATCAAGAATCAGGTTGGGAGAAGCTTTTGGGAGCGGAATAAATGAAGATTTTCTGGATGCCCACCTATTTCAAATCACCATATTGCCTCAATGGTATGAAGGGATAGGACAATATCTCTCTACAACCACGTTTCCAAAAGAAATACCAGCTGCAGAAAGGAGAAAAATTGCACTCAAAAGTGAAACATTCTAGTTAATAGAGTGACTACTATATAAAATGGGGGCAGACGGGATCTTGAGGAGATATGTGATGGAGGAAGAAATCGCCAGAATCCCAAGGGAAGCTCATGAAGGGTTAGCAGGAGGCCATATGGGCCCAGAAGCAACAACTCGAAAGGTACTATTGGCAAGACTCTGGTGGCCCACTGTGTATGCAGATGCTCAAAAATGGGTGCTCACCTGTGATACGTGCCAAAGAGCAGGGAAACCCTTAAAAAGAGACTTCATGCCACTATTTCCATCACAACCACAAGAATTGTTTGAGCGGTGGGGGTTGGACTTTGTAGGGCCCCTACCTACTAGTAGCAATCATAGATGTAAATACATAGTGGTAGCAATAGAGTATCTTACAAAATGGGCTGAAGCACGAGAACTCCTAGACAACACAGCTCTCAGCACTGCAAAATCCTCTATGAACAAATAATAACCAGATTTGGCATACCGCTATAGCTCACAAGTGACAGGGGGTGCATTTTGTGAATCAAGTAATCAAAACGATGACGAATGAGTACAAAATTTTTCACTCATTTTCAAGCCTATACTATCCGAGGGCCAATAGCCAAGCAGAGGCCAAAAACAAAGTATTAGTAGCAATCCTATATAAGACTTGCGGAGTAGAAACAAGAGAGTGGGGAGAAAGACTACCAACGGTTTTGTGGGCATACAGGACTACTTACAAAGCCACTACAGGGCACACACCCTTCCACTTAATGTTTGGGCAAGAAGCTGTAATGCCTATGGAATATGGAGTGCTGAGCCCGAGGATAGTATTTGAAGAGAGACTAGGAGATACTGAGAGTCTAAAGGAAAGACTAAGTACTTTAATGAAATTGGATGAAAGAAGGACATTTGCTCAATGGGTGACCCAAGTGGCACAAGAGCGACAGAAATTCTGGCATGACAAACACTTAAAGAAAATGAAGTTTGAGCCTGGCCAATTGGTACTCAAGTACAATGGAAAAAATGAAATTAGGCAAGTTCAAGGTACGTTGGTTAGGACCCTATAAAGTTGTGGAGGTATGGGATAATGGGGCTCTAAAATTATCTACACTAGATAATAATCCCTTAAAAGACTTGGTAAACAGATCTAAACTAAGGTTGTATAATAAAAGGATAGAAATACATCCCATATGTCACTTAGACATAAAAGAGAGAAAAAGTAAAGACAAGGAGAACTCGAGGGGAGAGAATATAAAAAGCAACCCTAACTTCAGCAAGCCTTATAAAGGACTTAAGTGGGGCATTTTCACTAACTTGAATAGAAGGAAGTGGGAGAACAAAGCTGGCAGCCAGGAGACCCCACACAAGGAAGGAGGAAGTGGTGGAGAGGAGGCCATACACCATACGACAGAGCCAAGGAGACCGTATGGGCCAGAACCAGGCCATACGCTATATGAACAAGAGGGTGGAGAGAAGGTCGTACACCGTACGGGCCAGAACCAGGCTATATGTCATACGGGAAGGAGGGTGGAGAGAAGGCCATACACTGTACAATAGACTCAAGAGGACCGTATGAGCCAGAATTAGACCGTACGTTGTACGGGCAGGAGACATCAAGAAGCCAGGAGAGAGAGCCTGTACGCCACAGGCCATACGAGCAACAAGAAAGAGGAAGCCGTACAGGGACCGTACAATGTATAGATATTGCTCCTGAGAGAACATACAGACTTGGAATCCATCATACATTGTACAGACATCAGGTTAGTGGCAAGAGGGTCATACACCAAATGCCAAAAAGAAGGGGGCCATACGTAGAAGTAGTCCATACGATGTATGGCTAGCAGGGAGAAAGAGGTTATTGTGATAAGGCCGTACATTGTACAAAAAATCTAGTACATAGGGAAACAAAGATAATCTGTACACTATATGGACGACAGGTAGAAGGAGTTATCAATGGTTGCAAGACAGTTGAGATAGTTGGTAGAACAGTTAATAAAAGCATACAAAGGTTGGCTCAAAAAATGAAGATGGTAAAGATAAGTGTCGAAAACCTGAGTAAGGGAAAAGTTATTGATTCTAAACAGAAGAATCTAGTATTACAGGTAAGGAAGGTAAAAAAAATGGCAAACAAACAGGATAAAGGAAAGAGCCTAGAGAGAATCACGGCTGCCAATATCAGTTTTGAGAGCGTAATTAGGAGTGGGTGTCATGCCTGGTGGGAGAATGCAGAAGACCAGCACACCCTGAAGGGAGCTTTATAGAAAGCAGAGGTAGATAAAATCATTTTTATGCCTATTTTTGATTTAAAAGAATTTGAGCCAATATTGCACACTATGGTGGCTGGGTATGATAGGCAGGCTCACAAATCAGTAATCTGGTATTCTCATCAAACTATAACCATTTCCTATTCTACTAAGGAAATAAGCAAGGTATTTGGAATACCTAATCAGGGACAGAAACTCACTAAAACTCCAATGTCAAATGAAGAAAAAAAGAAATGGTTAGACTTAATGTGCAGGAAAGATCTCACCAAACAGCAGTGGGGAAGCATTCTGAACCAGCAGAACAGTAGAGGATTGAAGAAATTTTTTATAGCCAACGAAGAATGGCGTTACATTGTGGATTTGGTGAAGAGTAAACTCACAGCTGGCAGCCGCACATCTGACATAGCCATCTGGATGCTCCCAATAGTAGATGGGTTGAACCGGGGACAAATATACAATTGGGCATAGTTCCTTTCAGAAAGATTGTATGAATTCATGGAATTGAAACATAAGGTATTTTATATGCCTCATCATACAATAGCACTATTTTTGGAAGTAGTCCATACACAGGTGGCTGCTGATCAAAGAGGAGGACTGATTCCAGCCAATAGGGTGGAACTATATAAACCAGTCATGACATACTGGTTGCACTTAGATACTTTCAAGACAGGAGGAGGAGAACCTAGGACAAAGAAACTGAGACAAGTACACCAATCAGTGTAGAGTGAAGGATCAAGCCAGGAGGAGGTTGGCGGTGAGGTAGGCAATGATAGTTCAGAAGATGAGGATACCTCATCAGACTCAGTAGACAAGGAAATCAGATTTGGTCACTTAAAAGGCACGCCCAGAGATGTCACATTTTTACCTCAGGGGGAGGGCCCACTTCCAGGCAGTATACCAGAGTATGCAGATACCATTCCAAGTATGGAAGGAGGCCATACTATTCCAAGCAGGGAGGAAGACCATACCATGCTAAGTATGGAAGGAGGCCATACCATCCCAAGTACGAAAGGAAGCCATGGAGAGAAAGGGAATCCAAGCACTGAAGAAGAGAGAAGTGGACAAAGGATCCCTAAATGGGGAGCCACTAGACTCATCTTGCCAGGAGTAGTGAATCTCTTCCTGCAAACCAGAAAGCATGTACTAAGGTCATAGACCTAAGGGGGCAGCAAACAGGAGGACATAAGATTAGGGTCCACACATCAGAGGGGATAGAAGTGGCACAAACAGTGGCCTTGGTGGTACAGGCTATGGAGAACAAAGGAAACATACAAAATGAGGTTGAAGAAGACATAGTATTAGACAAAGAAGATAGACTGCTGGAGGAAGTCGGGATGACATCGCCACCCTCCCCACCACCACCCTCACCACCACCAAGGGAAATGGAAGGAAAACACACTATGGGAATAAAGCATACCATGACAGAGCAAGGTGCAGAAAGGATCTCATTAGAGGACAAAGCAACAAGGCTGCTCAAGGAGTGGCAAGAGATGGAACATACCATGAAGGACATCATCCAGGAAGCTAAAAATCAAAACATGGAAGTCATAGTGAGGGCTATAGAATCCTTATAAATATTCATGAAAGGGGAGTGCCACACAGATTGGGACCTACTCTACAAAAGTGGGTATGCAAAAAATGAAGTAGCTAAAATATGGGCAGCCCCAGGCATCATAGTATGGGAACAGGAGCAACCACCCCTCTTGAAAACACTTCAAGAAATGGAGGTGGCCTTCAGGAGGAAATTCTGGCAACTACAGGAAGAAAAAGAATTGACTAAGCAAACAAAGAAGGATTGGGAAGAGGAAAAATCCACGAGAGAAACACAATGGACGACAGAGAGAGCTGGACTAGAAGAGAAGTTAGCAGCAGTTGAAGCTAAAAATATGGATGTGTTACGAGTTCTATAAGGAGTTCAAGCTAAGAAGAAGGTGGCTGAAATGTATCTCCTACACTTCCGAGAGAAAGCTTCAAGTCTAGGGATGTCTTCACAACCCAACTCTCAAATCTGATTTTCCTTTTGTATAGTCGTCTGGAAGATGACAATTTTTTGGGGGGGGATATATGTAGTAGGAAATAAATTCATTTTGTATTAAGACTTAATTATGAATTTTCAAGAGGGTAGTTAGGAGCGAGAAGGTGCGTCCATTGGTTTTCCCAACCAACCGGCTACTATATATTTGTGTTTGGTTTATTGTATGGGTTGTTGGTTTCTAGTAATAATAAAGAGAATAAACACTTCCTCGCCAATCTGTATTCTGGTATGGTACTTTGTATCTTTCATGGATATTGGTAGTTAGTGAATGATTGGTTATTAGTTGTATGGTATCTGTGAATGTTTAATATATCCTTCTGTATATTTGGTACTGTTAACTATTCTACAATGGGTTATAAAAAATATTCACATCATATAATTTCTGTTAGCAAGGCCACACAGACTATTATGTAGTAAGGTTAGGCCCTTCCTTCTCACTTTCTACTTTCATAATAATACAAAGGGATTGTCTTTCTCCTAGCTTACCTTTGAGGCTGTTATGTGACACTGACATTAAACTCCCCAAATGGTTGCATTGTGCCACTGAGACTTCTCTATATTCACTATATTCAATAAATTCTCTATATTCAATAAATTCTCTATATTCACTGAGATTTCTCTTTCATTTCTCACATGGTTTGTCCATGCTTTGTCCTTACTGTATGGGATTCATATTGCTTCTCTAGTTATTTCACATATTTGACTTTCACAAAAAGAAAGACAAAAGTAACTGTCCTTCACATAGAACTCCGCAGGCTCCTCTAATTTGGAAACAACGATTCCATCTTCCAGCCTATCTTCATATTTAATTGGTTACTTCATCAACATATTTGAGTTCCTCCTACTTCAAATATGAGTGAAATATTCTTGTTTTCCATGCAATTTATATACTCCACAAGACTGCAAATCTTTGAGGAATTTTGTCAAACAATAACAATTTTAAAGAATCGATTGCAGAAACTTCATGTGCCTGATTGTTGGAAATATCCACAATCACAATTGACAGGCACACAAGACACAACTATGAGGTACATATGATAGAGCTTTTTAGGTTGAAGTAAATGATTACTATCAATTGGAGAATCATATGAGTCTATTGTAACAAGGGCTGCATTGCAGGATAGTTCCTGCTAAATGCTGGCAAGAAAAAATTGATAATAGGGTATGGATACTTGAAAAATAGGGAATTGATTCCTAAACTTCCTATAATATTAGTTACAGGATATATTTACTAATCACTCCTAAAAATTAAAGGAACAATGTTAAACCATGTTTGCACATTTTATCTTTAGGTATTGGAATTTTGGCTCATAAAAAACATAAGACAAATGTAATCCTATAATTACCGCTACATATGGAACAATTTAAATGGCTTTGACCCTTACTAACTATGAACCAAGAGCTTGTACCCCTGCATATATAACATCCCAAAATAACTCCATCATACCCATCTTGTTTTGCACATGCAATCTGCATTATCTATCAAGTAATTGAAGTGCTTCTGATTTGTAGTTTCTATATTGAGCCATGCAGCTGCCAATATTAATTCGTCCCACAAGAAATATCGACTGTATAAAGAACACATGTAGTTATTCAAGCACAACATTCACAAGCCTATGCATTTGTATATGAAAGATAAAATAGATGAGAACAACAATAAAATAGATTTCAAATCATGTTGAAGAATTTACATTTCTTTGAATATAAATCAAACCAACGTGGGCTGATTGAGAAGTTCATTAGAGTAAACAAGATCCGAAGATTGACAAGTCCATTAGAGTAAACATGAATCAGAATTAGAGAAGTCACAGCCATACCGATAGTTGTTTCTCTTGCAAGGTCTAATGCAGTGCTGTGTATCAATCTTGTAAGCATGTCTTGGAGTTTTCAAATAATAGATATTGAGAACTCAACTTACTAAAACTCAATGGCCATATTATTTGTATATAAAATTACACAAATAAAATTTATGTGAGAGAAGAGTAGGGTAAGATATCAATCAAATTACTGCAATACCAAATTACCTTTCTACACATTGGCATTCCCTTCTGCTCTCATTCTTTGATATATCTTTGATAAGTCACATGAATCAGAATTAGAGAAGTCATAGCCATACCAGCAGTTGTTTCTCTTGCAAGGTCCAATGCAGTGCTGTGTATCGATCTTGTATGCATGTCTAGGAGTTTTCAAATAATAGATATTGAGAACTCAACTTACTAAAACTCAATGGCCATATTATTTGTATATAAAATTATACAAATAAAATTTATGTGAGAGAAGAGTAGGGTAAGATATCAATCAAATTACTACAATACCAAATTACCTTTCTGCACATTGGCATTCCCTTCTTCTCTCATTCTTACATATATCTTTGATCTTGGGTGGCTAGGGTAGGTGCTTTTTGAGTAGCTAATCTCAAAAAATCAAATTCAAATTTTTAGGGCCTATTCAATAAAAAACCTTCTTAAAGGAATCAAACAACTTCAAGGTCAAGTACATCATTACTAATCTTATCCTTCTACATTTGGATCTGTCATCAACTAAGCCTACATATCACATTGTTAAACACCTTTCAAACACTTACCATTAAGTCCATTGTCCCATCTCCATAGCCTTTCAAAATACTATTCCATGTTGTCCTTGTCTATTTTCAACATTGTACTATCCATTGTCTATAACCAAAAGTATTAGCCATTAACTCTGATCACAATCATCTTTAATAGCAAACAGCTGTGTAATTCCTTTAACATTGAATCAAAAACTAAAATGAGACTCCTGATGACTATCTTACTTATAGAAGTTTGACTGTACACTCACAACATTAACACCATGCTTCTAGAGACCCACATATCATTCAATGATCCCTTTGTTTATTAACAACACAACCCAAAACATTATATCATAACACTGCAACCAATTAAGTCACTGTCAACAATAACAACCTTCAACAACCCTGCACACTATCATTTATTACCTTTGTTGTCCATATACTAAATACAGTCAGCCAATAGGGACCTAAGGCCATGAATCAATCCTTAGGTATATTGAACTCCTTACCATCCAATTTCCTTTGAACAAAATTTGACACAAAAGATCAATGATTTAGCATAAGGTTGACTGTCAACATATAAGCAACTTAAACTGTATTTCTGATGCAATATGCAATCCTACTTCATTTGTCTGCCCATACAACATGGTGGATGGTCTATTTCATTGTTCTATGCCTTATCAAACACTTGGAATTTTCCTCAAACCCTTAGGCATCAATAATTTAACCAAACAATTCATCCACTGTCAAAACAAAGAAATTTTACTATTTTTTTCTAGACCATAACTCTGTTGTTCATAACTTTAAAACCCGATAATATTATGAAAATCACTTCGGTGAGATTGTCGCAAAATAGGTTTATGAAAACATATCAAAATTTCTTCAGAATCGAACAGTTCAATAAAAACTTAAGACCTCTGCACAGAGACCATTTTTTACTATCCCTAAGTTTTAACAGTTTTACAAAATCCAATTGATGTCAATATTTAATATGATCGGTGCCAGCTTCTTGTTTCATAGTCAAAGCAACTTGAAATTGATGCCTCTTAAATTTTATCTTGCTTTTGCAACATATGTAGATATAAAAATATTGACAAAGATACAAGCTGATTGATGTTTATATTTGTGGTGAATATTAAGACATTCTTGAGTTGCTTTGCACCTTGGCTTGTTTCCCAGACTCAAATTCCTTGGGTGAAATGGCACAAATCCTGCATTCCTAGGCTGTAAACCTCTTGAAACCATTGAAATGAGACTTCCACTATGTACTCTTCCCTCTGGAAGTGAAAAATGGCCAGCTTCAGTGGAACCTGAATTGTATAGGTCAGTTTGCAAGGTTTTTATGCCCTTCTTCATGGGAAATGGAGCCAATACTTTGTGAGTTCATCCTCCTGACCATATTTTTTCTTAGTCCTAGGCTCCAAGTCAATATTGTAATCTTTGTTAATGATCTGCTCCACAACACAATTAGAGGCCCCTGAAGCCCTATTATGCAAAGATTCCCATTCAATGTCAGTGACAAGTGGTAAAGTCTCACCCTAAACCGCACCATATTCTATTATATTATTATTTGCAATTACCATTGATGGTCTTCCTAGTCCATAAAAAAGGCCAGAGCCTATCCCAAGACCAAGTGCCTTGCCACCATGGGATCTGTGATCTTGGAATAGAGCACTGTGTGCAACACATAAGCCCATTTTCCCTCTAGCATACCTATCATAGGGACCTCGTCCATCCACTCCATGTACTTCATGAGAGTAAACTAAACCTTCTTGGCCCCGTAAACACCTCTTGTCTCCTCCATGGGCTTTGCAAAAGTTTGTACTACCTTGAGCACTTTTCCCACACCCTTCAAACTTGCACCATTTTCCTCCTCCATGTCTAACATAGAATTCTATCCTGCCTCTCGCACTCTTTGTACACCCCTCAATAGAACATCGCTTGCCACCTCCATGGGCCACAAAAAATTGGGTGCCTCCATGCACACTTTTTGGGAAGATGCTACCTCCATCGAACATATAGTGTTTGCCTCCACCATGGCCTTTACACAATGAAGTGTTACCTTCAACACCTTTATTGCATCCGGTGTATGTGCACCGCTTTCCACCTCCATGTGCTTTACAGTACAAAGTGCTTCTTTGTGCTCCTTTAGTGCACTCTAGATATTGGCATCTTCGTCCACCCCCATGAGATATTTAGAGACTAGAATAGCACTCAGCACTCTTTAGGAAACCTTATTTTTGACACCGTTTACCCCCACCATGCCGAATACACAAGCATTATTTTCCCCTAGCAGCCTTACTACAACCTTGGTGGCTGCATCTTCATCCTCCTCCATGCCCAATACAATAATTTGTTTTTCCTTCAGCACTCTTTGTACATCCTAGCTATTGGCACCTACGACCTCCACCATGAGCTTTACAATATACAATTTGAATTTTGACACCTTTTGTGCATCCAAATGTTTGACACCTATTTCCACCTCCATGGGATATGCATAAGCCCAAGGATCTTCTAGCTCCCTTGTGACAACTTGTAAATTTGAATGTCTTGGAGGTACAACACTTTTCTTCATTACCCAGAAAACCAATTGAGGAAGCAAGTCTGCACCTGAATTCTCCATTTTGGATACCATAAATAGAGATGGTATGTAACACCTAGATTCAGTCTGTACAGAAGTGGAACCCTCATTCACAGGAACCTTTGTGCTCCTGTGAGTCTCTAATCCATTGACATGAGCTTCCTTCCTCTGGCCAAGAAAAAGGGCACTGTCAGATTGAGAAAGCACTACAACTGGATTCATTACTGTTTGTCTTCCCAACTCTAGAGATGCTGTGGAAAGCCCCAACTGAAAAATCTCAGGATCAATGTCTAATGATTTTGCAACCGTAGCACTAGAACAATTTTTTGATTCTATCTCTGATTTATTTGAAATGCTAGTGTATGTAGAGATACTTGATACTTTTCTAGTATTAATGCACTGAATTATATATATTTCTAATTTTTTTGGATTGCTTTAGAATAAAATTCTTGGAAGATCATAAATAAGAAAATCATCAAAGGACCATTGCAGGTTGCTTTGGAGGCTAAACTACTGATTCTAAGATCATTTTGGAAGCATCAAAAGGCTGATTTGTGAGTGTCCTCAAACTAGTCTAAAATTTATCTCAGGCTCGATGATTTTCTTGGAAATATCATATAAATTCTATAAGCTTCCAACCATTCTAGATCTGATCGTGAATTGATTGCAGGGATAAATTACACGTTTTATACTAATTTCAAGAATAGGAATTTGATTTGTTTTTAGAAATTTCAGAACTTCTCTAATGATCCCCAATGTCATTGTAGACCTTGTGGAGTGGTTCTAAGCACATTTTGAAGTGATCAGAATTCTGATATAGCATAGGTCCTCAGACTTAAATCTGAAAAATGCCTGAAATAGGATCATTTTTGAAGAAATTTCTCATAATTCACTAACTTACCCAATCTTCAAGGGGATTATTTCTGAGTCTTTGGGAGGTAATTTTTGCAAGGATCAACAAGTTTAAAGACTAAATTCATCCAGAGGGTAATTTTCAGACTTGTCCTCAGAAAATCTAAGTTTGTCATTATGGAGAAAGATGGATTTTGACCATGGTTGGTGGGAATTTTGATTCATAATTCACATATAAATCCATGGATCATGATATGTGATGAACATAATGAGTTGTTAGGACCCATCCTTAGTCAATTTTTAGACTTTCCATGTTTGTCTTCAGAAAATCAGAACTTAATCAGAGTCTAATTTTTCCATTTTGTGGCTAAGTGTTGACAAATTTATATTGTCTTAGGATTCTAATCCAAATATTTGCTTAGTTACAACTCTCAAGGGATAGAATCACTAAGTTATGGCATGGAATTCATAGATTAATCCATGGATTTAGAAGTCAGAAATTTATTATTTTGTATAAGTCCTTTAAGACCATACTGACTCCGAGCCTTGTACCAGGAATCATATCTAAGAAGAATCGTATCTAAGCAGGATCATATCTACTTATAGGCTATTGATTATAATTTAAATTTTTAATATTGCATATAAGATGGAAATTAGTGTAACAAAATAAAAAGACTAGAACACATTTTTTTCATTCTTTTAATTGAGTTTTGTGTCTATTGTTCAAATTCATTTGATGCTTGTCTTTATATAAAAAGTGTGAGAGTTTTCTGTCATTTTTGTTTTACATGTTAGACATATGCATGAAATCTTTTGCCTAGGGATTTGATAGAAATCATATATTTTAATAGTTATTTATGTAATGATACTAACTAGTGTTAACACACTTTTGTTTGCAGCTTTCTATTACGCCATTTGCTTGGTTCCTATACGAAATGGCAGACCAGGTATTTCATGAGAGCTTAGTTCATCATTGATTTTTGTTTTGTTTTGCAATTTTTATTGGCTTGTTAATATGATAGGAGTCATCTTTGATCTCTTCTTGTGATAAAAATGGCCTTCCTCTCTATCTTTTAATATTTCATTACATTATTATGACATCATTGTCATCTTGACCATACCTTTATACATATGTCTTCAACGTGACTACAGTCTTTCAATGTGACTACCATTTTGTCTTTTCTTGGAACTTTGACTATCATGATGCTTATTGATTCTTTATACTTTCCACCTTTTCCACAACATACCCTTAATACACATTTTTGCAATCCTACACCATCAAACATCCAATACTTCCAATTAAATTCTCAATCTTAAAAAAAAAAAAAGAGAAACAACAGAGACCATGTGATCTATTATTTCTTCTCCTCTAGCTTTCTATAATTCTGATAATGGACCACAGAAAATGACTAAACATTTTAAAACATTGAAAACTAAAAATAATATTAAACATATTGTGAAAACTTAAAATCATCAAGTTATAAAAAGATATGACTCACCATATTTATTAGGATTTCTTAGAATTCTTATTGTAGCTGAATAATAATCTACATATACAATTGAAATATCTGGATGATCTTATTACACATCTTATAACATAATTCTCAAAAGCTGGTTGTTACTTTGAGAAAAAAATTATTAAACTTGATTAGACAACCATTATCATCGAAGAATTCTGATGAAGAAATGATTGAGCTTGCTGATAGATAGGAAGTTGAACATCCAATAGGCAAATTACCTGGAACCAAGAACTTATTTTTTAATAGGTAGGAAGCTGGACATCCAATAGTAAAATTGCATGGAACCAAGAAGAACAAAATTCACACCATAATTGTAGTCGTCAAGCCTGCTCAAATATGATGGCAAAAATGATAGCTCATATTTGCCTTAACAAAAGTCAGATATGGGATGTCATTTACAACAGTCTCTTTACAATGACTCATCACTCCAAAAGGTGGATATATCTCTCAAACTAGAAAAACCAACTTTGAATATAGTGATTGCATTGGTCTAGAAGGGAATGAAATCCTTGACTCAAGAAAGTGAATGAATCCTCTCAAAGCAAGTGAATAAAGACTCTATTAAGGAAACTTTACCCCTGAAATAAAAATGACTAAAAATTTTCCTCTTTTGTGTATCTCACCTTAAAGCCAATTTTTGAATGTTTCAAATTTGTTAAGCTGTAGCATATCATGAACCTAAGAGTCATGTTATCTTCAAAACAAAGTAATACTCGAGTCAAAAGTTGTACTCTTATTGTTTATAGTACATCACGCATTCAGGGAAATAGGACATCATCATCATCTGAATATTCAGATGAACAAGAAGCAAGACTTTCTCTAGGGACAAATGAATGCTTCAATAAAATGATATATTGCACTTGCAATAGGTGCCAAAATAAGAAACTAAAGAAGCGATGAAATGTTCGTATCCATAGATTGAACTATGGAGTTTATGTAGAAGAGGTACGCTATAATTAAAAAATTGTTATTCTTCTAAAAAATAAATATACATATTATTCAATATATTACTATTGATCATTTCAATTGGTTTTGTTGATGAAAATCTGCTTCTAGGTCCCAATGTTCCTGAGGAACTAGTGGATGTCATTGATGACAGCTACTCTCAAGATGAAGAAAAAGACACATTTATGGATGAAAATACTTCACAGATAAATGAGGATGGTATTAATGAATTTATCCAAGAATTATACACATATTCTAAAGAATTTATTGATTCACCCATAGCTCAGTTGGCTAGGATGCCTCTTTTCCCAAATGCAGATACTTCTATATTGGCGACACTTATGTTGTTGTTGAACTTGAAGGTTACACATGGATTGAAAAACACATGCTTTACTGATATATTAAGGTAGGATTCAATATTCCTATAAATGAATGCACTAGATGTCTTAAATTTTTTGAATATTGTGTATACTTATCTAATAAAAATTGTTTGTTGCCTCATGTAGACTTTTGGCAAACAAGTTTCTTCCAAAGGACAATAAGTTGCCTCATTCACACAGAGAAGTATCTTCAGTGATGAAAGATATTGGAATGGAGTACAATACATATGATGCATGTCCAAATGACCATATATTTTACTATGGAAAGAATGAAAATTTGCAAAAATACCCAGTGTGTCACACAAATAGGTATCCTCAAGACCAAGTATCCAAGAAGGTTCCTTATAAAGTACTACAACACATTCCACTAAAGCCAAGGTTTGAGAGGATGTTCAAATGCAAGGATTTGGAAAAATATATGAATTTTCATGCACAAGGGAGGAGCCAAGATGGTGTCATGTGTATGGCCACAGATAGAAAACATTGGAAAGAGATTGAGGAAAAATGGCCACATTTAAGAAATGAGCCAAGGAATGCAAGAATTTCTCTAGCAATGGATGGTGTCAATCCTTTTCAAGATCTTAGAACAACATATTATGTTTGGCCAGTTTTAATTATTAACAAAAATCTTCCTCCTTGGATGTCAATGAAAAAGGAACATGCGATGTTAACTCTTATCATGCCAGGTACTAGAACATATGAGTTCAGTGCTTTCTTTAAGATTGTATATAAATATTTCAATTCAATTAAACTCTGATAATAAACTTTTTGTTTATGTAGGGAAGTATCAGGTAAAGGATATGGATGTATACATGGAACCCCTCATTGATGAGCTTTGTGAATTATGGGATGGTGTAAATATGTACGATGTATCAAGGCCTATCAACGATAGAAACTTTCTCTTTCATGCAATCCTTATTTGGACAATTCATGATGCCCCATGGCTCTCTATTTGTTGTGGTAATATATTGTGAATTACATTTGTAATTGTTTTTTTCATTTTACCATTTACTAAATATGGTTTCTATACTTATCTAGGGCTACAAAAAAAGGGGAAACATGGTTGTCCATCTTGTGGGCCGAAGACATGGTATAGGGAGTCAAAGGATCTCAATAAAACTATTTATGATGAGTATAGACAGTTTTTGTCACAAAATCATCGCTATCGAGTGCGTGAGAAAAATAAGTTCAATGGAAAAGAAGTGGAAATGAGGAAGCCAAGAAGGATGAACCCTTCTAGGTGGAAAGCACTATATGATAAAAAAGAAGGGTCTGGCTTTCCACTAGGAATGAAAAGACTTTCTATTTTCTACAAATTACAATATTATGAGAACTTTCCAATAGCCCACCTATTTGATACTATGCACATTGGGAAAAATGTGGCAGAGTGTTTGTGGAAACATCTAAATGGATCCAATCTTGAAGCACAAATAAAGTTACAAAAGTATCTCCAAATTGCCAATATTATGCCAAACATGTGGTTGCATGACAACAACTCATTTGTTCATGCTCCATGGATTTTAACATCAAAGGAGAAAGAAAGCATCATTGATACAATGAAAAGAACAAGGTTTCCTTCAGTTTTTGGTGTGACATTAAAGAGCTTATTCACACGAGATGGATCAGAGTTCTCAGGGCTAAAAACACATGATTGACACAACTGGATAAAGGTAACTTTGTAGAACATCAGATTTGTTGGAAATATAATTAGAAATTTGTTTATCTTAGTGATAATAGAAGTTCATGCATAATTTAACTTTTTTTTTGTTAATGGTCATGTAGTATGTGTTGCCCCTAGCAATACCAAGCACCTTTGACTGTGATGTCACATTAACTATTTACAAATTATCCAAATATTTGAGGTATTTTGAATCCATCATGCATACTCTTCCATGACTCTTATCCTTTGAAGTGTATTATTGGTATTATCTTTATATATGTTTATACCTTTAGTTTTGAACAAATAATAAGTATTCAATATAATACACTTTAATATTTGTAGGTGGGTTTCATCTAAAGAGATACATCAGGATAAATTGAGTTATTGGAAGAGGAATGTTCCACTTTTGATGTGTGATATTCAATTGTACTCCCTACGAGCTTCTTCAATTCTCAAGAGCACTACCTTGTACACCTAGTAGAAGATATTGAATTGTGTGGTCCTATCCATATTCAGAAAATATGGCTCATGGAGAGATATATGAAGGTTCTAAAACAATTTGTGAGGCAAAAGGATTGACCAAAAGGGTCCATGGTTGAGGGGTACATGGTTTTCCAGACAATGGTTCATTTGAGTGAGTACTTACCTGAATTGCATCTTGAAGCACCATGATTATGGGATTATAACAAACCTCAATCATTTGAAGGAGAGAAATTAGAGGGTAAATGGACTTCAAAGAGGATACAAGGTACACAAATTTTTTTGGAGTAATTGTTTTTACCTTAAATTTTATAAGACATAGATTTAAATCATTATTAATTCATTGAAAAATTCTATTTTCCATTGTAGATGCTAAGGAGTGGGAGTCGTTACATTTGTATGTTGCATATAATTCCGACTTTATGTTGGAATGGATGGAGAAGTACACTGAACAAAAGAAATTAGAGGATGAAAAGGCATGGACCATTATATATAATAGACATGGTCAAAACACTGCTCGAGGACTTCCTGCAAGCCATAAAAGAAAATGGCCAAATAGATGCTCGTGGAATTGGCTCAAGACCAATATTGAACATGAAGCAACAAAGAGGAAGAATAGAGTGACACAACAACAAATGGATTTCATTAAAGGATCTAGAAATGGGGAGGTGATACATATATATTAACAAATTTGTGGTATTTAGTAATTTTCTTTTTAACTTTTTTATCCTTGAAGCTAATTAGTTAATATTTATATGAATTTAGGTAACATATTACAAAGGAATGTGGAATTTTGGTCATCATTTTCACACCAAAAAGGTTGATGACAAGAGACAAACTTATGATTGTGGAATTTCAACATGATTTGAGGTGGAATGTCATTCACATGCAAATGATAGACGACCAATCACAAGCACACTTCACTATTATGGAGCGCTGGAGGATATTATAGATCTTGATTTTATATCTTTCAAGAAAGTTATTTTTCGTGTTGAATGGTACAAACCTATCAAAGTGGGTCAAGAAAAAACTATAGTGTTGCACAAGAATGGCTTCTATATGATCAATACATCTAGGTTTGAAGCCACTTCTAAAGCTTATGTTTTTCCAAATCAATGTGACCAAATATTTCTCATTCCAAATTTAGAACAACCTGGTTGGTCATTCGTGATTGATTATGATCCAAGAGGACATCGAGAAATATTTGTTCAAGATGTAGAGGACCGTGGTTTAATTGAAGATACATAAGTCCCCCTTGAAGACATGCATGGCCAAGATGGAGATGATGAAAAATTTATTGTCAATGATGTGTATGACCAAGATGATGATCATGACGAGTTTATTGAAGTGTCTGAAGGATATGAGCAACCACATGGGCATCAAGTTCATGAAGATGGTGAATTTATTGATTTTCTTTTGCATGTAGTTGAAGGTGAAGAAGGCCATGAAAACAATGACATTAATTTATTTGGGGAGTTAGAGCTCATTAATGATGGTGCATTTATGCCATCAGATGAGGATATTTCATGTGAGAATGACAGTGTTTGATCATCATGTTCACTAGAAGATAGTTGTCAGGATTCAGTACAATATAATTATATCTTTACAACTTAAGTATTGTGTTTTTTAATATATACAACATGTAAGGGAAATTAAGTAATTTGAATGTTTTGAGTGTTTCATTAGTGGATGTTTGTAACATCAATGAATATAGCTTGCAATTTTTTTTCAATTGGATAAGTTGTTTCATTTTATTTTTTACTTCTTTAACAATTTACTGAAAGACACTTTTGTGTTTGGAAGCTTTAAACAATCAACACGTAGGCACTTTATTCAATTGACACCTAGGAAAGAGAAAGAAAATACCATAAAGCTAAGAAAATTTGGAAGTTGAGCATTGTTTAATATGTTTTTGTTATGCATTGAAACATAATGAAAATATGTATGTTATTGTTCACGTGCTAGTGAATTTGAGTTATGTTACTAATATCAGTTGCATATGTTATCTAACCAATATTTTGTCATTTTAGGTCATTATGTGTTTCTTTAAGAATGTGCCTATGGGAACTCAAGATTCTACTATGGGGATTTCATTCATCTTAAATGCTCTAATTGAAATGTTGAGGAATGGGCAAGGGAAAAATATTACTGAGATGGTGCAAGAGGTAAGTTTGAAAATTGTGTTTTATAGGTTCAATTATCTTATCTTTTGTATTATTATGTTAATTTATGTTTGTGGAATGTAGGCCATCTCTAAAGAAACTCCATAGAGCACACATCTTGTAGGCATGCAAGATCCAATTATACCATCCAATGCACCCAATGTTATGCAAAAGGTAAGATTCAATCATATGTTTGTGTGGGTTTTATTATGTTATTTCCCCTATTATACCTCTTATATTTGTGCCCTGCAGGATGTTTCAAGATGTGTCATGCCCTCTACATCTAGACTGGGAACACCTACCACAAGAGTGGAATCAAGTGAAATACCACATAGCATGCCCTCTACATCAAACATGGATGCTACTAGTATCCCTACTGAAATGGACATGCACGCCCCTGTTAGGAGTACATCTAATCCATCAAATGTGGGTTCAATCAGAATTCTCCCACCAACACCTGAACAAGTTGCCTTGAGGAGTCTTATAGAATCACAATCAAGAATACTAAGGTTCCTAACAGATACTCTTGAAAGAAATACTTCAACAAATTGAGCTATGCGAGAGGACATTATTGGGGAGTCCAGGGATTAATTCAAATGAACAGGTAAAATTATCTAAAAATATTATCTTATTATTCTTTTATACAGTAGATATGTTTTAAATTTTAAATCCAATTACAATATTCAAGGGCTCCAACCCTATGGAATCACCAAATCCCTGTCTTAGAGCAACAACTCCCATGCAAATGAGCACCTACTCATCTTTTCTCAAGCACCAAATTTATTAAACAATGAAACTGAGTATTAAATCAGAATATTCAAAATTGATTTCCCCTTTGAAAAAATGATCAAACTAAAATTCTGATATAATAGAACAATTCTGATATCTTCAAAGTATCTTACAGCCTGAATTCAAAGTACTCACTATATCACATTTGCAAAGTTAGGCAAGGATGAGAATGAATCAATCAATAACTGTTAATGACACCTACAAACTAATGTAACATAAAATGATATCTCTAAATTCTGATCTTCTCTGTTTATCTAATCACTTCTCTTATTATCAGCCAGTGACTAAGATTTCTAAAATATTCAAGTATCAGATATTGTATTAGATCGGTATGTATATGAGTATCTAAAACTGGAACATCAAATGCATTTACAATACTTGAAGTGTTGAGAGTCTTTACCAATTGTCTTATGTATTCAAATGTAATAGACCTTCTTCATATATTCACATGTACGAACAAGATTCTCTTTCATATAACTTCTTCATATATGCAACTGATTTCCCAGCGTCATTCTTTTTTAATTCATTTTAGAATTATTCTTTTCAAAACTCCATCCTTCGATTGACAAGAATTCTTTATGATTCAAAATCCTTTAATTTGAACAACACTCTTATAGCAGTATGTATAACATATCTTTTCAGACTTTCAGAAAGTCATGTGATACTTTCCCTGCTTAAAATATATATCATCGCAATGCTTTTAGAGAATACAAGTGCATATACATCACACATCCAATCCAAAAAAATTGGGACTTATTTAAGCCTACTGATTGGTTGATATAGTTTCAACCATATTATAACTTATTCAAAGCTATTTTTGATGTGGCTCAAAGCCACCAAACTCTTTAAACCAAACAAAAAATAGTCTGACATTGTTGTTTCACATAACGAAAGATGAACATGTAATTAAACATAACTCATTCAAGGACCCGATAAACATATCCTTAGTCTCAAAAAAACAACTGAGTTCATTTGTCTATGTGTCAATACACCATTGTTTCATCCTGGGCCCGATAATAACACATAATATAAGAATTTGTATGAAGATGTGGAATTCATTGGCATTGCCTTGAACATATTTGTTATCAATGTCTTATAAAACACAACAAATAATAACAGTCATTGACATGTAGTAACACTATTTTCTCATTGTTTGTCACTCTTCACCACTTTCCTGACCTTGTGTTTATTCATTAGGTGAAGCTCTTTACACCTATTCTGATTTTGTGTTTATTCATTATGTGAAGCCCTTTAGCACTTATAGCGAGATGAAATTTCTAATAATTTCACAATCTCATTGTAAATACAGGAAATAAATGACAAAGTGACCAATGTACCTATAGGGGCATCTACCTCAACCTCTAAGACAACAACAATATCATCAGTGACTACAAAAGGAATGCAAGAAGTTACAATCTTTCTCACCTCAGAAGGAGAAGTCTTGAAGGATGAAATAGGGCTAAAATTTTATCACTTTATTTTTTCGTCGTGCAGAAAAAATATTTGGCAATACCATTCAAATGGATTGGAGGAAGCAAGACAATGCTAAGAAAGATGAACTCTGTAAAGATGTCATATTAGAATTTGGAAATCCTAGTTTTGATAACAAAAGTATTTTAGATATTGCACAAAAATATATTCACTCTAAACAAGACAATTTAAGGTCAAAGCTGACAAAAGACTTGAGATATCCACGTCCATCTTGGATCACAGACCAAGTGGCATGGGATGAACTGGTATAAGATGCCAAATTTAAGAAGAAGATCCACAATAATCCAAACTATAGGCCCTATGCATAGGGAGGATCTAAAAGACGCCTTTGAGATACAACAAAAGAAACTTAGGCTAGGGTGTCAAGTATTGGATCCCATAAATTAGGATCTGGTGGGTACAATAGCATTCGTGGTGGCTTGGTAAGTGAACATTATCATCTATAGAATTTTCTATTTCTTCAAAAAAGTCATGAAAAAATTGTGAGTTAATTGTATCTTACAAGTCATTATACCTTATAAATTTGGTTATATTTATTTATGTAGGTGCACCAGTTTCAAAAGGAAGCTTCAGAGGAGGATTTAAAATATGCCTTACTGCATGGTTCCCAAGGCCTTCAAAAATGTATGCTAGATAGAGGAGAGAAATTAGTCACTGGTCATGAATTTGAGGCAAGTTCTTTATAATATTCTATGGTTCATGCAATAATTTAATTAGAGGTATTATGCTTTTTTATTAAGTTAAAATGGTTTTGTGTATAGGAATTCCAACAATCAAACTCATTAGGTAGTGAGAATGAAGAGGAGCTAGAGGAACACAATGAATTATTTGGTGCACAGATTGATTCAGTTATCATTCCTGAACCTCAGCAAGAAACCATCCTTGAATTTCAGCAAGTTGAAAACAATAATAACAAGGAGGGTGTTCAATGTCACGAACAATCGAAACCCACTATCAGACTGGTGCCATGGAGAAAGAGGACAAAAAGGAAGAGGACACAAATGGATAGAGGACACAAAAAATGATAACACACGATGACTATGATAATGGTATGATTCTTTATTTCATGTTGTCTTTTCATGGTATGACTGCAACTTTGTATGCAATCTATTGTGTGTAATTGTAAGAATAAGTCATTTTGATCTTAGAATGTGGCATCTTGCTTATAATTTTAAAGAAATATGGACCTGCCAAATGTATTTTTTAAAAAGTTTCCAAGGATTTTTCAGCAAACCCATTATGTGTATATCCTGCAATAATTGCAGTCCATGAGACCACATCTCTTTGAAGAGTTCTATCAAAAAATTATCAAGCAGTATGTATATTTCCACCCTTTGCATATAACATGTCTATGAGAGCACTTGAAACTGTAGCATCTGAAAAAAATTGCTTTCGATTATGCTCTGATGGATGACTTCTCCTGGCTCAGAAGCTCCCATTTTGGCACAGGTTGAGAGGATACTGGAAAAGGTTGTGGAGTCTAGTTTTATGTGTGCCAATCACATTTGCTGAAAAGTTTGCAAAGCCTTTTCAACAAAACCATTTTGTACAAATCCTGCAATCATCGAATTCCATGACACCACATTTCTTTGATTTTGCATATCCTGCAACCATAGCTATCTAGGAAACCACATTCTTCTACACCATTTTGTCAAATTCACCCCCTTATGTATTCTTCCACATTTGGCATACATATCTACCAGCACGTTTGCAATTACATCATCCTAAGAAAATCCCTTTTCCATTGTGCTTTGATGGATGTAGATACCCTATTCCAAAGCTCTTATTTTGGTGCATGTGATGTAGAAGCAACTGTCGTCCAAGATTAGCCTTCTAGAAGATAATTTCACTGAATAGTTTTATCTTAATTTTAGTTTGATAAGATTTTAGATAACTTGGAATTTGGCAATGTTAGTAATTTGTTCCATATTTTGTGGATTAGGAGGTTCTATAGTTTCATATAAATATTGTAAGTTTGCATTCTTGTGAGGACGGAGTGGGATTGCATAGAATAAACTTAATTGTATGATTTAGAAGTACTTTTACAGTTTGATTCTGATTCTTAGTGTTTTTTTTCCTTTCTACTGTGCATTATTGTGGTATCCATTTATATTATGATGTGCATTAGCATGCTGGGAGAATGCTGGAAAAGGTAAGTCATCTAATCAAAGCACTGGAAATCTACATTATTACTACTCAATCTACTTGTAGAACAATGACAACCAAATCATTGTATAGTGTACAAATTTACATTTTTTAAATGGATTAAACTTGAGCAATCAGTTGTAGCATTCTTTGAGAAGATCAAGAGGAGTTATAACAACTGAAACAATGCAAAAATTTTAATTCTGGGTTACTCTAACATAATTGCTTAAATGGTCAAATTCTCCAAATAACTTCGAATATAGTTTTATAGCCATTTTGTAGTGTTTGTCAGAGTCCACTAAAATTTCTAGTATCATAAGCTAACAGTTTTAAAATTCATACCAAGTTATTGAAGAACACAGATTCACTACTAAGAGGGGGTGAATTTGTAGTGAATAGCCTTATTCCAATTTTTTTTTGATGAATAGTGCCTTCTCTATTAAAAAATATTAAAGTTACATATCCACAAAAAAGGGGCTGGGGGACATAGAAATCACCCTGCAGAGTTCACACGGTAGAGCCAGAAACAAAAACTATTCATAAAAAAAAAATAAAGCCATTAGGCAGCAATAGCAGTAGCAGAAGGCGGAGGATCTTTATCATCTGATCCCCACGCCTTAGTGGGATTGACAGGAGGGTCGGGAAGCGACCAACCATCATCATCAGCATCTTCTTTATCTTTTTCATCCGCCCTAGGCGGGGAGATAGCAAGAGCCAGGTGGGGATACTTGGAAGAGGTGGCAGGAGGCCAATCCAAACCACAACGAATACCAAGAGCACCAGGAGGGGCAGACTGCGCTGGAGCCGGCGCCCACCCAGAAGGTCGAGGAGGCGGATAAGTCGAGCGGCACCGCCATCCATCCCCACCACCTCTCGAAGAGTGGTGACGAGGATCCTGGGACCGCAGAGTGTGCGAGCGGCACACCGAAGAACTACGCCCACGGTGGTGGCCTCTAGGAGGTGTACCCTTGGCAAAAAGGGCATCTGGAGGAACCCGAGCAACAGTGCAGGGAGCATTGCCC
The DNA here is from genome assembly GCA_018584345.1 of Thuja plicata. Lineage (NCBI taxonomy): Eukaryota > Viridiplantae > Streptophyta > Pinopsida > Cupressales > Cupressaceae > Thuja > Thuja plicata. The sequence continues at coordinate 2,015,067 of MU226103.1, forward strand.
CAATGATTGAGCAACTCCTACAGGTGAGCCACTTCCAGAGCCACTTTATTGGCTTGAACTTGAATCTGCATCATAACATTATTACATATAGAATCTTTGTTAAACAAAGCAACATTCATATCAAGATAGTTGTGAGAGAAAATAACAACATTTCTATCTTTCCAAAGATTAAACAAAATCTCCATCCCGAAAGTATGCCAAATCTGGGTAAACTTGGAGGGGAGTCTAGGAGAGTCTCCTAAGACAATCATATGCCAAGAAAAAGGCTCGAGCTAAAAGGGCTTAAAGAAATCATGAATCCACTGCCAATACTGTTGAGCTCTCCTATAGAACCAGGATATGTGCAAAAAGGTCTCAGGGTGACCGCAAAAAGGACATCGAGGGTCATGAACTCCTAGATGTTTGAGCCTAGGGCCGACTGGGAGACCTTGAAACAAAAGACACCAAGCAAAAAGAGCCATCTTGGGCTCCATAATGGTGGTCCAGATGGTGTGAAAGTGAGAGCTCCAGTGGGAAGTGGATGATTGAAGGTGCCATCTTTGGTTAAGGATATCCACCATCGAAAGATGCGGGGATAACCACCTATAACCAAGCCTTGGCTTGTAATTGCTAAAAGGCGTGGCAGGATACCATTTCCAATCCTTCCACCAAGGCCTAGTATCCTGAATGCCAATCTTATTAAGCAGATTGGTAGGAATAGCCGAAACCAAAAGATCAAAAGTCTGGCGATCAGAATGAGCCAGCCGATATTGAACCTGCATATCCTCCCAAGATCGGAGCCCCATAGAAACTCTTGAAAAAATATCTTTGGGAGTTTGAATGCCGCGTTTGAAAAAATGTAGAGCACAAGCCCCTTGAGTTTTGGCCAAGGGTATACCATGTATGGAAAACAGAGGAGACCACCAGAGGCTCTGCTGATTGAAAGAAAGCCCATTGTGGAAAGCATCACCATCCCATCGAAGCCAGGGTTTAATAGCTTCCCAAGCTTTCCAAATTCTCTTGATGATGAAGGTACCCTAGATTTGAACAGGTTCTCTCATAGTGAGCAAGGTCTGAAGGCCAATGCCTTTCCAAGTTGGCCGGTGAACCGGAAATCCAGCGGAGATACAGTGTCTGACAAGAATTTTCCATGCCTCATCACCAGTTAGAGCTCGGATAATCCACTTCACACAAAGAGAAAGCCCTTGCTTCTAGGTGGAAAGAAGGCCCAGGCCTCCAGAATCACGAGGAAGGCAACAGTACTCCCAGGCAACCCGATGAAACCCATGGCCATCTGCACTAGAGGCCCAAAGAAATTCTCTAAGCAGACGCTCAAGCTTGAGATAAGAGGCCTTAGAGGGATCCCAACAAGAGGAATAATAAACATGGGTAGCAGCCAGCACTTTGGAACAAATCTGGAATTTCCCCGCAAGAGAGAGCGGTTTGCAAATCCAATAATGCAATTTTTTCTCAATTTTAGCAAGCATAGCATTCCATAATTCCACAAAAGATCCATGAAAGGCAAAAGGAATGTCCAGGAAGCAAAAAAATTCTCCATGTTGCACCCATTTCCAGCCGAAATTAGCAAGCCAAGGCGGGGCTGGAAGAAAGGACTGCCTGAAACAAAGAGTTTTACACCATTGAATGGCTGATCCAGAGGCTTGACAAAAGGTGTCCAGGCACTGCAAGGCATTGGAAATGTTCTCCTCATCCTCAATAAGAGTAAGAAAGGAGTCATCAGCAAAATGGCCATTAACCAACTGGGAAGAAGAATCAGGAAGGGAAATGCCCTGAACTAAGCCAGCAGAAACAGAATTGGCAAGCAAATACCCAAAGCCTTCTGCAGCAAGCACATATAAAGCAGGAGCCAGCGGACAACCTTGCCGGATGGATCTAAAAAGCCCAAAAGTATCAGATTGGGCCCCATTGATGGTAATGCAAGCAGAAGCATCTCCAAATAGCATTTCCACAGATTGCAAGAAGTGAGGGCCAAACCCTAGAGCTTGAAGCATAGCGAGAATGAAGGGCCATTCAATGCGGTCATAGGCTTTAGGAAAGTCAATTTTGAGGAACAGAGTAGCCTGTTTAGATTGACAAGCCCATTCCATCCCTTCCCAAACAGCAATGATGTTATCAAGAATATACCTGGACTTGATAAAGCCAGTTTTCTCAGGATGAACAATAAGGGGAAGGAGATGTCTGATCTTGAGAGCTAAAGCTTTGGTAATGATCTTGTAGGAGACATTCAACAAAGTGATGGCCTCCAATTGTAGATATCCTCCGGATCACCAGACTTAGGTATGAATTTAATATTTCCTTTGTTAATTATGTTACCCAAACTTTTGTTGTGAAAAGCTTCAAGGTAAACTTTGTGCAAGTCTGGACCCATAGCATCCCAAAGGTGTTTGTAGAATTCATAGGGGAAGCCATCGCATCCTGGAGATTTATCATTGGCCATAGAGAAAGCCACCTCCTTGAGGTCTAAGATGGTAAGCAATTTCTCACAGAAGGCACGCTGCTCAACTGCTAGGCGATTTGGAGTAACAGCAATACAAGCCTTGAGAGCTTCATCCCAAGCAGCTGAATTACCCTGAGAAGCAAAGACTTGCTCATAGTGCTAGACAAAGGCCTGAAGAATGGCCGAAAACTTAGTAAGGGTTTCAGTTCCTTGCTTGATCTTTTGAATACAAACATTAGTATGATGAGCTTTGAGGGCCTGAAAAAACTCCTTGGAGGCTTTGTCGCCCACCTCGAACCAATGGAGACGGGCTTTGATTTGAGCACTACGAGCAGCATAGGCATCAGCAATTTGCTTCTCATGGCGAAGCTGGGCCAGCTTAAGCTGGAGATTGGTATCAAAGGGGTTCAACGTAAGCACTTCAGTAGCGCTATGTAGAGCCTTAGTATTAGCTTCATAAGCACGCTTTCTGTAACAAGCTAGCTGACAGCCATAAATGTGAAGAAACCTCGCGGTGCGGGCAATGGCATCATTCCACCACTGAATCCAACCAGTATCACTGTGGGGTCGAGGCACTAAATTCCAAACTTGAAGAATGTGGGCTATAGTGGGATTATGTGTCAGCACAAACATGTTAAGAAAAAATTGCGTCTGCACAGCTCTCCTGGCACAGGACTGCCAAGTAATGGAAAAGTAAATGGGGAAGTGATCTGACAAGGTAACATCTGTCAGAGGAATGACAGGTAGGCCTCGATCTTCAGAAAAGGAGGAAAAATATTGAGCTATTATCATAGCATGATCTAGTCTCTTAAATATGCAGTCAGAGCCAACTCTAAAATTAGACCAAGTATGCCAGACCCCACCCTGTTGGCGGCGGTTAGCATTGGGATCAAAAGGGCCCAATTTATTGTGCATGTGATACCAGGCTTCTCTCTCCCCATCTGTCCAACAAAAAGGCAAAATTCCTTCCTTGTTAGAGGCCAACTCAACCATATTAAAGTCCCCACACATAACCCAAGTAGCTGGAGGCAAGTTGTCTGCCAGCCAGTACCATAATTGAGATCTTTCGACAGCATCATTGGGGGCGTAAACATTAATTACACTGAAAGAATGATTATGTAGAGATAGAAAAATCCAGGTTACACGTTGCATCAGATCAGATCCATGCGCAATAACACAAGAATGAAGGTGAGGTGACAGAATGGTAATGACACCGCCTTTTCCAGCTTCATGCTGAGAAGAAAAGACAATGTTGTCTGGCCATATGACACGACAGGCAAAGTTAAGTAAAAACCCATAAATTTTAACTTCTTGTAAACATAGCACGTCCAGATTCTGAAGTCTGTGACGAGTATCATGAACATAGTACTTTCTGGAGAGGTCAGTTAGACCTCGCACATTCCAGGACAAAAAAATCATAAAAACTCTTGCATGGCTTCCTCGTCCCCAAGAGAGGAGAAGCTATTATGCAAGTAGGCTAGAACAGAACCAAAGCTGGGGAGAAATTCTCTAGATGAGGTGAACATCCTTTTATCTGGGTCATCCGTGTGTCCATCAGGACTGCGAGACTGACGCACAGCCCTGGAAGTAGGCAAAGAAACCGCTGGCGGCACAAGCACCACTTCTGGAGTGGATGGCTTTGCAGATGAACTCTTCCCTTGTGTAACAGGGTTTGAAACAAAGGGCACCACTGGTGGCGCATCAACTGGAAGAGAATGACCAACGGGCGCATTCGGAGACGGCAACACAGCAGCAGAGGCTGGTGTCATCTTAGGGCCTGCGGCATTCCGACCTTTACGCAAAACTGTAGTCCATTCTTCTTTTTTTCCAGCATTGGTGGCTTTGACCAGCGTGTCTTTAGGCGCAAGTTTCACCTGAGGGGTAGCTAGCGGGCAATATTTGATCTTGTGCTCTGCCGATTGACACCAATAACAGGTGTTGGGCAGATTTAAATAAAGCACCTTTTGAGAGATGGTGAGAGCACCAATCTAAATTTCAACAGTCTCCTTGAGGTCCCTAGAAAGGTCGACCTCAACACAGACCCGCTTCTGGGGACGGGCATTGAAAAATTTGTCATGTTCCATGACAATGACTTTGCCAAGGGTCTTAGCAATAGACTCAATAAACGGCCAGCATGGCAAAGGGAGGCCAGGGAACTCGACCCAAACTGGAACCCTAAGTTTTTTGTCATCCAAGACAGTAAAATCTCGAGACTATTTCTAAAAAACTAACAGGGAGGACCTAACAGTCCAGGGTCCACGGTTAAAAACCGCTTCCGCCTGAGAAGGGTTAGCAAACCGAAAAAGGAAAAAACCTTTGGTAACGTTTTGCACACCATCAAGACGGATCCCATGAGGGGTCCAGCTCTTGTTGACCCAGTCTTTAAGAATAATTTCAGGAGGAGTACGACCCGCAAAATATCCAATCAACGTATGCTTTTCTAACCATTCACAAGCAGAATCAAATTCCTGTGGATTAAGAACAATATCAGGGTTACCTCGTGAAAGACCTTCAGGATGAAATTGTGGGGATGTTTATTCAGAGGAGGCACCATGGCTATCTGAAGCTTCAACTCGCGCACCAGCAGCAACTACTGGGCCGAAGTTGGTAGGAGCCATACTATAAGCTAACCCTAATGTAAAAAAGATCCCGCAGTTAATGCGGTGTGACAGATGGATGGCCCAGAGCGGAAACACAGACAGAACGCCGTATACATGAAACCCTAGCAGAGCCGAATGATCTAAACTCCCTTATTCCAATTTTTACAATTCAAACTTTATGCAAACACTTCAATTGAAATGATCAAAAACAAAACATAACAGAAGCACCAAACATCAAGCAGCAATGCACACATATGTGACGTGGAAACCCAATGTGGGAGAAAACCACGGTGAGAAGGACTGCTAGGATCTACTGTCCTAATCTAGCCTCACAAATCTTTAATGCAATTACAACTTTAAGGGCTTCAACCCTTAGGAGCATCAACCCTTTTTCTAAGAGCAACAACTCTTTTTCAAAACTGAGCACCCACTCAAACAATATAGGCTTCAACTCAATTACAATAAAAATGAATGTTTTGGAGACAAATTACATCTCAACTCAAATATGAATTTATTACAACTCTGTAAAATTTCTCACAAACAAAAAGCTCCATACTCTTAGAACTGTGAACTGATTATAATAAGCTTTTGTTCAATGAATTCAATCCAAGATGTATAAAGTTTTGTTGCAGTTAAAACTGAATATAAATACTATAAAAGCTGCAACTCTTAAGACTACCACCTCTGCACTCTGTGTGAATGAGAAACAATATAACATAAAAATAATTCAATCTGACCAGATCCCTGTGGTTAGTTACAAACTTATTCAGTACCTTCGATAGTATAGGAAAACATATAATCTGTATCATATCATAATATAACACTTTTATCACCACAAGAATATATAAAAATATACCTCCAGGTTTGCTATTGAGAAGAACTTTTTCCTTATCTCAATGTCTGGTATTCAACTCACTGAAATTTGATGTTCTTCTTGACTTCTTGTTTATTCTGTTGTACTAATGCTTTCAACGATTTAACAACTTACTGTATTATTTCCAAGACACTTCTGTTTATAACCAGACGATATGTCTTTCATTCCAATCACAGTCACACCTTCATCAGATGAATAGATGAATATTTATAAAAACTGATTGGTTGGAAAACTGCAGACTAGGTAGTTTGTGTTTGGTTGTTCCAGCGTGTCCCTTCAACTGTTCCTCCAGCATGTCATCTTCTGCAACTTCCAAACTTTGTATTTTTTTTTGTCCACCACTTAATCAATTTTGAATTAGTCGCTTACACTTAGACAACTTGAATAATAAGCACTTTGTCTTCACAGTGCTTTGTTAAACTTACTACTAAAAGTGAATGTCACAAAAGCACTCAAGAAATATACTAACTTGTTTCCAATTTGCTAACTTTGCAGGTTTTTGGAAGTAGAACAATCAAGAATTTTGCAACTTTGAGTTGAATGGAAAAAGATCAAGAGGAAAAATAGTAGAAAAAAACAATTCATTCTATTTTAATCTTATGAAAAACATGTTATGCAGTTTGTGCTTGTAATCAATCATCTTATCAACTTTGTACTTCCAAAGAACATGCAATTGATTTTGTACTTGTGTCTTGTTTATACTATAAAAAACAAACATGTTATATGTCTACTTATTGTTATCATGAATGCTTCTAAGTTCTCATTATGCATTTACAATATGTGATTGTATCTATCATACTTGTCAATTGCAAAATGAAATACTTAACTTCATTGCAATATTTACACTAAAGAAAATGGCAATGAGCATTTCGTGCTAAAGGGTGCACTAATCTATGATTGTATCTACCATCCTTGTGAATTGAAAAATGAAATACACAATATTTCTAGCTTTTAATGTAATACATTTAGTAACTTCATTTGGCATGAAGAGAAACTCTATACTTATTCAATTTTAATCCTACTCTATCCAATAGTTTCTCAGCGACCAAAATCTACCTTCTACTTTTGACACAAGTAAGGGACTCTAGCTCAAACGAAGCTCTTGTTGCTATTTGGAAACATTGAATGTTGAAAACCATAGTAAAAAAAATTAAAATCAATTATTTATTTTTTTTGATACATTTTTCCATATTGTCTTTATAGAGACAATAAATGTGATTTAAAGACAAATTGTCTCTCTAGAGACAATAGTTGGGATGTAAAGACATATTGTCTCTCGAGAGACAATATGTCTTTAGATCCCAACTATTATCTCTAAAGATACAAAAGTGAAATTGTCTCTAAAGAGACAAAAATACTTCCTGCTTCATATTGTCTCATAAAGACAATGTTTTAAGACAATAATTTGAGACAGAGGTTTAAAGACAATATGTAAGACAATACTTAAGTGTTTTTTTGTCTTAGGTTGAGTCAATTTACTCAAAAATTATCTTAAAACCCCCCTCTATGTAGTAGTAAAAATTGAGGATCCAAACACTAATTCTCTTTGGTCATTCTCGGGTAGACTCCCACGCAAGGACAAGGTTGTTGTTGACGCATTAAGAACATTAATTGAAAAGTTTTGGCATGAAAACTCAAGGGTTTCACCCAACCAAAGAGACATTGTTAGGAGGAGAATTGGATCTACAAGTTCTATGCCACATCCAAAACACTTTTTGGATATGAGGCAAACACAATTTTATGAAAGATTCCTGCAAAGATTTCCTCAAATTAAAATTAGTCAAAGATTTTTTGAAATGAAAAAACCCTTTTACATCAAGATTAATCATGCGTGCACCACATGTTGTTGCAAGGTACATATTGAATTTTCTATACGTTATGATATAACATTCATCATGTTTGTTGTAGTTTGCACACTAACACTATTTTGTAGGAATGTGGTCTTCAAGAACCTCCTACGTCATCAAGAGATTTTATGTCAAGTGTATTATACAATCGAGATGATGGTTGCATATATTATAATATGATGTGTTTGAATGGATCTTGTACTTCATGTGGTGGTATGAGAAAGTTGTGGATATGTCACCATCTAGAGAGCACAAATGAGATTAGAAATACACTAGTTTCTTTTGGAAAATACAAGACATCAACTTATGGTCTAAAATATGGAAAATAACTTAAGAGGTGTGAGTTAGTGAAAAATGATATAGGCATAGCTAATTTTATGAATATTTTTCAAGAGAAACTAGTTTATGAGTACATACATCATTCACATAGAGCTAGGTGGTTGGATGACAATTCAAGTTATGTAAGGACACTTTTCCCCTTGGTACTATTGTCTCCATTATTGATTTTGCTGAGAGTTACACTTAAACCTCAGAATGAAGTGCAAGCATTGTATTACCATTCTATACAATTGACGATATTTGTACATATAGCTCTCTTGAATGCACATGATAACACACACGTAGATAGAAAGGTTTTAAGAGAGTATCAATTCTACATCAGGTCGATTGCACACATTCATCAAAGTTTGTGCAAGGTTGCTTCAAAGTTTTCTATAAGAATTTAAGGGAAAGAGGTATTGAGTACAACCAACACATAATATGGTCAGACAATTGCACCTCACAATTCAAGAATGCAAGGATGTTCTATTGGTTGAGTAGGATGCATGTGACAAGTGGCATTCAACATTTTGGTAATTTCACCGAGGTGGGGCATGGAAAAGGTGAGCATGACGGTGCATGTACATGTGTAAAAAGAGCTCTTGCCAGAGAGGAATTGAAGTACGAAGGTGGTGCAGAGTTAATAAATGCAAAAATAATTCTGCGATGGTGCAACTCTATGATGGGAACATGTAATGAAGGTAAGTCTATGGTTAATAGATTTTTTTGGTTGATAGGCGAGACTAACATTGAAAACTATCTAGATTTTTGTACACTTATAGGATCAAGTGACATGCACTCTTTTAGAAGTTGAAATGTAGCATCACTGGGTATTTATACTAGATTAATGGCATGTTTTTGCTTGTCTTGTATGAATTTTACGTGGGAGGAATGGGAATCAAAAGAGTGGGTTGATGAATGGTCTTATACACCTTTGAAACTGCTTGATACATATCAACTTCCTAGAGCACTACAATTGAGCAAGTTTGAAGCATCAACATATTTTGATCACATATCTGACCTAGTTGAACTAGGTAATTTATCAATTTATTCTTCATTTTAAGATAAACTTTGTTGAACCTACTTGAACTCATTTTATTAGGTGGTTAAGTGTTTAGGTTGTTAACTTATCCCTCAATAAATTGCAGGTCATGTATATGCAGTTGTTGCAGATGAGAACAATGAGGAAGGGACTGATTACTTTTTGTGTCATTGTATTGAGGGAGAAAAGAAATTGATAACTACAGTCATTGATGGAGAGGGTATTGAGTACCCAATAGGATCTGTTGTTGTGATAGGGACATGGCTTAGAAGGTACACTATCCAAATATAATGTGTTCTTGTTTGACGACTTTGAGACCTCTTACCATCATTCTATTACACTTTATATGTTGAATTTTGTATTAATTTATGCTTCTATGAAATGCAGGCACCCTATCCAAAAATACAAGAAGTGGTTATTTCTGGACTATGAGACACATAGACATATTCTGCATTACTTGAACCTTCTTGTTGCAACAAATATTGAATTGATAAAGTATACTGGTAGAACTTGTAAGAAGAATTTATGGAAACTTCATGAATCTAAACATGAGGCAATACTTGACACAATAAGGGTTAGAGCTAACCTAGAAGGTTCGCTCAATTAGTTTTGGGCCATCATGAAGAATCATTCTATAAAATGGTAGAATTATTTTGACAATTTTGTATATAAATTTTGTGAAACAATCTAACTTCACTTTTTTGTAAACATAAATGACTATGAATTGGTCTACATGCATATTCGGAGACCACATTTTGTATATTGAAAGAAGATCAAATTGTATATAAACGTGGCCATGGGTTTATTTGTATATACTAAGGGGCCACATTTTGTATAGTTTACTGTGTACCATTTAACTAAGAGCGTATCAATGAATTACGATTCATTACAATTATAACAATGGCTCTTGCAGTGGATATCCCATGTTTCTCTAAATTATAATAATGGTTCATGTGTAGTATTTATGTATGTATGTTCATACTACATATTTTTCATGCATTGTATGTATGTTCTTTTCTATCTTATATCTTTTTCATGTGTTGTCATGTGTAATAGACCTAATCTTTTCCAAAGCAACTAACTTGAAAATATTTTGTCTAACCAAAGTAATAGACATAATAAACAATTAAAGTTATGTTGTTATATGTTATGCTTTGTGGACCTTTGAATTGTTTTACTTATATTGTATCGTTACACTTACATGTTTAATAGCATAGATTTTATTTAAAAACATTATCTGATTATTGGTTGAATTGGTTCATTACTTGTTTACACTTATTCATCCCCCTCCCCCTAGTGCCTCTATATAGTAATAATTGGTATCAGAGCCTAGTTCCATTGAAGAAGCCTAACAACTTGGGAGAGGTCCTTAAAGAATACATGGAGTTTTATAGAAGGAAACTTGAAGAGGCTGAAGATATGATTGACAAACACAAGGAGTAGTTGATTATTTCTAGGGATAAAAGACAAGAGATGGTTGAAAAATTGAGTGAGAGTTAGTTTATTTTTCACAATGCATTCTATGAGATACCAAGAGCACTTGTGAGTGATTCTATGGTCTAAGATATGGCTCTTGAAAAATCGTTGCCCAATTTGGCTTAGTGCACCTTGGGAATACTTTGGTCTGACTTGCACCAGAACATTCTCGATGCTTTGCAACCAAAAAAATATCTCCCCTAGTGTTTACCCGGCCCACTGGAGCTGATGGAGTTGACTGTTTGGTTCCATGATGAATAGTTTGAAAGATGCACCATTAAGCAACTTTCAACTAAGCAACAATGCAATATTTTGCACCAATCAAGATCGGGTCACCAAATGGAATCCGAGTGGAATCTCCTAGAACTAAGCTACACACTTTTAGGCCTTCCCAAGATGTTCCTTGTGCACTTCAAAAATATCTGATATCTCTCACAAGGTCTGAGATATGGCTCTCTCAAAAATTGCTACCCAATTTGGCTTAGTGCACCTTGGGAACACTTGGGTCTGACTTGCGTCAGAACATTCTTGATGCTTTGAAAGAAAAAAAGTTTTCCCCCAGCATTTACCTGACCAATTGAAGCTGACAGAGTTGATGGTTTGGTCCCATGATGAAGGGTTTGAAAGATGCACCATTGAGAAACTTTCAACTAAGCAACAATGCAACATTTTGCATCAACCGAGATCAGGTCACCAAATGGAATCCGGTTGGAATCTCCTAGAACTGAGCTACATGTTTGTAGGGATTCCCAATATGGTCCTTGTTCACTTCAAAGATCTTTGATATCTCTCATGAGGTCCAAAATATGGATCTCCAAATATCACTACCCAATTTGGCTTAGTGCACCTTGGGAACACTTTGGTCTGATATGCGCTAGAATGTTCTTGATGCTACGTGAGGGAAGAAAGGTCTCCCATAGTGTTTACCCAGCCAACTAGAGATAATGGAGCTGATGATTTGGTCCCATGATGAATGGTTCTTGATGCTCTTTAATTGTTAGTGGTATGTGACTGGTAGAGAAGCATAGACTAGATGCTCGATTCCCCATAACTTTTTGATGGGTATAAGTTTAACACATGGTACTCGATGACATCTACATTCCAATGGAATAGACATAAATTAACTTAATTCATTCATGATTTATGTGCTATGTGTATTCTTCATTTCTACTAATTGAATTCAAGATTTGTTTGGTATGTGTATGCTTCACTATATTCATTTATATCGTTCATGAGACTTTCTCTCAAAAAGGCTATATATGGAAATTCTTATTCCTCCCTTTGATATCCTTGATCCTAGGGTCTGAACACCTTATATTATCTATTCTAAGGCAGGAACAATGTTTTATTTGGTTGAAATACACCTACAACCCCAAATTCAACGTTTGACTTAGGTGTGTGCACCAAGTTGTGGACAAAAAGGGAAGTATAAATGGACACATTTTCTCTGAAATCGGGTAAACCTAAACTACGAATAGGAGTTTGAGGGTCATGCACTCAAAATAAGAAGATGTGTAAAAAATAAAAATTGTATTAATCTAAATCTAGTTTCTAGAACACTAATTTTTTTAAAAACCCTATAAGATTAAGAGGGTCAAACCTCGCGCGCAAGAAAATATGTTCCTAATTTGTTTGGAAAAACATAACATAGATGTTTCCATGCACTGTAGAAAAGGTATAGTTATATTCAATATTTTTTAAATCCCTTTGGTAGGATGATAGGTAAGAGTGAGATCTAGAAGTTGTGTATTTTTTTGTAATTTTTTGATTAGTATGTTTTTTTCTGTGATTTTTTAAAGTGATCACATCCTGAAAATTTGGTACATGTTCGTGCACTGGGCATAACTTGCATCAAAATAATAAAAAATGAAACTTTTTTTTTTTAAAAGTGTATAGAATCAAGTGTAGAACAATAATATGTAATTGATTTGTAATTTGATTTAGTATTTCAAAAGGTATTAAAAAAATGGTAGACATATGTCTGTGAGTACAATCAAGACACTGGTAAAGAAAATTAATGTTTACTATGCTAATGTTGTCCAAAAATAGAAAAATTTATATGGTTAGAAAGCTAAGAAGACATATGAGATTATGGTGAAACTTATAAAGCTACCCAGTTGACAAATTGTAAACCATAATGAAGATAAAGTTGAGAAATCATCTCACAAGATTAAAAAAAAATGTGTAAAAGAACAAAAATGGAGGGAAAATGAGCCTCCAAGCCTTTGGGTCATTTTTCAAGCCTCTTCCCGAGACATAACCTGATTGGGTTTCTAAATTTCAAATAACCTGATCAGGTTCTGAAAATAAAAAAGTACTTTAAAACCCGATCAGGTTTTGAAGAAGTAAAAAATATTGATTTTATTCTCCATAACCAGAGAGAGAGAGAGAGAGAGAGAGAGAGAGAGAGAACTAACGACAATGAGAGAATGTGCTTGAAATGTTGAACCATAAAAAGCACAGAGCATGACATCTGGATTAGCCAATGCTTTGCCTAATATTTTATGAAGTAACCCAATCTCCTCTATTGCACTCTCACTTTGTTTCACTTCCTCTGCATGGAAGATTTCAATCTCTTTTTGCATTCTTTGAATTGTTCCCAATTGGTTCTCGCTCTCTACACGCAATGATGAAATTTTCTGTCTCAAGGCTTGGATAATTTGACCAAGTTGATTTTCCCCATCTTCTCGCAGATTTATAATAATTCCAAATTGTTTCTCACCCTCTGTCGTAAGTATTTTGTTTTCTTCCTTCACACCGTGAAGTTTGTATAAAAGACATGTATGGTAATCTTCACAATATTTAGGAGGCACAAATTGGTAACAATTCGAGCAGTAGGAATTAGAAAATGCACACCCTTCTTCACTAAACTGTATAGATGGGAAACCTAAAATACTTTTGGAAGTAGAGTTGATCCCTTTGCTTCAGGCCATTGCAAATTAGCGAAAGTTTTTTTCTCTTCGCTCCAAAAAAATAGCTTATTTCAATGGTCGCCCATGAATTTTTTTAAATGGCCGATTGGTTGCCTTTGCTTCTTTCAATGGCCATCCATGATTTTTTCTACAATCTTCCAACCTTTCGTACATAGTTATTACAATTTAATACCCTCCTAGTACATAGGTGTTTCAAGTGAGTGAAATTGTAGACTCTCTCTCTCTCTCTCTCTCTCTCTCTCTCTCTCTCTCTAACCCAATCTCCTCTTTTGCACTCTCACTTTTTTTCGCTTCCTCTACATGAAAGATTTCAATCTCTTTTTGCATTCTTTGAATTGTTCCCAATTGGTTCTCGCTCTCTACACGCAATGATGAAATTTGTTGTCTCAGGGCTTTGATAATTTGACCAAGTTGATTTTCCCCATCTTCTCACAATAATCTCATCTCTTCTCACATATTTTCAGTAATTCCAAATTGTTTCTCACCCTCTATCGTAAGTATTTTTTTTTCTTCCCTCACCCACGAAGTTTGTATAAAAGACATGTATGGTAATATTCACGGTATTTAAGAGGCATAAATTGGTAACAATTCAAGCAGTACAAATCAGAAAATGCACACCCTTCTTCACCAAATTGTATAGATGGGCAACCTGAAATACATTTGGAAGTAGAGTTGCTCCCTTCACTTCGGGCCATTGAAAATTAGCGAAAGTTTTCTGCTCTTCCCTCTAGCAAAATAGCTTATTTCAATGGTCGCCCATGAATTTTTTTAAATGGCTGATTGGTTGCCTTTGCTTCTTTCAATGGCCATCCATGGTTCTTTCTGCAATCTTCCAACCTTTCATACATAGTTATTATAATTTAATACCCTCCTAGTACATAGGTGTTTCAAGTGAGTGAAATTGTACTCTCTCTCTCTCTCTCTCTCTCTCTCTCTCTCTACTCTCTTTCTCTCTCTCTCAATCCTCCTACTCTCTTTTTCTCTCTCAATCCTCCTTTTTTCTTATTTTTTCAGAACCTAATTGGGTTCTGAGTAACTAGGAGCATGGAGTCGTTATGTTCTCATAACCCAATCGGGTTCTAAGTAATTAGGAACAAAGAGCCTTTATGTTGTCATAACCCAAACGGGTTCTGTGGAACCAGGAGATTTGTTTGCTTCAATGGTCTTAAAACAGTCATTGCAAGTTCTTTAGAGGTCCCACAACTATTTTTCTATTGTTCTATGCCAGGAACAAAGAGGTTTGCACTTTTTTTTGCATGTTTTTTCTTTGCAATGATTGAAAATTGTGTTTTTTATTTGTGTTTTTAATGCTATTTTATCATTGTAAGTTCTCATTTCAAGAGAATGGTTAATTTATTCTTATTTTTTGTATTTGATGTTCACATGTTATTCTATGTTCATGATATTATTCATAGGATCCATTCAATACGAACAATGGGAAAGAACAAAAGAGGAACAATTGAACAACAAGAGACAGAAAAGGAAAGATAAAGGGAGCACATGAGAAGAATATGACAAGGTACATCATCAAATGCAAGCAATGTAAGTGATGAAAATGTTAATGTTAATGTTAATGTTAATGTGATAAATGTACCATTTCAATTTGATGTCATTAATGAACAAAATGCACATAACAAAAATGAAAATCATCAACATACACGAATTGAACTGATGGGGATAAATGCACCTAATTCATCTAATGAAAATGTAGAGCATGCAATTGTGTTAACACCTCCTAGAATAATTTGTAGAAAACCAAAGTTTCTAATTGACATTGATGAAAATATTTTGAGGCCAATGCATGATAAAATGTCGGAAATAAATTGTAGAAGAATTGTTAAAAAGATTTGGAATAACTATTTTGAAAAATTAAATCAAAGTGGAAGATGTCAAGTAGTTATTGAAATGATTAAGAATCTAAAATTCAGAGAGACAATGACAATTGTGGGGTTGAGAACATCTAAAAATAGTACTGAGAGAACCAGTGTGAGGAATCTATTCAATGCATACCAAGCCATTGGTTCAAAATCACGCAGTAAAGATGCTAATGTTACTCGACGTGTCCTCACATCAACTACAATGGGAAAGGAAATGAAAAAATCTCGTATAGTAAGAAAAACAAGTAAGTCATTAAGGATAGGTAGATCAACATTACAAAGAGCCTTACAAAGGTGAGACAAAATTTAGGATCCAAACACTAATTCTCTTTTGTCATTCTTAGGTAGACTCCCATGCAAGGACAAGCTTGTCGTTGATGAAAGGACAAGCTTGTCGTTGATGAATTAAGATCATTAATTGAAAAGTTTTGGCATGACAACACAAGTGTTTCACCCAACCAAAGAGACGTTAGGAGGAGAATCAGATCTACAAATCGTATGCGACAAACACAATTTTATGAAATATTCCTCCAAAGGTTTTCTCAAATTAAAATTAGTCAAAGATATTTTCAAATGACAAAATCCTTTTACGTCAAGATTAATCATGCGTGCACTACATGTTGTTGCAGGGTACATATTGAATTTTTCATGGATTGTGATATATATCATCATGTTTGTTGGACTTTTCACACTAACATGATTTTTCAAGAATGTGGTCTTCAAGCACCTCCTATGTCATCAAGAGATTTTACGTCAAGTGTATTATGCAATCGAGATGATGGTTGCATTTATTATAAGATGATGTGTATGAATGGATCTTGTAGTGCATGTGGTGGTATGAGAAAGTTGCGGATATGTCACCATCTAGAGAGGACAAATGAGATTGGAAATACACTAGTTTCTTTTGGAAAATACAAGTTAGTAACCTATGGTCTAAAAGATGGAAAAGAACTTAAGAGGTGTGAGTTAGTAAATGATATATGCATAGCTGATTTTATGAAGATATTTAAAGAGAAACTAGTTTATCAGTACATACATCATTCACATAGAGATAGGTGGTTGGATGAGAAATTCAAGATATCTAAGGACACTTTTCCCATTGGTACTATTGTCTCCATTGTTGATTTTGCTAAAAATTATACACGTAAACCTCAGAATGAAGTGCAAGCAGTGTATTACCATTCTATACAAGTGACAATCTTTGTACATATAGCATTCTTGCATGCACATGATAGCACAGACGTAGATAGAAATTTTTTAAGAGAGTATCACTTCTACATCACTGATGATTGCACACATTCATCAGAGTTTGTGCAAGGTTGCTTCAAAGTTTTCTATGATAATTTAAGGGAAAGAGGTATTGAGTAAAACCAACACATAATATGGTCAGATAATTGCACCTCACAATTCAAGAATGCAAGGATGTTCTATTGGTTGAGTAGGATGCACATGACAAGTGGCGTTCAACATTTTTGGAATTTCACAGAGGCGGGGCATGGAAAAGGCGAGCATGATGGTGCGGGTGCATGTGTAAAAAGAGCTCTTGCCAGAGAGGAATTGAAGTACAAAGGTGGTGCAGAGTTAATAAATGTACAAACAATTATGCGATGGTACAACTCTACGATGGGAACAGGTAATGAAGTTAATAGGTTTTTTTGGTTGACAAATGAGTCCAACATTGGAAACTATCTAGATTGTTGTACACTTACGGGATCAAGTGCCATGCACTCATTTAGAAGTTCAAATGCAGCATCACTGGGTATTTATACTAGATTAATGATATGTTTTTGCTTGTCTTGTATGAATTTTGCGTGGGACGAATGTGAATGAAAAGGGTGGGTTAATGAATGGTCTTATACACCTTTGCAACTGCTTGATACATATCAACTTCCTAGAGCACTACAATTAAGCCAGTTTGAAGCATCATCTGATTTTGATCACATATCTAACCTAATTGAACCAGGTAATTTCTCAATTTATTCTTCAATTTATTTCTCAATTTCTCAATTTTGTAAGTGTTTAGGGTGTTAACTTATCCCTCTATAAATTGCAGGTCATGTATATGCATTTGTTGCAGATGAGAACAATGAGGAAGGTACTGATTACTTTTTGTGTCATTTTATTGAGGGAAAAAAGAAATTGACAACTATAGTCATTGATGGAGAGGGTATTGAGTACCCAATAGGATCCGTTGTTGTGACAAGGACATGGCTTAGAAGGTATGCCATGAAAATATAATGTGTTCTTGTTTGATGAATTTGAGACCTCTTACCATCATTCTATGACACTTTGTATGTTGAATTTTGTATTCATTTATGCTTCTATGAAATGTAGGTACCCTATCACAAAATCCAAGAATTGGTTGTTTGAGGACTATGAGACACATAGAAATATTTTGCATTACTCAAACCTTCTTGTTGAAACAAATATTGAATTGATAAAGTATACTGGTAGACCTCGTAATAAGAATTTATGGAAACTTCGTGAATCTGGACACAAGGCAATACATGGCACAATAAGGGTTAGAGCCGATCCAGAAGGTTCACTCAATTAGTTATGGGCCATCATGAAGAATCATTCTACAAATGGTAGAATTATTTTGACAATTTTGTATATAAATTTTGTGAAACAATCTAACTTTTCTCTTTTGTAAATATAAATGACTATGAAGTGGTCCACATGCATATTTGGAGACCACATTTTGTATATTGAAAGAAGATCAAATTGTATATAAAATTTCCATGGGTTGATTTGTATATACCAAGGCGCCACATTTTTTATAGTTTACTATGTACCATTTAACTAAGAGTATATCAGTTAATTACGATTCATTACAATTATAACAATGGCTCATGCGGTGGATATCTCATGTTTCTCTAAATTATAATAATGGTTCATGTGTAGTGGATATCATGTTTCTCTAAATTGTAATAATGGTTCATGTAGCGGATGAATTGATGATGGACCAAAATGATTCTAAAGGTTTTGTGGTTGTTTAGTCAAGTTAGAAGTGTTTACAATAAGTCTCCATGATGCATAATGTAGTGGTGATTAATCTTTTGTTTGTAGTTTAATGACTTATTTCTTCTTTGCTTGATAACAACTCCTTCAATCTTCATCCAGTATGATCACTTTTCAACCCTACCCACTCCATAGACCTATCATAGGTCAACTCAAATCTCTCTTAGACCTACTAGACTCCACATCTTGGATCTCCATTCACTTCTTCAAACTCAAACCATTTATTTATGTTTCAACTTCATGTCATGCATTCCCATGCAATAGACATCTTCAACCTCAACCATCAAATATGCTTCCGTGGGTGATCCTAACTCCCCTAAGGATCCCAAACTACTCCAATCATCCATTCCCTAACATCTCAACTTATTCTTGTATGCATTCTATCTCCCTTCTCCAAACTGTCCCAACTTGCACAATCTACTAGTACAGCAGTGAGGATTTTTAAATCCTTTCTCAAAATCTTTCAAATCAAATTTGCAACCTAATTACACATTTGAACACCCTTTTTCAAGATTCATAACATATCTCAAGATCAACCCTAGGTGTTTTGGACCAAGTAACTCAAAAATACCTCTATCACTGAACTAAGAGGGCTAATTCAACTCATTTTACAAAGCAACCATGCTTGTTTCTCAACACCAGACTTTGAGACTTTCAACAATGTCATAAAATGATCACTCACTAAGGATTCCACCATCAATTTGGTCCTCAGAATCTTTGCGACCATGGCAGACTGAAGTGTCCCCAAGGTGCACTAAGCATGATTGGGCAACGATCTTCCGAGGCTCATATCTCGGACCTCGTGAGACCTATAGGAAAAAATTTAGATTTTATAGGACCATGCTACCAAGGCCCACAACAAACTCTCTCCATTCTAGGAGATTTGACTTTGTTTAAAATTGGCAAGGCAATCTCGCTTGATGCCAAAACTTACAGTGGTGCTCAGTTGAAAGTTGCACCATTGGGTATCTTTGAAACCATGAGTCCTAGCATCAAATCGTCTGCTCCATTAGCTCCAATTGGCCGGGTAAATTCTAGTGACAACCTTTTTTCTCCCACGGAGTCACTAGAATGTTCACGACCATGGCGGACTAAAGTGTCCCCAAGGTGCACTAAGCACGATTGGGCATCAATCTTCTGAGGCTCATATCTCGAACCTCGTGAGACCTATCAAAATTTTTTTAGATGCTACAGGACCATGTTACCAAGGTCCAAAATAACCGCTCTCCATTCTAGGAGATTTGACTTTGTTTAAAATTGGTAAGGCAATCTCGCTTGATGCCAAAACTTGCAGTGGTGCTCAGTTGAAAGTTGAACCATTGGGTATCCTTAAAACCGTGAGTCCTAGCATCGAATCATCTACTCCATTAGCTCCAATTGGCCAGGTAAGCACTAGTGACAACCCTATTTCTCCCACGGAGTCACTAGAACATTCACAACCATGGCGGACTAAAGTGTCCCCAAGGTGCACTAAGCATGATTGGCCATCAATCTTTCGAGGCTCGTATCTTGGACCTCGTGAGACCTATCAGAAAAATTGCAGATGCTATAGGACTATGTTACCAAGGCCCACAATAACCTCTCTCCATTCTGGGAGATTTGACCTTGTTTAAAATTGGCAAGGAAATCTCGCTTGATGCCAAAACTTGCAGTGGTGCTCAGTTAAAAGTTGCACCATGGGGTATCTTTCAAACCGTGAGTCCTAGCATCAAATAATCTACTCAATTAGCTCCAATTGGCCAGTTAAATGCTAGTGACAACCCTATTTCTCCCACAGAGTCACTAGAACATTCACAACCATGGCGGACTGAAGTGTCACCAAGGTGCACTAAGCATGATTGGGCAGCGATCTTCTAAGGCTCGTATCTCTGACCTCGTGAGACCTATCCAAAAAAATTTAGATGCTATAGGACCATGTTACCAAGGCCCACAATAACCTCTCTCTATTCTGGGAGATTTGAATTTTTTTAAAATTGGCAAGGCAATCTCGCTTGATGCCAAAACTTGTGGTGGTGCTCAGTTGAAAGTTGTACCATTGGGTATCTTTCAAACCGTGAGTCCTAGCATCGAATCATCTACTCCAATAGCTCCAATTGGAAAATTAAATTCTAGTGACAACCCCTTTTCTCCCACATAGTCACTAGAACATTTGTGACCATGGCGGACTGAAGTGTCCCCAAGGTGCACTAACCACGATTGGGCAACGATCTTCCGAGGCTCATATCTCAGACCTCGTGAGACATATTAGAAAAAAATCAAATGTTGTAGCACCGTGTTACCAAGGCCTACAATAACCTCTCTCCATTCTGGGAGATTTGACTTTTTTAAAATTTGGCAGGGCAATCTCGCTCGATGCAAATACTTGTAGTGGTGCTCAGTTGAAAGTTGCACCATTGGGTATCTTTTAAACTCTTAGTCCTAGCATCGAATCGTCTGTACCATTAGCTCTAGTTAGCCGGGTAAATGCTAGTGACAACCTCATTTCTCCCATGGAGTCACTAGAACATTCACGTCCATGCTGGATGAAAGTGTCCCCAAGGTGCATTAAGCACCATTGGGTATGTTAGTGAGCCTTCCTAAGGTTTGTGGGCATCCGGTAAACCATGAACAAAAATGTTGCTTCTTCGAGGATGATTTAGGATCATAATGTATCCCAATTTTGTATTTTATCAAATTTCAAGCAAACCTTCAAAGCACGAAGGGTACTCACAACTACATGTAAGGCATGGATAGTACATACAAACACCTATAATGCCTGATTATAGTCATGAATGTATGTAAGGGATGAATTCTAATACACATGAGGTAGTGATGACACATTTAGGTATTCTTAAGCCAAATAGAATACTCATAATATATGAATTCAATTGTCATGAAACATACACATGAATATTTGTAGCACATAGTACATGAATTCATCTAAGTCACCAATCATATATATGAATACACAACATGAAGTATAAACATAAATTTACTGAAGTCATGAAGCATACATATATGACATGAAGGATACACATGAATACAATGTAGCACATAAATCATGAAGTCAATTAAATCATGAAGTACATGTATACACATGAGTACAATGTAGCATACATGTAGGACATGAATTTACGTTATGAAGCATATACGTGAACACGTAAATTAAATCATGAAGTACACTTGTGAACACACATAAGGCATACACATGAATTTGCTTGATTCATGAAGCATACATGGAGGACATAGATTATGAATCATACACATGAATTTATTTAAGTCATGCACGAAGCCTGTCCACATGAATTTAGGTTAGGAAGCATATACATGAATACACATAAGTACATTAAGTTATAAAGTAGACACATGAATATATGCAATTCGTGAAACAAGAATACACCTAAGGCATAAATCCTACACATGACTACATGTACACAAATGTATTTACATACTAACAATGAAAAAATGAAGACACAATGAACAAACTGGATTGAATATTGAAAGTTTCATATATATCAAAAAGAACAATAATTGTGTACATATCAAAAAATGGCATACATGTCAAATGAATAATAGAGTTACAACAATGTGGCATAGACAATAATAATAGCGTACATATCAATACATGGTGTACATGCCAAATCCATAATAGAGTTACAAAAAATGGCATCAACTATGTCCAGGTCGATATATACAATGTACAAATGTCACATGTATATATATATACAAAATTTGGTCATTCAATGACCACAACTAGATATATACAATGTCTTGATATATCTATGACTGTGGTGGATCATCAAAATCTAGCTTCTTCATAGCAACACTTGGTTCACTAAGTCTCTGCATAAGAACAATTCAAATGTTAAGCCATATACATTATCTTAGAATAATATCAAAATACATAAATTTTGGGCTGTAATTTGCATACTGAAGCCTCAACTGGATCTCTTATGCTTAGGCTAACTGATAAATGAAATGGGCTCTGTAGTGGGAAAGAGGGACTCCTATAAAAATGGCCAGGAAAAGGAATGACGGGCAGTGGTGAAGGGTCCCACAACAGAAACAATAGTACAAAATACATGTTATAAATTAGAAATACTAAAAAATAAAAAATGGATGGACTAAAAAGAAAATGCATACCGCAACTAGATCTCCTGTGCTAGGCAAGGGATCCATAGGAAGTGGAGAAGGGTTCACCTCATTTGAGGAAACTATGACCAATTCCTGTATGAAAAGTCATAGAAAATGACATACTAATAGAGGAACATGATTTGTAAAATATTTTGAACAAACAAGAATGCAATTGAAAGTAAATATGAAAACGTGTTACCTCCTCCCTGTCCTGAACATCAACACTGTCTAGGGCATTCATTAGTTCAGTGAAACCCAATTGATTCTACATGTATACAATAAACAAGTCAAGTGCATTCATCAATATAGACTACATTGAAACGTTCATAATACATTTCAACTAATATACTTAAATTGGACTTAATTACCTTTTTTTGTTTCAATGTCCCCGATGATTTTTCCTCTTTCCTAATGACCTTGAGCTTGGTGGGGTAGGCTAACAAAAAAAAAATTAACGTAAGAGAAATAATATGATAGCACATGCATTCAATTAAAAATATAAACAAGCGGTGTGCGAAAAATGATACCACATAACTCTCTAAGCCAAAGTCAATGGCAGAAAGGGTGACATCCTCAATCTCAGAAATCTGAGCCCCTGACAAGCCCTATAAAACACCAAATAAATATATAATAAATAGTTTACAATGAAGATTATGATTCA
>MU226103.1:2047442-2057450 GCA_018584345.1 Thuja plicata
CTGTTAATTATATGTATAGAAATGATATATGATAGTAATTGAAGAGATAGGAGAAATGCACTAACCTTGAAATATTGCAGATCAAAGAATGCTATTTTTTGAGGTCTGTAGACTATTTCTGGAAAAACTAACAGTTGATACCAAACCAAAATGCAGAGACGAACAAAACCCAGAAATTTTTTTCCATTCCGATGTCGTCTTATGAAAAAGGTCGACCTTGACCCACAAATGTCAACCCTAACCCAATAATGTCGACACTGACCTGCACAGATTTGAAAGTGACTTTGTTCGCAGATCCTAAAAGTTTTCCAAAAAGGGTATCTAGATCTAGGTTCAAATCTAATGTTCTGTACCTGTACCTACAAGAAAAAGGAGATTGTTTGTTGTGAGGGAGGGGTTTGCCTTGGTCAAACCCCAGTTTTGGAATTAACCTTAAATATATGTAATTGAAATTGTAGAAATGGACAAAATAAATGCATAAATTCACCTTGCTTGAAAAAGTCCTTGTGGCGGATTCGAATCCTTGAATCCACAAGTATGCTTCAAATGTAGAATGTAGAAAGGTAAGAAGTCTTCAATCTCTTGCTTGTAGATCTTCAACACCAAGTCTTGAATGGGTTCTTGAATTTGGAATAGGCTAGGAAGAAGGTGGATGGAGAGATCACCAAAAGGGCACCTTGTAGCTTCAATCCTTCAATGGCCTCTAATGGATCTCCTTCATGAAAATGGATACTTGAATGGATGAATGCTTGCTTGATTGCTTTCTTAGAAGACTTCGTTTGCTTGATGATGGTTCTTAGAGAAAATGAGAGAGAAAGCTTCTCTTTTATATGGAATTAGGGCACAATATCCTAAGGAGGCCTACATAGGAGGATTAAATTCCCATTAAATCCTTTAACCCTAAGAGAGGACCTATATTAAATATAATTTAGGAATCAATGCTTTGGAACCCGAAACAGCCAACCCAGAAGCGGGAAATACTTTTTAAAAAGGCCGACCTCCTGAAACTGCAAGACTCTGGGATCTGAATCCTGGGTCAAGGTTGAGGTCAACCCTGACCTAGGTCAGGGTTGAGGTAGACATAGACCTAAAATGTTGACCTTGACCCTGAAGCCTAGAATCACTAGTCTGCAGTCCAGAATGCAGAAATCAGGCCAAACAGGAGTGGAAAGAGGAACAAAATAGGGAGGAAGCCATGTCAAGATTAGGAACCCATTCAAGGTGCTTGCGTGACCCCAAACCACTTACTTAGAAGGCTAAACACATCTACAATGGAAGTGCTTACATTTTTCAACTATACATCAACAAATACAACAAAAAAAAAAAACTTACCTTTGTTACGGGGCGCCGTTGATTGAAAATATTGATTAAATCATGTTTTGTTCAAAGCATGATCAGGTTTTGCTATTTTTTACCCACCTCCACAATTTTTCTCTACAGTTTAGGCGTTAAAAAATGGCCTAAACTGTTGGCTGTTATATTTTTGATATGTTTCTCATAACCCGATCGGGTTATGAGAAATATCTCATAACCCGATCAGGTTATTAGAAACTCAATGAGTCTCATAACCCGATCGGGTTATGAGAAATTCCTCATAACTCGATCGGGTTTTGAGGCGCACACAATTTTTTATTACATATTCTAGGCTTGGTTTACAAAGCCTAGAATGATTTCAAATTTTCAATAACCCGATCGGGTTATTGAAAATTTGAAATTTTTTTAAAGGTGTGTCCACTTTTTTGGTCCACAACTTGGTGCACACACCCACCTATAAGGGCTATTAGGTCTTTCCAATGGAACAATAACACAAAGTATGATTTTTGTTGAAGGAATTTATGGACTTGATGTGAAGTATTTGAAATGACTCAATACTAATGGTTATAAGCACCAAATGGTTTTTTAAAGATGTTTGACCCCCTAACCATCCTAAAATAACAATAATGAAAAAGTTGCATAGAAATTTTTAAAAGTTGCTTGACAACATTTGTGCAACTTTTGACAATGTTGCAAAATGTTGCTATTAGGACCTCTAAACCTATTGAAAGGACTTAGAAGACCCTTAGATCCTACAGTATGACCTTTATTAGACCAAAAAAATCAAACCTACTTATACTATCATAGGTCATGAGTCTAATCAACCTTAGGTTTATAAAGACACCTTAGATGGATTGACTTTAGAATGAGACCAATCTAATCAAAATGAATGGTTGATCTCTAGGATCTAACCATGATTACAAATATGTGAAGATGAACCCATGAAGAATCCTATCCATGTCTGGTGTTACTTGGGTGCCCTGTACCAAACATCCCTATAACTTCCCAGGTGTACCCATGGAACATTATATGTTTGAAGTTACTCAAGGGGCTCAAAATTGCATAAAACATCCCTACATCCACTGTGGAAGAACAAAAACCAAAATATCATACTCTGTATTTCAGTCACAAAAAACTTACAACAACAAACATAAATTCACTTAAGTCATGGAGTGCCTACATATAGAGAATGAAAGATACACCTAAATACAATGTATCACATCAAGCATTAATTCACTTAAATCATAAAGTATACATGTGAACATATGTAGCACAAAAAGTTTACACATAAAATTGCCTATGTCCTAAAGCAAACATGTTGAATATACATTATGAAGCATAGACATGAATTCACTTAAGTCATTCGCATAGGTTGTACACATGAATTTTTAGGCTATGAATCATATACATGAATATACATGAAGTACACACACAAGTACATTAATTTATAGAAACACACATGCATATACGCAAGTCATGTGAAACAAGAATACACTTAAGGCATAAACATGCAACCAAAAAATTCAAGGATCAAATTTAAAGTTTCATATATAACAAAATGAACAATAATAGTGTACATATCAATATATGGCATACATGCTAAATCCATAATAGAGTTAGAAAAAAGTGACATCAACTATGTCTAGGTCGATATATAAAATGTACAAATGTCACACACACACACACACACACACACACACACACACACATAATTTGGTCATTCAATGACCACAACTAGATCTATACAATGTCTCGATATATCTATGACTGGGGTGGATAATCAAAATTGAGCTTCTTCATAGCAACACTTGGGTCACTAAGTCTCTGCACAAGAACAATTCAAATGCTAAGCCATATATCTTATCTCAAAATAATATCAAAATAAATAAATATTGGGCTGTAATTTGTTGACAGTTGAATTATTTATTACCTCATCTCTTTCTCCTATGCTTGGGATGAATGATAAATGAAATGGGGTCCATCATGAGCGATAGGGACTCCTTGAAAAATGGTGAGGTAGAGGAAGAACTAGCACTCCTGAAGGGTCCTATAACAGGAAAAATAAATAATACAAAATACATGTTATAAACAAGAAATACTAAAAAATGAAAAATGCATGGACTAAAAAGAAAATGCATACCACAACATGAGTTGGAAATCCTATGCTGGACGGGGCCAAAACCATTGATGAATCAGTTTGGACCTTTTCCTGTATGGTAGAATAGAAAAGATGTTGTAGTAGATAAATACTAGATAATATAAAAAGTGTATACACTAGATAATACAAATGCATAATTAAGCCTCAGCTAGATCTCCTGTGCTAGGTAAGGGATCCCTAGGAAGTGGAGAAGGGAGCTGTAATAGGTGTATGAGAATAGGTAAATGAGAATTCATGTGCAAGTTAATAACCCAAAGTTGTTGACAATCAAGTTATAAAACTATAAATGCATGTACTCGTCTCTAAACAAAAATGTTTAACATGTATATAGAAAAAATATATACCATAATCTCAGATGGCTCTACTATACTTATATCAAGATTCACCTCATTTGAGGCAGATATGACCAATTCCTATATGAAAAGTCATAGCAAATGACATACTAATAGAGGAACATGATTTCTAAAATATTTTTAACAAACAAGAATGTGATCGAAAGAAAATATGAAAACATGTTTCCTCCTCCCTCTCCTGAACATCAGCAGTGTCTGGTGCATTCATTATTTCAATGAAACCCAATTGATTTACATGCATACAATAAACAAGTCAACTTCATTCATCAATATAGACTACATTGGAATGTTCATAATACATTTCAACAAATATACTTAAATTTGACTTAATTACCTTTTTTTGTTTCAGTGTCCCTGATGATTTCTTCCCCTTTCCTAATGACCTCAAGCTTGGTGGGGTAGGCTAACAAAAAAAAATTAACATAAGAGAAATAATATGATACTGCATGGGTTAATTTAAAACTATAAACAAGAGGTGTGCAAAATATGATACCACATAGCTCTGTAAGCCAAAGTCAATGAAAAAAAGGGTGACATCATCAATCTCAAAAATCTCAGCCCTTGACAAGCCCTATAAAACAACAAATAAATATATAAGAAATATTTTACATTCAATATTATGATTCACTTGAATTCTACAAATTTTATGCTCCACAACTCTATTATCACAAGTTTATAAACAAATCTTACAAACCATTATTACAATATAAATTTTTCTTCTTCTTTCACACACAACACTATTCTTTAACAAATTTGTAGTCACAATTAGAGAAGGATGGTCCAAATTCTATTCATAGAGGTCAGAGGTTAGGACCACTTTTGTAGCAAGTAATAGGACTGTTGTAGCCTGGCAGTGAGTATGTGTTAGTGTGTTTACGCTTAGCATGGGGGGATTTGGAGTGCTTTTAGGTTGATAGTAGGTGGTATGGGCAGTGATGAAGATATTTGGGGTGCTTATGAACCTAGGTTGTAGAGGTAATCTTGTCTATGGTGAAGATATAAACTAGTATATGGGGACTGTCCTAGTATGCCGGTGAAATGCCAGAGAGTAGAGTTTACTAAACTAGCAAGTGAATGTTCTTTGAACGATAGGATAAGGACCTTGTGATAAGTTGAGGGGTTCTTGGGGGTGTCTTAGAAGTTATATGTTGGGAGTCTTCAGAAGTCCATGGAGGTGTATTGAAGTATTAAGGACATTCACAATCAAAGATTGTATTCATGATTTTGAACAAGAAATAAGAGTAAAAGAATGATGGTTGGATGTTTCAGATGATGTTCAAGGTTGATTCAGAAGCCAATAAGTGATTGGTTGGGGTATGAGTTTATGTATGAGTTCAAAATTGGTTGAATTGAGTCCAAGGATGGAGGGTGGGAGTTCACATCAGTTTGAGTCATGATGGCTGGACAAGGAAGTAAACTTGTTCAAAAGTATGATGTCTAGGTTACCAAAAGCTAGGGATATCTGTTGTTCAGCCTTTGCGTTCAACCTAATTCCTTGATGGAGTACCATCCTTTTATGAAGTCCTTGAGTTGAATTACATTAGAACAAATTCTTTGACCATAAAGAAATAGCAAACAAACATACACTAATTATTTGACCACACTAAGTTACCACCATACAAATTATTAAGATATGATATTTTGAAAACAACGTATTATTCAATTTTATGAATATTTATAAAACATTACCTCAGGTGTTCAAGCTACCCATCCACGTCTACTAGAACAAGCATTCCTTGGTTTTCTTGTACACCGAGCTGCACCCTGCAATGTATATTATTCATGTATCAAATTAGATTTTTCTATACATAAAAATTTATTTACTTTTAACATATTTAGGTAATTAATTAAAATAACATGTCAAAACACTAATTTAAACAAACATGTGTCAACTCTATACCATACACCATTGACAACAAATCATCTGTGAGGGCCATATCCTCAGTAGTCGATGCCTCAAATCTTCTCTTGCAATGTACACATGAATCATATGTTGAACCAATCTTACTTGCCTGACTATCTACCCCATCACATATACCATTACAACTGATGTAGATATCCTCAATAGGCTGGGATGACCCTACAACTGTACCTGATGATAATGGAGTTGGCACAGGATGAGATGGTCCTAATGGTGCATTAGATGATCATGGAGCTAGCGCGGGCTAGGATGATCCTAATCGCACATCTGATATAGATGGAGGTGGTGCGGGCACTGATCCATCCTCTCCTCCATCTAACTAAGTGTCATGTTGGATACTGACATCAGTCAATGATGCAACTGCATGAAGATTTTGTATATCCATAGAATCTGTAATATATAAAAATGATGTTGTATGATATTTATAAATGTATGGTTTGAAATGTAAGATGAAAGATGTTGTTGATGTTAAGGAGAAGATAAGATCCCCTTCCTAGCCCCAAATTTCAACAAGGAAAGATCCACTTTGATCAACCATAAGAAAATGGTTAATGCACAAATGCATCAATCGATCAGAAATAAGAAGAAAGAAGAAAGTATTACAATCCCGAATAATGGATGAAGAATATAATAAATTTGAATTTCTTAAGAACTTAATTGAAATGAATAAGAAGAGAAGTACTAACCTCAAAATGTAATATATCTAAAGAATGCTATTTTCGGGTGTCTACACTGAGTTTCTGGAAGTTCTGCAACCAGATCAGGCACAGAAACACAGAGACAAAGAAAGCCCAAAAATATTTTCCAGATCTGGTTTGGGTCAATTTTGACCCAAAACAGAATGTCGATTCTGACCCAAAATAGAAATTTGATTCTAAACTAAAAAAGAAAGTCAACCTTGACCCACACAGTCCGACGAAAAATATGTTTCCAGATCCTGAAAGTTTTTCCGAAAAGGGTATCCAGATTTGCACTTGAATTTGCTGTCCTGAGCCTGTACCTGCAAGAAAAATGGTTTTGTTTGTTGGGGGGGAGGGGTTTGGCTTGGTCAAACTCCAATTTTGGAATTAACCTTAAAGTATAATTGAAATTGCATAAATAAATAAAGAAAATACACCAATTCACATTGCTTGTATAGAAACCCTTGTAGTGGATTTGAATCCTTGGATCCACAAGTATGTATGCACACAACAAGTATAGAATGTAGAATGCAGGATGTCTCAAATCAATTTCTTGTATATCTTCAACACCAATCTTGAATGGATCTTGGAATAGGAAGAGGCTTGCATGGATGTGGATGGAGAAATCTTCAACAAGAGGGCTCCATAGAGCTTGAATCCTTCAATGGATACCAATGGATCTCCTTGATGAATTGAATTCTTGAATGTCTTTGAATGTTTGATTTCTTGAGAGTAGATTCTTGCTTCAATAGATCACGCATAGAGTTTTTGTGGATGAAATTGCTTCTTTCGTCTTAGAGAAAATGAGAGGAGAAGGCTTCCTTATATACCAACCTAGGGCACAATCTTCTAGAGAGGCCTACATAGGAGAATTAAATTCTAATTAGACCTATACCCTTAGAAGTGGACCTATATTAAATATAATTTTAAATTTCGTTGCCTTGAAGACCGAAACAGCCGACCCAGAAGCGGGAATTAAATCTTTCCGAAGCCCGCCATCCAAAAACTCCAGAAACCTAAAATTTGGACCCTGGGTCAAGGTCGAGGTCAACTTTGACCTAGGTCAAGGTTGAGGTTGATCTTGACCTAGAAGGTCAACCTTGACCTTGAGGTCAAGGAACTCAGATTTGCAGATTGGGGTGCCAGAAATAGGCCAGAGAGAAGTGGAAAAGGGGGAAGAATAGGGGTAAAAGCCAGATCCAAGTGAGAGACCCATTCAAGGCACTTGACATGACCCCAAACCACTTACTTAGAGGGTTAAACTAGTCCAAAATTGAAGTGCTTCCCATTTTCTGACTATACATTTAGCCCCCACTTTAGCAAGAGTATGGACTCAATGCAAACTCTTGGTAAAGGAGATCATAAAGAACAAGTAATCTTATCAAAATAAAAAGGGTAAAAGGAGTCCTCAAGCCCCCAGGGACTTAATTCTTTATCAACCCTAAGATCATGATAAGAGAGACATCACCAGTCAAAGAGAAAAAGAGAGAGAGAGGGTGTGATTACCTCGCCCAATGAGAACCTATGTTGCATTGTGAATCACACAAGGAAAAAGTGCAATAGGAAAGATGGAGTTGAACAGCCTAGTGAATGTGGCTACTCACTAGTCAACCCATCAAGGATTTACCCTTAGGAATATTCTATTTGAAAACAGCAAAGTCAAAACATAGAGAGATCCATTCTTAAGGACACCTTCCGACCTTAAGGGATCAAAACATTGTAAATTGAAACTGGAGGGATCAAGAGATCCTACAAGGTAAAAATCCATGCTTTAAGGATTAGTCTCTAATCCATAAAGTGATAAAAAAATTTAAGTTTGAAAACATTTTGAAAGTGTGTGTGTGCAAAAAGTGAGTAGAGCGTATGCCTCCACATTAAAGTCATTGCTAACACTTTAACAAGAGAAATGGCTTTAAAAGAAACATAAACAACTCCACTGATTAAGTTTCCACTATGAGATGCCCGCAAGTGAAGACAAATAAGGGGAAATACCACATAAAAATACAGAGAATATAAAAGGGATCTACCTACCGTGGGGTCAGTATGATCATAAGATTATATATATATATATATATATATATATATATATATATATATATATATATATATANATATGATATTATTGCAAATGAATTGACATCATTACCCAAAGAAAGTAAAACAACAATCACAATGGGGGAAAGAAAACACAAGAGTTACGAAGAAGAGTCTTTTCAAACAACAACATGGATACCAAAAAGAATTAGTGCTACCATGTCCCAAATCTGAGCGGACTACACAAGGAAAACATTTACAAACATTAGCACATGTACAAAAAACCATGAAAAAATATATAGAAGAATAGAGATACATATAGAGGAATTTTACAGCAGGTTTGATTCCTTTATCACCTTGCACCAATAAAGTAACAAGGATCATATAAAAGAATCTAACAAACATTTAGTAAATACATTACGAGAGAAGAACAATACAACAGGAAAACACATAAAGGCTACCATGAAGGATAATTCAATCAAGTGCATCACCTACTCTCCCCATCTTGGTTTATATCATTTAGGAAAGGTGGGAAACTCACAAGAGGGACTATATACAACATAGTAGGAATAATAGCCAGTTCCAAACAAGGATCCTCTTGAGAATTGTGATGTTTGATACTAGGTGTGATTATCAGTTGTGTGGGAAGCATATGAGGTAAATCAGTATCAAGATCAATAGTCTCATATTCATCATTAGCATCAATAGGATCATAAAGAGTATCTTCTTCATCAAGATTAATTGAAATATAATCTAAGATACGAATAGAAGCATCATATTAATTCATCTTAACATCATTATTAACATTAACTTCCTCCAACACATCAGGCATAGGATGGTCAAAAGAAGGTAAAGAATTTTGAAGAGCAGAAGCACGGGCCCTAGTATGAGCTCAACGCTTATTACGAAGTTTGTTTGTCTTGTTTGAAATATGTTGAGAACAAGGAGGAACAACGGGTTCCTTCACAGGTTCTATAGGAGGATTAGTAGGACTCTCAGTAGGCTGAAAAGTGATACCAGGAGTTTGATTAATAGAACTAGAAGTAATCGATAAAGGAGGTATGGAAGGCATAGGAAAAAGACCATGGTTAAGATCAATTTGAGGCATGCTTAACTCAAGAATATTGTGATGTTTATAGACTTGAAATGAATGAAAAAGGTTATCAGGTCGAGGATGACATGAATTGGGTGACGAAGGCCAAAAGAAGTTAAGGGTAGTACAATCCCTAGGCCTAGAAGGTTGATATAAACTATGATTAATCATCTTCACCTCTTCATCATGAATGAACTTAATACACTTATGGATAGGAGAAGTAATTGAATGCATGGCAGTCAACCAAGGAAAACCCAACTGAACTTGAAATTGATCAGAAGTAGGGACAATAATGAAGGTAGTATCCACAAATTTACCACAAAGTTCATGATGCAGGAGCATCCCAGGGTAGTTGGCTATCCTACATGTTTGGGAGATTTGATGGAGTTGTGTGGACTTATTTTCATGTGTGAGGGGTTTGGTAGAGTTGGATAAACCTACTTGGGTCTTGGGTA
>MU226103.1:2064423-2079665 GCA_018584345.1 Thuja plicata
ATGGATCTTGGAATAGGAAGAGGCTTGCATGGATGTGGATGGAGAAATCTTCAATAAGAGGGCTCCATAGAGCTTGAATCCTTCAATGGCTACCAATGGATCTCCTTGATGAATTGAATGCTTGAATTTCTTTGAATGCTTGAATTATTGAGAGTAGATGCTTGCCTCAATAGATCATGCATAGAGTTTCTATGGATGAAATTGCTTCTTTCATCTTAGAGAAAATGAGAGGAGAAGGCTTCCTTATATACCAATCTACGGCACAATCTTCTAGAGAGGCCTACATAGGAGAATTAAATTACAATTAGACCTATAACCTTAAAAGTGGACCTATATTAAATATAATTTCAAGGGTCATTTCCTTGAAGACTAAAACAACTGACCTGGAAGTGGGAATTAAATATTTTTGAAGCCTGACATCCAGAAACCCCATAAACCTAAAATTTGGACCCTGGGTCAGGGTGGAGGTCAACTCTGACCTAGGTCAGGATTGGGGTTGACCTTGACCTAGGTCAGCGTCGAGGTCGACCTTGACCCTGAGGTCAAGGAACTCAGATTTGCAGATCATGGTGCCTGAAATAGGCCGGAGAGAAGTGGAAAATGGGTAAAAGCCAGATCCAAGTCAGAGACCCATTCAAGGTGCTTGAAATTACCCCAAACCACTTACTCGAAGGGATAAACCAATCCAAAATGGAAGTGCTTCCTTTTTACGACTATACAAAATCCTTCACCACTACTAGGACCACAACATGAATGAGGGGTTTTCTTGCACTACGCCTCCTCTCTTTTGGTCGGGTAATCTACGTGCCCTAGGTCTATCCATTGTAGAGCCTCTTCCTCTACCCTGGAACTCATTAAAGTCAAAGTAATTCAGCTTCTCACCGAGGATAAACTCAGAGTATAGCTTCCTTAAAAAATATAAAGGCACCTCATTATTATTACAAGGTGGTTGGTCAAATTCAATGTACCACCTATCCCAAAAAGCTAATTTCATCCCCCTATGAGCACACCAATGTATAGGAAACCTTTTTGTATTATCTTCTAGGGAGGTTCTAGTATTAGGATCGGTAAAAAGAGCACACATGTCATGTTTTTGTATGGGTTTTCTTTTCATATCCTCATATGATAAACCATCAGCATAATATGTACAAAATCTATCCCTCCATGAACCTCATTTTGTCAACTCTTGAGACACCTCATTTGCACTATTGGACATTTGTTCTAATGTAGTGGCGAGGGTAGAGTGATGTTGAAGACCGTAATCCTTCAACCTATTGACTAATATATTAATTTGTGCACTATTTTGGTTAAGGTGTTGCACAAGGCCCTCTTGTGTTGCATTTACATGAACTAATGGCACATGTGGAGTGTCTACGGGTGGCGATGGTTGTGTATGAGGAGAATTTTGAGGAGGGTTTACGGACGATGATGGTGGTGGACGAGGAGAATTTTGAGGAGGGTTTACGGGGGGTGGTCTTTCATTTCTTTTTCCTCTTCTTGGGTTGTTTGATGAATCTGATATGAAATCAATAAAAGAAAAAAAAATCAATATCATAACCTAATTTGATTACAAATGCAAAAAAACAACAAAAATAATAAAATATACCTTTGTTACCGGTGCCATTGCTTGAAAATATGGAAATTGTAGAAGAAATGTTTTTTTCTTCAAAGCACGATAAGGTTTTGATGTTTTTTGCCCTCCTTCAGTCTACTGCTCTGCAGTTTAGGTGTTAGAAATGGCCTAAGCCGCGGGCTTTCCAAAATATATTATGTTTCTAATAACTCAATCAGGTTATTAGAAACATCTCAGAACCCAATCAGGTTCTGAGAAAGATAGAGTTTTTTAATAATATTTTCTAGGCTTGGTTACTAAGCCTAGTACAATTTTGAATTTTCAATAACCCGATTGGGTTATATGAATTTTTTTTTTTTTAAAACACATGTCCACTTTTTTTATTCACAGCTTGGTGCACATACCCCTTCATAAATATGTAATTTATTTGGTTTTTGGTATAGTTTTGATAGGGGAAAAGTTATGGGAGACAAAAACTGTTGAGTTCAGGTAAGTTCGAGTTTGAATGCTTATAAAAGGAAAACTATAGATTGAAAACACTTTTTTTTTTTTGCACTAGCTATACATGTTATCTAAAACATATTCTGAAATTGGCAGAAAAAAATGTTTTATTTATAATGATTTTGCAGGAAGTAAACCCCCTGATTTGTAGGAAACAAAAAATAGACCTAAAAATTTCAAAAAACATATTAAGTATTGCTCCAATTTTTTTTAAAAAATTATAGACATAAAATTTATCCTATTTCACACATTTCATCAGTTTACATCATCTTCAAATTCTCAATAGAAATGTGACTTTTATGCCCTTGAAGTTTTACAGTTTTGGTGTTGTTAACCTTTTCCTTTGTAAAATGGTGACAACTTATCGTGCTTTTACCCTGTTACAATTTTTCGCAAGGTCGCAAGATATATTTTTGAGTCATAAAGCTAATCTCAATGCCACAAAACCAGTTGACTAGAGTTGAAAAGTGACAAGTGGGGTCTGGGCCAAATAGAAAGATGACACGACAAAGATTTGCTAGATTTACTAGCAATATTATTCAAATGTGTTTTAAACTACTCAAGGTTTCTAATTTTGCACCCTGGTGACATGACCGTTTTCATTCCACGGCTAACCACATTTATTATGAACACATAACATTAATGGTGAGTTGATGGATAGAGAGTTGGTACTCAACAAGGAGCTTTAAAGAAATATCCATAGACATCATTTGCATATCCATCACTAATCGTGTTTTCTGTGATGAGCAAATTGCCTTGAGAATTAAACCGTTGCAGTTGCAGAGAGAATAATTGCATAGAAGAAGCTTTTCTGTTTAGTTTAGAGAGTTTGTTATTTTGAAGAAATGGCATAACCAAGTACCTCTACCCAGTCAGTAGTTGCAAGGAAGCAAAAGAAGGACAATTTTTTAGAAGAATAGATTCAGTTGTTGTTGGGCTCTTCAAATGTAATGTTATCCAATGATGAGGCATAGTAGGATACCTATTCTCATTGGAATAATCCAAACACTTCGGGTTCTACTAGTGCATCACTTTTCATTTTTTTTTCCAATAACATAACGAAGGATATTCTAGTGTGAAATCCATGGGTTCTGAACATGCCCAAATTGATTTTTCATGACGTGTTCATGGACGTTGACCTAGTAAAGGTGTTGGCAAAACGTTATTGCCCACTCACAAAATGTATAAGGAAGAAGGAAAAAGTTGATTTGGTGAGAATTGATAGAGATAGTTTCGTGGAAGCATATGGCATTTCTGGTGCAATGAGTGTAGACATAGATTTGGACGAGGAAAAAAGGCAATATCATCTGCACAATAATTTTTTGAAGAAGAATGCAATCCCCAAATTCATGCCCAGGGATGGAAGAAGACTTCTACGAATCCTAGAACATGTGAAGGATCCTGTTGATTTGGATACATTCCACAATTACTTCAAGTATACAATGTATGGTCTCTGCAAAGTATTGGGAGCTAAAGGAGGAAAGACAGTAATTGAATACTTGCTGATGTTGGCTATAGACATCCAACATCCTCATGTGAACAAGGAGTATCACTATGTTGGCTACATAGTAAACACAATTTAGAGTGACCTGGAGGCTATACAAATAAATCCCTCCAAGATTGACTTCAAGCATTACTCCATCCTCATGCATCTCATTTTGTATTACAATGTTGACCACATGGATAAGGAGTTGATCCTGTTGAAGGAGGATACGAGTATGTCAATGCCAATTCAACTATGGACAAGGGTATGGGAATGCACTACTTACCTTTCTTCACTTTTACAATTTGAAAATTGGATTATGGACCCTATTAGGGATATGTTAGGAGAAAAATATGATAGAATCCATCTTGCCCTTAGAAGAATGATTAGACCTCTACCTCCAAAAAACAAGGGGCATATAAGGCATAATTGGAGTGATGCTCTCTTTTTTTGAGAAATTTACAATCATTAGGGTTTATGGGTGTCCTCAGCCACCTCATATTCTACCAAAATATGTCCCTCTTAGGGTTAGAATTATTAAGTTTATCTGGTAGTTAACACTGGTAGATAAGGAATACCTAGGTCCGAAGAAGAAGAAGGGAACCTTTCTACCTACATTATGGGTGGTAGATGGTTTAACAGCAGGAAAATGAGCTTTGGATCCCATCAATGATTTTTTGAGACATTATAGGCTATACACTACGAAGGCAAGAATGTGTAATCCAGAAGGATTCATGAGAACTAACCTGAAAGAGATGGAAAATGTTAATTTTCCACTACATGAGGCATTTCATGAGGAGTATATCATTAGAAAATTAGTTTTCCCTGATGAGTTAGCTGAAAGGAGAAGAAAGTGGAATGACATCCAAAGAGTGGAGGGATAATTCAAGGAAATGGATCCTTCTTTTCCTAGTTTTTACAATGAGTTAGGATATTGGGATAAGTTAAATACACTTCTAGATAAATATGATAAAATCATGGAGAAGATGCCGGATATACCTGTAGGAGAAGAGGCTAGATTTAACCCTATAGATTTTGAGTCATAACATGAGGATATACCATTCAGAAGGGAATATTATGTGGAAGTAGAGGAGGGAGATGAAGCTGACTCTTCTCAGAGGCTATCACCTAACACACAAAAAGTGGAACATGCCCCTCAAATAATGAAATATACTGGTAAGGCACTAATCATTGAAAAGGGTCCCTACTTCCATTAAATTAGACAATCTATGAGGGATGCTCAAAAGCCACCAGAAAGTGAGCGAACAAGAGAATCAAGTTTAGCACTAGTTGCTAAAATAGATGATCAATTGTTTCTTTCTAATTCATTCATGCATGATGATGACTTCATCCAAACAGAAGAGTTCAAAAGTTTTCTTTTCAAGTTTAAAGAAAAGGAATTCCAAATAAATTTGGGTCCCGGGGATGACACATATGAGAATAAGGAAAGACTTGTGAAAGCACTGCAGGAATATGAACCTGACAGTCATACGCTATTTGTACTAGATGCTAGAGAGTTTTTAAAGAGAAGTAGAATTATTCTACTACCTGGTTGGGACATGTAGTCATGTTTTTTAATTGACCAAATAAGGAAACAATTGGAACCTATTTTCAAGTCTGAGTTTGAGGTTGGGGAATTCATAAGAGGTTTGGGTTTTGACCCTAGGAGCAAAACCTTGGAAATCTGGTCACTTGCCCTAGTAACACAAAATCCAAAGATATTGGATATCCAAGATCAAAGGAAAGCAAATAAGCTCATTTGGAACCTCTAGAATGCAAGAAATGTGGAAATTGTAGACTTTTAGACTCATGTGTCATTCCTGAACAGAGCCAAAGCAGAGGATTTGGAGAAGAGGTCTACAAAGACATATAATAGAATAATCAGATAATTGTTGAAATGAAAAGAAAAGAACATAAACATAAAACACATAAGTCATAACACCATGATTTTTTTGTCAAGGAAACCCTGACCAAGGGAAAACCCCAATGGAGATGGTACCCAAAAATATGTACTAAATGTATTATGTCCCTGTTAGGAGACCTAGCCATGTTAGGAGTTGATTATTAGATTAGCACATTTCCTTGTTAGAGGAATACAAAAGCCTATTAAAGGTATACTAATCTCACTACTCATGCAATTAGAAATATGATTCTGTTTACAATACTTTATAAAAATGAATACTACAACCATCTGTTATGCTTAGGTAGCACCAATTGTAGCTCGCCTTACTATTCGACAGATTCTGGCATCACAATGCATCTATTCATCTGTTCTCATTTATACCATACAATCTCACATCAAAACATACTTTTCTTCTCAAAAATATCTACCTATATATACATTATTACAGGTCCAATCATCTTCCAATTACATCACAAAATGTAATTAACACTTATACAAAAAGTAAACACCAAGTCGGTGATCATACACTATCATATCTTCTCTTCTCCCCCTTTGACATCAATGGAAAATTTATACAAAAATGTAGAATACATAACAAAACTACTTACCAAAAAGGTTAAACCATCTTAAGCACATCTTGGAAAGAGCTTTACAAGATATTTACTTCCTCTAACCAAGTCTTTACTAGTATCTAAATCACATGAATCATTCCATTTAGTGCAAAAGAAGATGTCTCTACTGCCTTTAGGTTGGTAGGCATGTATCTAGTGAGGGCCTTCTCTGTCTTATCCATATCTGTAAGATGGATCTCAAGAATTGATAACTTAGGAGTAATTAAACTATTGAACATACCAAATCTTCCCACAAATCTCCCTTCCTCTGTATCCAAAACATTCAACTTGTCCAATATCCTAGACACTTCTTTATCTCACTCTAATATGGTGTGTGAGGAGGTCTTACAACTAAGCATCCCCTTATCCAGAGTGAGTCTGTCCTTTTTCATTATATCCTCAATGTTATTAAGGTGTGTGATAGGGTTTATACAGTAACTGTATAGATTACTTCCATGTGAAACAACTCTTTTCCTCAGTATGCCTAAGTCCCATGAGTTTTTCTCAGTATGCCTAAGTCCCATGAAATAGACTTGCATACTTCCTCCAACTTCTTTGCAAGGTACTTTTTCCATACCTTCTCTTCAATGATCTTCTCTAAGGACTCATAATGATTGTCAAAGTCATCCAATACCTTGTTCAATTTCTCTGCAATGTCATTTGATTGGAAAGTGGGAGGTATAGGTAGGAGTTTGTTGACAGTATCAACTGATCTTTCCATTATCCTTGACTTCTTCTCAACTTTCTGCTCAGATCTCTCTTTCACTTTTGCAAATGTGATGTAGGATAGCTTCATCAACTCATCCTCATCCATTCTCTCCATGTCATTTCTTAGAGTTCTATTTCCACTTTCCAACAATAAAGATGAAGAAATAGATGTATGAATGTCTTGTTTCACTTCAACTTTATTAACTGCTTCCTTAGTTACCTCATCTTCACTCACTTTCTTCTCTTCTTTCTCTGTCATTTTTAGATCAATGTTTCCTCCATCATTGTCAATATTCTTCTCAAAAGGTTCACTAACATCCTACAGAGTGTCCAAAGACACAGGCACACCAGTAACACATAAATCTGGTTTCTTAACAGTACTGACAAATTGATTATTGTCTTCATCCTTTGATGTATCAAGATTTACTTCGGCTAGTCTTGATGACTCACCTTTTAGAATTTTAGACTTAGTATCCTTGGGAGGTGAGGACTTCCCCAGTTCACTTCCCATCAAAACCTTATCTACTTCCTTCTGTGTTTCCTCAATTACTCCATCATACTTTCTCCCCATTATCTTCACCAATCTTGACTTAGTTTTCAGCATAGGTTTTAAAGCATTAAATATTCTTTCCATCTCTTTAACATAAAAAACATGTAGCATATCTTCTATAGCTTGTGTTTTGATTGTTTCATCTTCAATTTGGGCTAATTATTTTCTCAACTCTAACTTATCATAAAGATCCTCAGGTATACTTCCTTCAACTTCTAACAAGTTCTT
Organism: Thuja plicata; assembly: GCA_018584345.1. Classification (NCBI taxonomy): domain Eukaryota; kingdom Viridiplantae; phylum Streptophyta; class Pinopsida; order Cupressales; family Cupressaceae; genus Thuja; species Thuja plicata. Next base: position 2,071,981 of record MU226103.1, read on the forward strand.
CTTAAAAATTAGTAAATGATTTATGACCATGTCCTCAATCAAAATTTGATCAGATGCATCATACCTCTCATACTATCTAGTTAAAGTATTAAGCTTTCCCTGCTCAATTATCCTCTTCTCTAGTATCTTCAAGTCAGGTTTCTAGAGTAGTTTCACATATGGGCTTTTCTCTTCTACTTTCTTCTCTTCTCTTTTATTCTTTTCAACTTTTTCCTCTATTTCTTTGGTGGAGAGTCTTGTTTAGTGGATCTTGTGTTCCTCTTAGGTAATTCCAAGAGTTTCTCTTCCTGGGATGTTCTCTTTGGTGGCGTAGGTGTGGTTTCAAGTACCTTAATCATAGTAGAAGGTGGACTGATAACCTTCTAAACTTATGAAGGTGGAAGGGTTGCAGAAGCAGTGTTCGCCAATCCAGATTCACCTTTTGTCATCTTCTTTCTTACCTATTTCATCTCCTCCTTTTTGATTCCCTTGGCTACTAGATAATCTACCATATTCTCTACTTTCCTCTTCCTTGCAACTCTAGTATATTCTTCCCTTATCTTCACGGACTTCTGTTCATAGGTGCCCCATCTTTCTTCAGATAGATCAATTGCTGAGGATAGTATAGGTTCAAATTTCATAGTCAAAACCTCAGAAATAACTTCATACCCCAGAGGATAACACCATTTAATCCTAGGTTGTACTTCCTCAAAGCAAACAGAATCAGTTTCAACCATGAAATAGATTGTATCCTTATTTTTCTACCAAAACCTCAGGGATCCTCATTCTTTCCTTCATCCATCTTTACAATATTTTGATCATCCCAAATATTTCACCATCAACCCATGTACTAGTTTGTCTTCTATAGCTTTGTGTAATTTGAATTCTACTGGGTTTGTTGTCCTTCCAAGGTCTAGGGTGCATATCAAGAAAACTATGCACAATGTGGATGTAAATGTGTATCAGTAGGGACCCAAACCTTAATGCCTTCAACTTATCCTTCTTAATTTTTATCACTTTCTCTAAAAAATGTTGTGCAAGTATTTTTCAATGGTTATATTTAATGTTTTCTTTCACCATTCTATATGCCATCATAATCACTCGTGTGGATACCGAGTTAGGTCGGCTGTTGTAATGTAGTTTATATCCAAGAATCATTGAAACCAATCTAACATTTTATTGAAATGTATTGTTAATGGTCATCACTCTCTTATCCCATCTCGAATGCATTAGGGGGTATTTGCAGGATCATGGTATGCCAAAAAGTGGTGATGTGAAAAAGAAGTCCTAATTGGTAGATTGATTGAAAAATGTCTATAACTTTCAAATGGTATAAATTTTTTTAAATCTGAAACACGTGTCACATTCTATGCTTCACCTACTATAAGAAAAAAAGAAAAAAAAAATCAATTTGATTAAGTTTAGACTAAGTTAAGGTGGTCAGACATGGGAGTTTTTATATTCTGGCAAAGTTGTAGAAGAAAAATCATAATTAATTATTTACTTGGAAAAAAATTACAATAAAATTTGCGTCACATTTGTACATGAGTCTACTAATTATATATAGAATCTAGCAAAAAAAATATTATGATTTGATTGTGTTTAAGGGTGTCAGACATACACCTACTTATTATCTTTTTAGTCCTGATTGATTGACTGGTTGAAAAATAGCTATAGCTTTCAAACAGTATAACATTTTTGAAATCCTAAACATGATTCACATTCTATTATTTTCCTACTATAATAAAAAATTTAAAAAATTTCAATTTGATGAAGTTTAGAATAAGTTAGGGTGGTAAGACACGAAATTTTTTATATTCGGGAAAAGTTGTAGTAGAAAAATTATAATTAATTATTTACTTAGAAAAAAATTACAAAAAAATATGCATCATATCCGGACATGCGTCTACTACTTATATCTATAATTTTGTAAAAAAATATTATCATTTTATTGTGTTTAAGGTAGTTAGACATACAACTACTTCTTATCTTTTTCCTGTAATTTTCGTACTACTGCATATAAATTTGAAATTTCACCATATAGAATATATTTTAAAAAAAAATGGCTTGTAGAAAAGAAACTAAATTCAATTTTCCATAGATTCTCTTCTTACACATTTTTTTATATATAAGATTGATGACTTGCTAAATTTTTTACGTCAACTTTCCTAAACCTAATTTTCTAAATTTTCATTGCCGCTTAAGGGCCTGGTTTGGCATACCATGACCCTGCACATACCTAGGGTTTCCACCTGTTTCTTTGTGTTTTTCTCTGTGATAGGGATAACACCTGAGTCAATACCAAACATTTATTCAATTGGACATGATCCTTGTCCACGTAGCATAATAGATGTCTATTTGATTATTTATTAATTAATTATAATTCAAAAAATGGCTAAATTTTAAAGTTTGATTTATCAATAATAATGATCAAGTAGACACCACATTTACTAGATAGCCATTTGTCTTCTACACTTCTTTGCGGGACTAAATTTATACAAATCCATTAAGATACTTTTAAATACTACTAATTTTAAAAATAAACTTAAAAAATATGAATTACAATTGTTCAATTAAATTATATTTGACATTTATTAAATATTTCAATCTAACATTAAACAAATAAATTTAATCTATAATTAATTATATTTATATACAAATTATTTAATTCGAAACTGAGCTAAATTAAAATTAAAATTAACATTATGTATTTAACTAACAACATTTTCTCCTATGATAAAGCTAATCTTGTTTCTACAACTATTAAGATTGGGAAGACACAAAGGATTGGACAATTATGACTGTTGAGACGCCCAATATTCTCATCCTTTTTATCATTGAAAGTTGTGCTCGGTCGGATACTTTATCATCCCTCCCAGAATGTTTTATTTAACTCCAAATTGACCAATGATTTATTTTAATTTTTTAATCTCTAAGTGCACAAAAGCTTCCATGTAACGAGACCGTTAAAAAAATAAGAGCAACAATGAACATAGATATATATAACATGGCATATCTGTTGAAATTTCAATAAGAGCCAACTTTCAGCCGCTTCGGAAAAAATTGAGAAAGTAATGTATTGAACTCAATATAACTCCTTTTATTTTCAGATTGTACAACTTTTTCATAATGAATACCTTCTTGTTCGATGTTGAAGCTATTTCATATAATGAAGATAATTTATCTCAGTCTTTTGTTGTCTTCTCCCATTCTTCTCCGGTTAGTGATCCTTGACCCTTGGTCTTTCCTTGCAACACGGTTGAGAGATCCTGCTTAATCAATAATGATTCAATCTGCACTTTCCATAATCCACTTTTCAGAAATCTTCACCTATGATTTTGAGAAATCTTCACCCATTTCCAAAAAATCAAAACGAGCTTTTCCAGCTCTAATACCAATTGTTGAAAATAAATGTACAGACAAAGAAATTAAAACAAAATAGAATTGAAAAAGCCAACAAACACAGAACAGAGACACAACAGAATTTATAGTGGTTTTATAGTGGTTCATCCATTATTACTGGACTACGTCCACTCTTTAAGCAGAGGATATCAGTTTATTATCTCCATGTCTGATTACATAACAACTCAATATCATATATATTTACATGCACAGTATTTCCTATATTTGGTATCGCAGCATTGTGAAGATGAAACGGTTTAGCATCTAGTGATTGCAAGCAGAGAAGAAAGATTGGTCTTCACAGTCTCTGACAGACGTCACAACAGCAGAGCCGCTACAATATCCATATAACTAACAAAGACCTTATGATCAGAACGTTTCTTTAACAAATCTGATTACATCCGGATGAACAATGAGGAAGAAAAGGACCAGAGTGTACAAAATATATAAAAGTATAAAAAGTTTCTTTAACACGTCTGATTACATCCCGATGCACGATGAACAAGAAAAGGAGCAGAGTATACAAAATAGAATAGTAATCCATCGTATGTTCGAGTGATTCATGACTGTCTTTACAAAAATGTACATTATAATGACTAAAGATTAAGAAAAGCTAATTCCAATCAGAGAGTGTTGATTAGAAAGATGCCCAACATTTCAGAATCAGGGCTGGTGTTCACTGAAGCCTTTCAATTTCAGGAGGCCGACAGTGGCTCCACTGCTGGAATAAATACCCATAGTTTTTATGTTTTCAAAATAGATTCCCTTTTCATCAAACCAAGGCTGAAATTTCAATCAGAGCCAATCTTCAGCAGCTTCGGAAAAAATAGCGAGCCAGAAATATAGAAGTGGAGAATTTTTTACTTTCCGACGAGTCCAAATTTCACAACTCTTCTTGTCAGCAAGATCTTCTTTCTGGGAATGAAACCCACAAAGCTCACTCTTCACCAAAATTTCAGAGTGACCTTAGACACGATGTCAAATGTTGGAAGGAAACTTCATCACCGGGGAAGGTTAATCCTATTTGGTGATGAAACCCATACTCTTCCTCAGCTTCTCCAGCAATTCCCTGAAGAGAAAATGATTCAAGTAATATGTGGGGATGATAAAGCGACTTCTTGCATTACCCACATACACTGCATAATGCCCTTTTGGGACATCCAGGGGAAGAGCACTGCATGATCTCCCCGTCATCTCTTCCTCAAATGCAAAATATCTTCTCCTCTTTTGACAAAGATCATACCCAATTGCTTTATGGGCTTTGTCAAACCTACAAAATACCCTGACGATATGCTTAAGAAGCAGAACTTGTGGATTTCCCTTGATTCTTTCCATTGCAGAGCTCGAAACTAATCAGCAGTTTTAATATATTTCTTAATCCCAGAGAGATCGAAAGATGCAGAATGCTTTGCTGAGAAGAGAAAGGGTGTGTTCTGTATATATAATATTTCAAACAGAGAAGCTGCTATGATTAGAAAACAATGGGAAGTTGACAGAGTGGCCCACACTGTAGTTAGGGAGCAGGTACAAATGGTTGAAAGATGGGTTTTTTCTCCTTTCAGCACTCAGAATGCAAGCCAAAACCATGTGCCTCCTCTTCAAATTATATGGGAACTTACCGGCAACCATTAAATGCTGTGTTTTTTGAACGACCCAATTCATCTTGATTCTACCAGCTGCAATTATGCCTATTAGCTTTATTATTCACTTATCAACAGATAATGATTAAAGTGAACATACAAATATTTATAAAATTAGTATTAAATTGAATACATCAATGCTAATATTTATGATATTATCATTAGGATTCAACTATGTAGTTTTTGAGTCAATTTTTTTTATCTATGTTTCAAGGGAGATGGCACATGGAACCTTTCCGAAAGGTCACCCATCTTAGTATGGCTCCAACTCAAACATATTTAATCATACAATTTCCTCCAAAATTAATTAGCAATATTTGTTAGATTAACATATAATTACAGCTTATCACCAAGATAGCATTTTACAATCCATTATTTTCCAAATTATGAGGACCTTGATTACTTAGCCATTTTTATTGTAGACAGAGAACAAAATGTTGTGTTGTTTTATTAATGTTGATCCTATTTGCCTTCCTATGTGAGGGCAATAACTCATTTAATTTTGTTGAAGTGAAAATATAAGTCTGTTACATGAACATACTGTGTACTTGGGCCAAACTGTTGGCTTTAGGCCCACCGAAAAATTCACATAATTTTGTTTGCAAGTAGTGGATTAGAGATGGATATTCGATAAGGGATTGATTGCATTAAAATCAGATTCAGACATAAGTCCAATGGATTGGTTGATATTTGCCATTTAGCTAATCAGAATTAACATATAAATGCCTATCTTAATCATTACTCCTACGCCTAGCCAGTATCTTATTATAGTCCCCACTGGCAGTAATGGATATGGATCAGAGAGGTGGGTCCCTCCCTTTCACAATTTATAACTTCTTTCACACAATCCTCGCTCAATGGATTGTTTATCCAATTTGAAAAAAAAAAAAATTGCTTAAGCAGTGATAGCAGCTTCAGTACATAGTCATTCCATTTGCTTCATACATTAGTAAGGTTTACAATGTCGTGAGGAATAAACTACCCCTCATCTGGTTTTTATTTATAATTTTAGAAAAGAATGTTTAATATAAAAGAATTAAAAAGTCATAAATATATATAATTCCGACTTATTACTTTTCATGGTCTTATATGACTTCTTTTTTACAAATTCCAATATTATGCAACAGAAAAATAAAAACTTCGTATAAATAACTATTACAAAATGGCCAAACACAAGCTCTGATAAGGAAAATTCTCTAATGTAATGTCGAATTAGAAAAATACCGAACAAAGTCGTAAAAAAGGATTGGTAACGGTATCGGCAAATCACAATGATAAGAGATAAACTCGTTCTCTGTCAATGTCTGTCATAGGATATACATGAAATGATTACAGAACATCACATGCACCATGTTTTACTATTTTTGTTTTGTTGACAACGCCCCACACAACATTTTTAATTCCTAGTCTTTGATTTATTACACAATTAACCTAGACCAATCCATCTTCCCCACTTCAAAATAATTTTCGCAATCACCCCAACAACCTTCTAGATGAGGGAAATGGTGGATTTTATTTGTAAAAAATAAACTATTCTTTACATTAATTTTTCTATCATAAGAGCACCTCATATAGTAATAATTTAAAGTTATCTTCACTAGACAGCTCTCTATATTCTATTTTTTAATGAAGGATGAGCAATGACAATATGATAACTTGAGTGGAAATGCATTTCTTTCTTTTTAAAAAATACTTTTTTCTGGTTGATTCCATTTATACCTACAACTCAATCAAAATTAAATGATAAAATTGACACCTAGGTAGCTTGAAAAGCTATTCATCAGAGCCACCTATTCTAATTTTAGTAAACTCTGAAGAAAACTGTAATGACCCTACTCAAATCTGATTGAAAACTTATGATTTTTGGCCTTGGAAATTTTGTCAAACACTTCACATACAAGGGTCATATGACTGATATAACATTTCAGTTTGCTTTAATGACTTTTCTTCAATTAGCATCAATGAGAATGCTTGCAAGAAGACTCAAAATTGACTAAACAATGACCTAACATGAATGTGCAACTTATTTTGACAATATTCAATGCATCTATATGTCTGAAACTACTTGCAATATGCAGCTACAGCAACTAGTAATTATGACAAACACTTTGGATGCGACCTAAGATGGCATTAATGCACTTACAACCAAGTGGCATTAATATAAATACTTGGTATGCAAAATACTAAGCTGACTACAAATGATATAGAATTACTCAATGACAACTACTAATGACCAGCAAATTAGTATTTCTTATTACAACACAATGATCCAATACAATGCTTATCAATAAGCCAAGACTCTTGGCATTTACAAGAATTACAAATATATGATGTGCTGGTATGAAAATGCACTCCTATAGCTGTAACTAAGAGTTATGCTTATACAATGAAATGATGGACTATATGCAATGAAACCTGGTTGGATTGAAGCGCCCTTGTGAATAAATGAAAAAGCAAGCAAACTCCACTTGAAAATGTGTTCTTCCAAGCCAAATCGAGCTCCCTAAGCCAGCCGCCCCTATTCTGGTCTGATCTTAAAAATAAAATAATATGCAGCATTTAAATTCCGTCTCAAGCATCAAACATCATCTCCAAGATCCAAGGAAATGGGCGAACCAAGCCTTGAATGAAATTGATGCCAAATGTGAGCTCCACAACCAAAAT
>MU226104.1:39788-50647 GCA_018584345.1 Thuja plicata
TCAGAGGGTAGTGATAGAAGACTTACACTGACCCATTTGTTGGTGAACATCCTTTTGTTCTCTCACCTTGGGTGCTAAAAGAGTCAGAGATTACAAATCTAACGGGAGGACAAACTGTTAACCAACATATTCAAACTCTGCTTACATGCTAACATTGAATCCCAATTACTTGGTGTGTCTCCAACTAAGCATCTTAACAAGTTACCCAAACTTTGGTGTAGAACCTCTGTTTTTCCATCAGTCTATGGATGAAATGTAGAAGTATACTTCAACTCATTGTCCAAATTCTTCCAAAGTGTTTTCCAAAAGTAGCTAACAAACTTACTGTCTCGGTCAGAGATGATACTCCTCAGTAATACATGCAATCTGATAATCTCCTTAAAGAAAAGATCAGCTATATGTACTGCATATGATGTTTTTCTACATGGTATGAAATGTGTCATCTTAGAGAATCTATCTACAACAAAAAAATATGGAATCATTACCTCTTGCTGTCCTTGGTAAGCCAAGAACAAAATCCATGCTAATATCACTCCAAGGTTTCTCAAGAACTGTAATCGGTGTATACAAACCAGTATTCTGACTTACTCCTTTTGCAACTTGCCAAACTCACAACTTTTCACAAATTTCTAAACATCCTTATACAACTGAGGCCAAAAATACCTTTCCTTAAGCAAAATCAATGTTTTATCAATACCAAAATGTCCAGCCAAACCACTACTATGTTTTTCCTTTAGAAAATTAGTTCTCATTGATCCTCTCGGTATGCACAATTAAATACCTTTGAAAAACATATCTTCCTGAATGAAATAGTCTTCATACTTACTTGATTGATTTTGAATAGGTGCTCTACACACTCTCCACTTCCCAGAAAAATCAGGATCATTTTCATACAAATTCTTCATGTCATCAAAACCTAGAACTTCAATTCTCATTTTAGTCAACAAAGATCTTCTTATACTCAATACATCAACAACTCGTTTAGAAACTATGGACTCTTATGCTTAATCACAAATGTCTTGAACTTTGCAAATACTCCACCCACTTCATATGTTTCTGATTCAACTTATTATGACTACCCAAATATTAAATAACGCCTTATGATTAGTATACAACACAAATTCACTCGGCATCAAGTAATGTCTTCATTTATTCATAGCTTAAACAATAGCATAGAACTCTTGATCATAGACAGAATAATTCCTTTTTGCATCATTCAAATTTTAACTAAAGAAAGAAATAGGTTTACCTTCTTGGGTCAACATAGCTTCTATTGCACTTCCACTTGCATCACATTCAACTTGAAATACTTTATTGAAATTAGGTAAGGCTAATATAGGTAATTCAACAACCTTATGCTTCAAAGTCTCAAAACTCTTATCAGCTCCATGTGTCCATTTGAATTCTCTTTTGTCTCCTCTCATTGTCTTAGTCATAGCATTACAAATAGAGCTGAAATTTCTAATAAAATTTCTGTAAAAACTTTTCAATCCATGAAATGATCTTACCTCACTGACATTCTCATGTGTAGGCCAACTAAGTATAGCTTCAACCTTCTCTAGATCCATCTTCAAACCCTCAGCTAAAATCACAAAACCTAAATACACAAGTTCTTCTTTCATGCAGGAACACTTTTTCATATTTATCAACAACTTTTCCTCTTTCAATCTTTGCAATACTTGTCTTAGATGCATCAAATGCTCTTCTCTAGTCTTATTGAATACTATAATATCATCCAAGTATACAATCACACATTTAATCAAGAATTTCTTTAAAACCTCAATCATTAACCTCATAAATGTAGTCGGTGCATTAGTTAAACCAAAGGGCATAACCAACCACTCATACAAACCTTCTTTCATCTTGAAAGCAGTCTTCCACTCATCACCTTCTCTGATTGTGATCTAGTGATATCAACTCTTCAAATCAATTTTGGAAAAATATTTTTCTCTACTCAAACAATCCATTATATCATTCATCCTCGGTATAGGAAACCTATACTTAACTGTGATCCTATTGATTGCTCTTGAATCAATGCACATTTTCCATTCTTCAATCTTATTAGGTGCCAATACAGCTAGTACTACACATGGACTCAAAATTTCTCTAATTAAACCCTTGTTCAACAACTCATGAACTTGTTGGTTGAGTTCCTCATTCTCAGTCGGTGTCTTCCGATGTGGTTCCTTGTTCGGTAAACTTGCTCAAGGAATCATATCCATACAATGACTAATATCTCTCATCAGTGGTAAACTATCAGGTACATTATCTAAAATGATCTCCTTGTACTCAGTGAGCAATTTCTCAACCTCTATAGGAATTTTATCTTCTTTATCCTTACTCGATTTGTTAGGAATCAAAGCATAACAAATATAATTTCTCTTCAAATCCATAACAAACTGTCTACCTTCCATCAAACAAACTTTCACTGATGTACATATTTCACCAACAGATTCTTCAACCAAAAATAATAATATTTGTTTCTTACCATCAACCCAAATAGTATATTTATTCATTCTTCCATCATGTATAGCATGTCTGGGTGCCAGCAAGAAATTGAGTCCACTTTTTGGGCAAAAAGTGGAAGTGTTTTCCCTATTTTTCAAATTTGTTGTCAATTTATGTCAAAATTTGAGGCACTCCGAGATTGAATCTAAAATAACTTCACTAATAAAAACTGTAGTGCTCGGAGTCTACTTTTTAAAGATGTAATTTATTTAAATACCCACATGGTAGAAAAAAAAATTAGTAGGCATATTTAAAAACTACTTTTTCAAAATGCCTCTTTCAGGACCATACCACACACGTGTACGACCACCATATTTTGAACTAAATAAATGAATTGTTGTGAATCCTTCTGGAGAAAGATACCTAAGACACCAAACATTGATGAGAATATTTTTTCTTTTCTTTTTCTTGAATTTTTTTTAATTAATTTTTAATTGACTATCAAATATTATTTTGAAACCTCACATGTACGACCACCATAATTTGATGAAAAATTCACATTTTTTCAAAAAAAAAAATTATTTTTATCTTCAAGGAAATTCTATGTAGATTGATGTCATATAAATTATTTTTAAAAAAATGTAAAAACAAAAAAGTTATTAAAGTTTTAGTGAACCATATTATTTTAAGTTTTGGTACCACTTTTGATTAATAAATTTTGTAAAATAAGTAAAATTTATCATATCACTATAAAATTTATATTTTAGAAATCTAGACAGTAAGTTCTCTAATGGGTTTTCATTTCGTCAAAAAATTTGATTAGGGAAAAAATTACGAGAAGACAAAATTCTGGTATTCAAATACCTTAGCCATTATTTTGTAGGTCCAAGCATAGGCTTGGTCCCACCAAGCCTGTCCTGAACCGAAATCCAATGCAAAAGGTGGTTTGGTAAATTTTAAATTTTAAAAACGGGCACACGTTTAAAAATGTGTACCCGTTTCTTAAATATAATAGACCGACATAGAATAATACATTTCTTTAATATATATATATATATATATATCATACTGCCATAGTCTACCCAACAAAATATGACAACAATCTATTGGCATAATATCACACAACACCTTATCATAATACTTTCAAATTTTCAGATTCAAAAAACATTGTTCACTCACCATTAATGTATGCTCATCCTTGATCCATGAAATCTGATAGGGATTTGGGTGCTTCATTCTTTCTAACTACAACTTTGTGACCATCTCCTCAGATGCCAGATTCTTCGAGCTTCCACTATCAACATTTACCTTCCAAAATTTATCTGCAACGCTACATCTGGTCTTGAACAAAATTTTCCTAACAAGATCTTGCTTATCTTTCTCGCTCCATAGTATCCTTCTGATCATGAGATTTCCTTCCTTCTTAGGTTCATTCGGTGACTCCTCTTGCACCGAAGTATTTCTTCTTCTACCTACCTTCTTGCTTGCATGTGTACACTCAAAATATCGATGTCCTTCTTCACCACAATTGTAACAAGTTCCTTGGAACCCTCTTCTATTATAACCACCTCGGGAGTAGTTGCCTCTTCCTTAGAATGAACTTCCACCTTTCCATTCTGTCTTTCCTTTGTCTTTATATGTGTCTGAAATTGTCTTGTCTAGTTTAGATATATTGTTTTCACCATGAGATCTTCCTCTTCCTCTAGGGAATCTACCACCTCTTCCTCTTTGCCTTTGTTCATATCTCTTGTTCAATTTCTCCTTCGCTTTTAGGGAAAACTGATATGCCTCTTCAATCCTCTCCATCTTGACCAAGATGATCTCATCCTGTATAGAACTTCTTAATCCATTCAGATACCTTTCTATTCTTTCCACTTCATCTTCAACATGTCCATATCCGATGTCTAATCTATAAAATTCTTTGATATAATCTTTTACCGAGCTATCTTTCTGCTTCAAACTTTGCATTCTCCTAATCATGTTAATCTGGTAATCATAAGGTAGAAAATTTTCTTTCAACTTGTTTATCATCTTATCCCATACCTTAATCTTGTCTTTTCCTTTCTTCTTATGATCCAATTGCAGATGCATGACCTTTCAACTTTGTGCTTTCAATATTCACTTTCTCCTCTAATACATTCTCATATTCAAAGTATTTTCCATCTCAATTATCTAGTCTATCAATTCATCAGAATCCAATTTTCCATTATACTCAGGAGGATTAAACTAAGGTGTGGACTTCAAGCTCTCAATGCTCGCAGGAATCTCTCTTCATCCTGATCCATCATAGGTGCAGGTGCAGCTTCTCCTTGCACTTCCTCCAATTCATCATCACTAACATCTTCAAGATGTCTTCCTCTATGCTAGGCTATCTCAACAGCTTCCAATCTTGCACCCATCTATCTTAACATATCAGCTATCTACATTTCCTCTCCCACGAACCATCTTGAAACCCTTAGCAATTGTAGGTCAGATCGCAATCTGCTACCCCACAAAAATATCAACCAACTCAGGTTAGGGATTAAAAGAAGGAACCTAGATCTAACCTTTTCTCTGATACCACCTGATGCAAGGAGGGTAAGGAAAACAGGGGCCCAAGGCACTCCCATCTATCCAAACCAACTTGAAAAACAACATGAAAGAAACAACACAAGAAGGGACAGAAGAAACAACATACACTTTGCATTAATTCATCAAATTCATTACATGCCGAGTTGTAAGGCTTTCCATATTTTACCATATACGTGAGATGTTTACAGAATAATCTTGATACATGCCAGGTCACATACCTGCGATCTAAATCTGCCAACACTTAACCTTTTATCCCAAAACTGATACCCAAAAACTTCCCCCAAAGAAAACTACTTCCTTAATCTATGAACATAAACCAGATATATACAAGAGTCCCCCAAAGAGTTCAGTGCTCAGATCCTAAAGAAAGACCCTAATTTAGGTCCACACATATCCAAATGAGAGATCCCACATTAATTACACTACAAAAATCAAATGCAGAAGTCGGCTAGAAGATCCAACTTTGAAATAAATAAATCAGTAAGAAGATGATCGAGCAACAAGAACAAATCGGTAAGAAGGGAAACCAAGAAACATAAACAACTTGGTGAAAGAACCCATTGAGCAGCCAAAATTCACCAAGACCCGTCAGTAAATCAAGACAGAACAAGTAACCGAGCAATAACAGTTAGCGAGCACTTTACCAAGCAGCCTCCAAACAAGCTAAAGAACAAAAACATATTTTTGGTTGATCAGGATTGCCAAATAACCGAAGATGCTCATGTATCATTGCGTGGTGGTGCTGCTAGTGCCGCCCAAAACTAATTTAAAAAAAATGTTTTTTTTTCTCCAAAAACGTGACAAGGAAAAATAGGCAAAGTATTTTTGCCTTTGAATGCAACTTTGGCCAAAATGGACTTGCCTTATACATGGAAATAGGGGTTTTTTTGGGCCTTTTGAGATAAACTATGAGGTCGGTTTATGCTCAAAGTGCTCCGAAAAAAAAAACTAGGGACGTGGTCCCTTGTAACACTGCATTTTCTAAATTATAATGTTCACTTTATGAATGCTCACTTTGTTGATTGAAGCATTTTGAAATGATTATGAATGGTCGTGAAATTCACTTTGCCAATTGGAATGATTATGCATGTCACACTGAGGATATAGGCTCTGACCAAGAACTATGGTGGTATACAACTTCCAGACAAAGGTATGAAAGGTGAGGAAGGCAATGAAGATGTAACAGAGTTCGATGACGATTCTTAAGCTGACTCTTTTGAAGAATTTAGGTATAGTCAATTCTATAGTTTGTCTCACAATATTTATCACTACACAATGAATAAGGTTAATTCTTAAATCTCAAGCCTAGTTTAATGCTCTTGTTTGAAACGATAAATTATGTTTAATTTGATTCAAGCTTCATAGGGGCTAGAGAAATTATTGGCTTGTTGTGTATGTCAAGCTAAGCCCATGTTATCACCTCTAGTAATTCTTCCAAAGTTCCATAGCCACTTGTCAATAGTATATTTTTCCTTGCTTTAGTTAAAGAACTATGGTCAAGATTAGGAGAATTTGATTTACTGCATTTTTTTTTTAACTCACCTGTTAAGGTGATAAAAGCATCGGATTGATGGGCCATCTCAGCCTTTCTTTTATGCATGTCTGCCATGATCTTCACTTATCCTACTAGTTCCCCTGTAATCTATGGAAATTTTAAAAATGCAAAGATAAGGTAAATAAATAATTGCAACTTTCCAGTTGAATCTACAGGCAATTAAATTTTTATATTAAAAGTTGTAATTTGAAGTAGTGATTTCACTATTTTTGTCCAATATGAAGGGAGTTGTGTATTTGACTCTCAAGGCATTAACATTTTTAGAATAACCCTATAAATGAACAAAACTAGAATTAGTGCAGGGGATGGACTTTGAAAGCTTGGAATGAAATAATTGATAATCTGTAATAGCTAAAATTTTAAATAAAGAGCTCAAGGACTTTGATCAAAGACTTCATGTACAACTTGTGAAACTAGACCTATCAGTCCCACGCTACCTCCGCCATAAACTAAATCAATATTTCTTGAAACCTAAGAGGGAAAAAAAATCTAGTTTTATAAATCACAAAGATTTGACCTGACTCCCTGCAAATTAGAGTAAAAAAAATACCATTAAAGGGAATTTTCTTAACTAGATTTTCTCATTCTTTGTTTCTGAAGCTAAATAATGTCAATATAATCCAAAAATGGAAAAAGAAATCGATTCGTTGTAAAAATATGTTGTGAATGTGCTAAGTATCACAAAATTTTGGAAAACTTTGCACCTAAATGAGTAAATTCATTCATTTTCTATTTTATGAAGTTTAGTGATGTCAACTTCACATAGAAACGGGAAAAAAATGGAATCATGGTAGATAAAAGGGTCTGACTATGATTTGTAAATATATTTTAAGAATTAGTACTTTCTTAATGGATGAATGTGGAACTTGAGTATAAACATCTATCATCTAGCAAGATTTGTTGAAGCACAAGAGTACAAAATTTGAGAGATTTATTGACATAACGATTCTAGCCATTCAAATTTCAGAATTTCATCCAAACCAGTTTCATTTCATGCCAATTAATAGTTACCTTATCGGACTGGTAGGAACTAGTGTTGGTATTTAACTTTTTTTGGGGTGTATGGTTCATGGGTAGTCCACATTTTTCTGCATTGAACACGTTTTCCCTTGACGTGTCCAGTATGCTCTTTTTTTGGAAAATTTTATGGTTCATTTTCTTCCTTCACCCTAGGAAATCTGCTTTCACCTTGTTCATTTTTACAAAGGATTTAGTTTTGACATCCCCAAATGGCTCAAAAATGGGCAAAAATAAACGCATCAAAAAAAGGAACCATCCTACGGCTTATACCAGAGCAACCATCAAATTATTCCCCTGGAGGGATGCAGAGGCCAAAGCATACCATACAGGCGTAAGCTTGACCCACGGCGTAAGAGAGAGCTAAGCATCGAGGAACTATAGCTTGAGGATGACACATGGCATACCTGTACATCACACCTCCTTGTGGGCCTAAAGAAAGAAAGAAACCCTATTTTTTCTCAGCAAAGGTAGTAGATATTACTGGCCACTTGACCTGATTAGGTAACAAATTAGGGTTTGGTTCTAGTTAGGTTTGAGGGATATATAGATCTATGTGTTGAAATGTGTTTGTTGCACTAGAGCCAAGCAGAGCAGACATGACCTAGAATCTTAACAAGCTTAAGATAATGAGTGATACACAACTAATGCGTCCAACAACTTTGATTACGACTATAGAACTTGACTTCAAAAATAATCAAGACAAGACAAGACAAGGAAGACAAAACCTTGCTATTAAATGCAATTCACCAATTTTGAAACTCTAAGTTATTTTGTATGAAGCAAGAACGACACAGTCAAGAATAATACTAGTCCAGAAAAGAAATAGCAAAATGATAAGAACAATACCTTGTTTTGTTTTGACAATGACTCAAAGAGGAACACCTTGTTTTCTCTACTGCAGTGTCACTTTTGTTAAAAGTAAATGCTGGATTTTAACACAGTAATAAAGAAGGAAGCATCGGTGCCCTTGATGAAAACCTTACATGCAAAGCACACGTCTACCAATCTGCAGAATGACATTGGGACCCTAGAACCAGACAGGTCCATGTGGAATGCACTATCTACCGCATGCCACGAGTTACCACCATTGCCACCAGTTCCCAATTTTTGGCAAAGTTTTTGCAGAGAAAATTAAAAATATCGCCGGGGAGAATAAGCTACGCCAATCAAAAAAGAGGAATTTGCTAAGGAAAAATGTAGTTTAATAGAAAGAAATCTCCCAACCATAGTATATAGCCAGTATTGGATGATTTGCACGATAACCCAGGCGAGGACTATTGGAAAAGAGAAGACTGCAAACAATAGTCCCCGCCTTAAAGGACAAGGACTAATAAAGAAAAAAAGGCTAAGTGTGGGTCTTTGTCCAACCTAACTTAAATTACATGGATCAATTGATTTTCAAATTATTTTCGTAAATTGCAAGAGTATGGCAACCCACCATTCACATTCACATTGGAACACTAAATTGTTATAAATGAAAAGAGCATATGAAATTGAGCATTTTGGAATTATTATCTTTGCTGAGAATTTATGTCTGCAAGGAAAATGACCCAAGTTTTTAGGGCATTACATGCAACAAAGTTACTTCTTTAATGGTCTCATTTAGATGTTCAACCTATTTTTTGGGTTCTCGTTGTACAAGATTATTGCCAATGTTAAACATACCACAAGAATTTTGTAAATATATTCGCATACTCCTTGTTGCGGACTTTAGTTTCGCCATAATAATAGCTTACCATCTCTCTTGATGACTATCCCTATCAGTCTTTGTGCGCAATTTCATATATTAATCAATATTTTAGATAATCAAATATCTAAAAAAATGTGTGTTAAGAGATTTATGTGGTTAACTAATTCTCTATTTTCTTTCCCCGTAGCTCTTTGTTTGTGTTATGTGTGTTGGAAGAAAATTATAGATAGCTGTATATTTTTTTGTTCGTATGTGAAATGAAAACATTATGTGTAATTCACTCAGATGAAGGCTTAATTTTGGCCAGCTGTATATTTTTTTGTTCGTATGTGAAATGAAAACACTATGTGTAATTCAATCAGACGAAGGCTTAATTTTGGCCAAATTGGCCAAACCATGAGAGACAGATACCAACAACATGGCAGAATTCAAAATGATGCTTTTAGGGCTGTCCTTATGCAAGGAGCTTAATTTATCAAAGAGAGATTGAAGGAGACTCTATGATTACTATTAATAGAGTTAGATCAAAATCAACCCCAAATTAGAAACTTCAATGAGTGTTGGATGTTATCTTAAACCTCTTGATTAATCTTGAGCAAGTGACCATTAACCACATATGCAGGTAAGGTAATTTAGCAGGTAAGGTAATTTAGCAGCAAATGAAATGACAAAGTTGGGAAAGGAAGGCAAATTCTTGAAACAAAAAACATTATGCTAATAGCTAAATCGTACATGTTGCATCATTGACTCAAGAAGTAAACACACTAAAGTAATATTTAACGTAAATCTTACAAACAAGTTATTTGGTGTGTATTCGAAAGCAAACAAGTTATTTGGTGTGTATTGGAAAGCAGGTGCAGAAGATATTGTGTCACAGAAATTCTTCGCCTTTAGAAGAAACTCATACTCACTGAATGCGACTGAGGAGCTGTACACAAACTCAGTGAAAGAGTGCCACCACGGGACTTTTAACCACATGACCTTTCTTGTCAACCCAACTCAAATATCCGTACAGCACTAAATCGGTCACCACACCTTCCTCGACCTCCACAGTGAGAGTAAAATTGACCTTCTCAAATTTCTCTTTAAATTCGAGAGCATCAGGAACTTCCTGCACTTTGAGCCCTTTGGGCACCTCAACAACTGCATTATAGGATGACATGTCATCTCCCACATTTGTCAATGTTCTCTTGTATGTGGAAGAGGAGGACGAAGTCGCACTCTTGTTGAAGACAGCAGTGAAAGAAGGATAGTTTAGCCCGTCACAACCCAAGTCGGTACCACTTACACATGAAACAGGCGAACCGGCAATTGACTGAATTTGGTGGTTGGTGTAATTGAGAGTGCAGTACAGATAGTTGACATAGTCTTCCACAGTGATGTCATAGACGAGACCGGGATGAAGGGCTTTATTGGGATCCACATGGCCTGCACCGATACCAAAGGAGGTAGCAGCAGTGCTGTTGGAGCCGAGGTCGGTGATGGCGTTGTTGGAATTGTCATGCGTGTAAGAAGTGGTCATTAGCGCAGACTTTATCATTGCAGGACTCCACTCCTTGTGAACGCCTTTCATCA
>MU226104.1:96027-110169 GCA_018584345.1 Thuja plicata
TATGAAATTAGGGCACAATCTTCTAAGGAGGCCTACATAGGAGGATTAAATTCCCATTAAAGCCTTTACCCCTAGGAGAGGACCTATATTAAATATAATTTAGGAATCAACACTTCGAAACCCAAAATAGCCGACCCGAAAACGGGAAATACTTTTTGCAAAGGCCGACCTCCAAAAACTGTGAGACCCCAGGATCTGAACCCTAGGTCAAGGTCGAGGTCTACCTTGACCTAGGTCAGGGTTGAGGTCGACTCTAACCTAGGTCATGGTCAAGGTCAAACCTGACCTAGGTCAAGGTCGAGGTCGACATAGACCTAAAAGGTCAACCCTGACCCTGAAGCCCAGAATCACCAGTCTGCAGTTTAGAATGCAAAAAATAGGCTAAACAGGAGTAGAAAGAGGGACAGAATAGGGAGGAAGCCATGTCAAGATCAGGAACCCATTCAAGGCGCTTGTCATGACCCCAAATCACTTACTTGGAAGGCTAAACATGTCCACAATGGAAGTGCTTCCATTTTCTGACTATACAGTTTCAATGATTGAAAAAAAATAAATGTTTATATATCGTTTATGTGAGATAAGTTTTTAAACTAATTGATTATAAAATTAATTTTATAATACAATTATTTAAAAATAAAACTAAATAGTTGACATGACTTTGGCCAATCAAAGTAAAATTATTCTTTCATTTTTTATATAATGTAATTATTAAATTTATTTTCAATATAGAACGTTGAGTGTGTGTGTGTGTATATATATATATATATATATATATATATATATATATTGAAATTAGATATCTAATTAATATTATATATATATTTCTTATAATTTATTACTTTTTAATTTCTTTATTTAATGTAGATATCATATTTTTAATAAGAAATAATATAAAATTATATATTTAAAATGTGATGTTGTTTAATTTTATTTATATATAGTATTATATTATAATTTTGACAAATATAAATATAAAATATAAAATATAATATTATTATTAAAAAATTTAAAAAATACAAATAAATTATAATTACTTTTAGCTTATCTAAAATTTGTATTATTATTATTATTATATAATTTATTTTAGTTGGTATCATTTTCACAATCCATAATTTAGTACATTAAGCTTTTGGTAGAAATCACACCTTGAGTGATTCAAAGAAGAAGCAAAAATGAAAAATGGAGAGTGGAATTGACCTTTGCAATGTTTGGGAGATGAAGAACAATAAAATAATTTCAAAAAAGAATAGTTGGTGGAAGAAAGATATCTAAAAGATTGGAAGACAAGAATAATATTTTTTAAAAAAGAAAAGAAATTAAACACATGAATGAAAAAACACAAAGGAAAAATAAAAATAGAGAACAAGAAGGAAAAAAAAATCAAGTTTATGAATAGAAAATAACATGAATTAGAATAAAAACTACTAAAACAATAAGGCAAATTTTTTAAAAAAAAACTAAACATTCAATATAAAGAATAGAGAAGGAAAAAAAAAGAATAGATAAAGAGTAAAAGAAAAGACTGTAAATTAAAAATTAAGAAAGTAATAATTTAATAGAAATTAAATAGACTCAATAAAAATCAAATAAAAAAAAATCATAAATTAAAAATTAAAAATGCAGAAAATGAAATTAAAGAACCAAAAAAACCAATCACGAATTGGAAATTAAACAAGTTAGGTGCTTATTGATTATAAAATTAGACAACTCGGAGGTCTCTACGTTTTTGGCGCTCCCTGCGTTCTTGACGGATTCTCTAGCGTTCTCGGTGTCCTACATTTTCCAGTGGATACTCTGCAATGCACGCGTGTCTTCTCTCTTGCCAGGTGTGTCCCTTCCATTTTAATGCTTCATGGTAAATGTCTTAACTCCTCATCCTCCATCGATAGAGCCTATACCCTCTGCTTCGAAGCCCACTAGGGATCCCATGGAGTCCACCTCGGTTGTGGCCATTAATGAGGTTAATGGCTCCATTCCCCCATCCGGACATCTTAAATCTTTCATTGATGTCATCTCTAGCTCCAAAACTCCCGTCTATGCAGATGCTAGGTTCAAAGTCGCGGAGGAGGATGGAGCCCGTGTCACCGGTAAGATCTCTCGTACTTTGAAATCTCTCTCCATTTCCCCCAATTCTGAAATGGTTAATGAAATTAACAAAGAAAAGTCTAGGTTAAAAAACTCTGCCATTTTTTTTGCTGTTGTGGAAATTGATAAATGTCCTGCCCATAAAGTCCTTGATGACTGGTTCCATAACTACAAGAACCTAAAACTAGGGTTTCGTATTTCTTTCTGCAGACAGATACAAAAGGGATTATTTGTTATCTTTTTTAATAACCTTAATGCCCAGGAAGCCATTGTTAAGAGACAATACTAGTCTGTAGGGAACACCACCTTTCGAGCACTCTCATGGACACAAGAATCCATTCACGAAGAGGTTCTTGCCCTTTCTGCCCCAAGATGGATTCTATTTAAACAATTGCCTCCATTCTTATGGCATTTTCTACCATAGCTTATTGAACCTATAGGGAAAGTTTTCAAGGTGGATGACACGGTAAGGCTTGTGCCGCATATGGATGCTCGATCCCTTGTATCCCTCAAACCAAGAATGAATATCCCTAACTCCTTGGATATCAACATCTCTGATGAGTCCTACTCCTGCCCTATGTAAATTTTAGGAGGTTTGAATGTTTTTTTTCTCTGTAAACGTGAAGGCCATTTGAGAAAGGATTGCCCGATCATTCAAAATAAGTCTACCACTGTGAGAGCTAATTCTTCTACCGACTCTTCCTCTCTTCCTAAACCTAAGATTACCTCCCAAGAGACATCTTCTTCCCCTCCTTGTGTCCTTCAGAATGCTTCCCTTGTTGATTCCACACCCCCCTCAGTTTCCCCTCTGGATCAAACCCCTGTGAACCCTGTCTTTGGAGCTCAAAACACTAATCCCCCTACTAATGGCTTTCAAGTTGTGACCAGAAAGAGGAGAAAGAAAAACCCTAAACCTCCACCACTGCATGTTGCTTTTGACCTTAATTCCCCCATCCCCAAGCTCTCCCATTCTTCTCTTGTTGAACGATTCGAGTTAACTCAATCTCAAGAACTTAATCCTAAAAAGTTTAAAGAACTTGATGAGGACTGTTATGTTGAAGTCATCCCTGCTAGCCTCAAATCCACTCAACCCACTATTATCAATAAAGAGGAAACCTCGGGGTTGAATGCTAAGGTTTTTTCGAACCCGGTCATGGATATGGAAGTTGCGGGAGAAACTATATCTGAAGATGATGTACATGATGAAAAGAATGCTTTCCCTAAATCCAAACGTAGAGGCAGACCTCCTGGATCCAAGAATAAAAGTTCTTCTAATCCTAAAAATGGTGAAACATCATTGGAAAATAATACGCCTCCTGAAGAGGTGATGAACCTTAATTGTAGCCCTCCCCAATCTAGTTAATTATGTATTGCACTTCATGGAATATTAGGGGTCTCGAATCCTCAGACAGAAAGTATATTGTTAAAAAAAATTTAAATTATCTTAAGTCCATTGATATATTGATGTTGCGAGAATTAAAAACTACTGGTTTCATGCTTGAGGCTAATCTAAATTTCATTTGGAAGGATGCTACTAAAATTTACACTAATCATCCTAAAGGGAAAGGTGGGACTGGCATGCTTGTCAACCTGAAGTGGTCTAATTCTATAACTGCTAAAGGGGTATCCCCCTGTAATAGGGCAGTTTGGTTCACTTTTAATATTAACAATAACAACTTTGGTGTTTGCTCCATTTACGCTTCCAACGATGTCAAGGAAAGAGAAGAGCTCTGGAATTGGATTAACTCTCTCCCTAACATCCCTTGGCTCTTCAGAGGAGACTTCAACATGGTTGAGTCCCAAGATGATAAATTGGGTGGCCTCCCCTTTGTCTAGAAAGATGCTAAAAAGCCTCAATGGCTTAAGCTGAAACATAGTAAACATCTTTGTGATCCCTTGACTAATAATCAAGTCTCCAATAATGACCTGTGGCATACTTGGTGTGATTTTCAACAAGGTGATAATAGAATTTATGCTAGATTAGAAAGATTTTATGCTAATAAAAAAAATTTCTCTTTTCTCCCCAACTCCAGTGGTTGTATTGTCTCAGTGTACCCTATTGCTCTTTCGGACCATCACCCTATTTCTATCTCGGTCAAAATTAACGACTCCCTTGTTCGGCCTAAAGTTGCCATTCCTAAATTCATTCTGAACACATCTCTTCTTGTTGATGAAGATATCCTTTCGGCCATTAACCTCATTAGGCTTATTAGCAAGAATAACCCTCCTTATCTCTCCCAAATTGACCTTTGGAACCATAATATCAGCTCTTGGCACTCCCTTCTCTAAACCTTAGGCCAAAAGAAAGCTAAAGACTACAGATTCAAAGAAAAACTGCTCACTAACAATCTTCAAAATGTGGAGATGAGTGTCGAGACTGATCCTACTAATAGTGAACTTATTTCCTATGTCTCGAATGCTAGATCTGAACTCAGACAACATCAACAGATCAAGGTTAGGGGTGCTAAAATTAGATATCGTACCCATTAGCTTCAATATGGGAATAGGGGGTCTAAATTATTTTTTAACTTACTCAAGCATAAACAGAGCAATGAGTCCATTGATAGAATTGTGGTTGATAACATAGAAATTAATAAGGAAATTGACATTAAAACTTCTTTTTCCTCCTACAGAAATATTTTCAACTCCGAAGATACTGAGGATGCTAAACACCTTAGAAACAAAATTAAGACTCTCATCCCCAATAAAATTTCCCAACAAGATGTTTCTCATCTTGGCGGTGATATCTCTGTAGAGAAGATCAAGCAGGCTATTAACCTTCTCAAGAATGACAAGGTGCCTAGCCCTGATGGGATACTTGTGGAGTTCTATAAAGCTAATATAGACTAGATTAGTCAAGACCTATTTGATATTTATAAAGAAGCTCTTCACAAAGGCTCCCTGGGTTGATCCATTAACAATGGTATTATTAAACTTATCCCCAAAGATGGAGACAAAGCCCTTATTAAGAATTGGAGGCTGATTACCCTCCTCAATGTGTCTTATAAGATAATTGCTAAGATCTTAGCTATTAGAGTGGAAAATTTCCTGCCTAATTTCATCAGCACTTCCCAGGAAGGCTTCATTAAGGGTAGATACATTCTTGAAAATCTTATTACTAGGTGGGAAGCCATGGAATGGTCTAGATTCTCTCAACAGTATAATGTTATCTTACTGCTTGACTTCGAGAAAGCCTATGATAGGATAGAATGGGATTTTATATCCACTATGTTGGAAGCCTTTGGTTTCCCATATGGTTTCAATAACTATGTTACCCTCCTCCTTAAAGATGCCTCTGCTCAAGTGGAGGTGAATGGTTCCTTATTTGAATCCTTCTCCCTTAGTCGGTCTATTAGGCAAGGTTTCCCCCTTGCTCATGCCCTATTTTTCATCGCCTCAGAGGCTCTCACCTATATCCTTAGAGACAACTCCACCTCCCAAGATGTCAAAGGTATCACTCTATCTGATAAATCTGATCTTATCAACTCCCAATTTGCCATTGACATTGCTCTTTTTCTCGACGTTAATGAAGAAAATTTTACTGCTATGCAAAACAAAATTAATACGTTTTGCACTATCTCTGATGCCTAGCTCTCCAGCTCCAAATGCATTTGCCTTGGGTGGAAGGATCAGCCCCCAGAGTGGTTTGATAAGTTTAACTTCCAATGGGGAGGACCTCACCAGATAGTCAGATACATTGGTATCCCTTTCTTGGTGGAACCCTCTACCAAGGACATGTGGATTTGGATTAAGGAAAGAATCACCAAAAAGCTAGATAAATGGCATAATAGACACCTCTCTTTGGCTGGCCGTGTCCAGGTCTACCAAAAAATCCCCTCATCTTATAACATATATTATTCCTTGGCCTGGATGTTCAATAACTATCAGATTCTTGAAATCCAAAATACTATTAGAAATTATCTTTCGTCCGATGGCAAAGGGACCAAAAAGTTTCATGTTGTTAATTGGCAATGGTGCCACACTGATAAATTGCTTGGTGGGTTGGGTCCTAAGGACATTAAACTCCAAGGAATTTCCCTTGCCTCAAAATGGATCTTCCACTCCCTGGAAGGGATGAGCCTTGGAAGGTTCTTATTAGAAGTAATATTGAGAGAGGATTCCCTAAGAAAGTTAAATCCTAAAAGAAGCTGCCATTCTATGATCTCATTATAGGAAGCTTTCTTGTCTCTGTTCAAGGGTCAGCGGTATTTAAAACCATATGGAAAGCCTGGGAACATATTAAACATATTATTTCTAATAAAACTTTCCATGACTCTAACCTTCTTTTTGGTGAAAGGTCCATTTGGTGGAATTTGCAAGTCTCTGGAAAACCGCTTGCTCTTTCTCAAGGTTGCTCTGCTAAGATGTGGCACAATTTGGGTATCTCACAATTTATAGATCTATTTGAGAAAGATAGACTTATAAGTTGGGAGGTTCTCAAGTCCAACTACAACATTCTAATTTCCCAGAAGAAGACCTATAACATGATTGTTAAGGCTTTCCAAGACTTACCTAATCTCTGTTTTGTTGATTCCCATAGATACTTGAAAATTAAGTGACCTGATGGCACTATTGTGAATAAGATTAAGGCTAAGAACATTTATAAGATTCTCAATCAGAATGACTCTATTATCAAACATGTCAATAAAACTTGGTATACTGACTTGGAAGACAAAGCTTAGAAATAATACTTTGACAAACTTTGGAGTAATGGCATCGACCCTAAAATATGTTGTTTTAAATGGCTTACACTTCTTGATAGGTTCCCTATCAGAAAAGATTCTTCTACTATTGAAATTTGTAGCATCTGTAAGATACCTGAATCTACCAGGCATATCCTCCTAGACTGTACTTTTGCTAAAGCTATTTGGGCTATGTTTGGTATTACTTGCTCTAAGTATCTTAACAGTTTTGAAATCATTGATGGGCATGTTCATGGCTTAAAGAATGACACTAACCTATTTTGGAATATCTTGTCATCTAACATCTCTGGCAGATATGGAAGTGCAGGAATGAAGAAAAATTTCTTGATAGTACCAGAGATCTTACTGAGTTTTTTCTTAAACTCACCTATTCTAAAATTTCTTCGCAGGTTTCTATGAATATGTTGATTAGCGGGGAGAAGCTAAAAAGGTTCCTAAATATGGGCTATTCCACCATGTTTGTCTTCGAGATGAAAGACGGACACAAATGGAGGAGGCACATGGATAACCTCGCTGTTTTTTATGATTCGGTTAAGAGACTGCATGAGGAATTGAAGAAAAATAAGAATGCCACGAATGATCAAATTTTCATGCTGGCTCAGATTCAGGCTAAAAGGAACATAGTTTGGATGGAAGCCCCCATGGGATGGACTGCATGGGCAGACACTTATTATGACATTCTTCACTAGCACCTTGTGTTCTTCCTTTTTTTGTAATAACTGATACTCTATGTCGATGTTACTGATCATATTTTGATACTCCGGTGTATGAGGCTATGCCTCTTGTTTGACAGTCTCTGGTAGTGATTTTTGTATTTTACATTTTGATTCTACTATTATCAATACAAAAAAAATTAAACAAGTTAACATTGAAAAAGAAGAAATATTAACCATATAAATAGAAAATAGTAATAATAATAAGTATAAAGACTAACAAAAAATGAAATAATGAAGATAAAAAGATAAATAATGACAATAACAAATTAAAAATATAAGAAGGAAATAGCACTAAGGAGGAGGGGACCCACTAACAAGAGAGTTCAAAAGAGGGTACCAAGTTGGGTTGATATGTCAGCCTTCATCTTGACTGAGATTAGAAGTATAGTTCCTATTGGTGATGGCTTTGTGTAGTTTACGCTCGAAATAGTTGTATTCACAAACAACCACTTGGGTGTTCTCTAGGCAGATGTGATGCTTAGTGTTGGGAGATTTTTCATCTAGGGCGTTATTCTATAATTTGATCTAGTCTAATGTTTGCACTATGGTCTTTGACCCTGGTGTTAATGGATTGTCTCGTCTCTCCAATATATAGGCTCCCACAAGAATAATCTATCTCGTACACTCCAAGTAGAGAAGTGAAGGTAAGTGATCTTTGACAGTGGGGATAAATCTGTGAATGGTGGAGATTGGTTTAAAAGCACAAGCAACGACTTTTTTTGAAATAATTTTAGAAATCTTATAAGAGAGACCTTCAAAAAAGGGGATAGTAGCAATCTGGGAGGTACAAGGAAAAATGGATTTGGGGTTGGTTTTTGTATAATTTTGAGAAAGCTTGAATGTTTTCAAGATTTGTTTGATGTTGTAACTATTGATTTTGAAAAATTGAAAGAGGTGTGCAAGTTCAAGCTCAATATGGTCTTTATCACAAATATGAAAATATTTGGTGGCGAGAGTATTTGGGATTCCCATTTTTGGGTTGGATGATGGTGGGAAGTGGCATGGAGATAAAGATCAATATGTGTAGATTTTCTAAAAACACAACAAGTGAGGGTACCATCATCTTTTTCTATTAATGAGTACATCCAAGAAAGGAAGCTCCTTATTATCTTAAAGCTATAGTGAACTTAATGTTATCCGCTATGTTATTCAAGTGGGAATGAAAAAATTCAAGATTATCAAGACCATGTAGCCAACATACATTAGTACTCATCTTTGGAGACATTACGCTTGGGGGGCTTAGCACGCTCTAAGGTAATGGCATAGTCTTGCCTAATTTCATCAACTATGTTATCTCTCCATGTCTCTCTACCTCTATATATGTCCCCCTCTCCCCCTCTACCTACATCATTTCTTATCTATACATTTATATTTCTATCTCTCCCTCTCTATATATTTATATATTCCATCTCTCTCTCTCTCTCTCTCTCTCTCTCTCTCTCTCTCTCNTTTATATATTCCCTCTCTCTCTCTCTCTCTCTCTCTCTCTCTCTCTCTCTCTCTCTCTCTCTCTCTCTCTGCCTCTCCTTCCCTCACTAGCTATTGCAAACATAATATGAGATTATTGGTAATGGACCATAATTGTCTTCTTGCTTCAAAGGCTTCATTTTAGTTGTGTTTATCGGTTGTTGTTGTACCAAAAGATTGACCTATTAGTGTATGATACAACGTCCAATGGACTTATAGAAGACATGTGAGGTGATTAAACCATGTCGTGAACCATCGTTGTCCTACATAGTAGAAGGAGACCAAGGGTACACACCTTGCAACAATCCCCCCCACCCCAGCACAAGTGTGAAGTTCGAACCTATGACCTCGGCTCTGATACTAATTGTTGGTTGCCATTGCACCAGAAGATCGACCTATTAATCTTTGATACAACCACTTGGCTTATAGAAGACATGGGAAGTGGTTAAGACATGTCGTGAACCACCGTTGTGTTGCACAACACAAGGAGACCAAGAGTGCACACCTCACAATAGTGTTTAGATCATTGTAGGTAGATGCATAGTTGACTTAAAGCTACCACATCTTCATTAAGGTCTCTATTAAACAAAAAAAATCATTTTCTAAATGTCCAACCAATTCACATCATGTACTTCACAAACACATGCAAATTATAGACATCATTTTTCTCCTAGTTAACCTTCTACACGTCTTCACCGTACCCATTACACACTAAGGTGCAATTGCTAGTATATCATTTATGTGAGATAATTTTTTAAATTAATTGATTATAAAATTGAGTGATAGTAGAGAAAACCCTCTCTCTAAGAACAAATGAGCTATTTACAAATAGATGAAAAAACCATCATTCATAAGAGTGAACGTAACACCATCGTAAATGAACTATTTATTAATAGATCAAGAAAACCCATCAAATATTTAGTACATCAAAAGGATTTTAAGTGGAAAGCCTAAGAAAGTCACCCATTTTACTTTCACCAAAAATAATTGCTTAACGAAGCCATGTTCTGCTTAGAATTACAGCCAAAGCACTAGCTTTAGTGACCACGCTCCATGGAAGTCCGCATCTACCCTTTTTGACCAGCCCTTTCAAGAAGGGCCACAGATTTATCACCACCCAAACGCTGCAAAAATATTCTGCAAATAGCTTCTCCTTAATTTCATATTGTCCACCCACAATTTTAAAAGCGCTTTGAATTAAAGCTACTAAGTTTATCAATACTACTGTAGCTGGTGGAATGAACAAAGGAGAAGAATTAAAGGTAAAATCGCCCTCATTACCTTCCTCATTCTCACCACCTTTTGGGGTTACAACAAAAACTGTTTCAGATAATCCTATCAACTTCATCACAATATCAAATAATGCAAACAACTGTGAAGATAATCTCGATATCAACACCATCCTCTGATTATTCCACCATTCTCTTACAGAACAACCACACATAAGATATTCAGAAAGATCATTTCCATACATTGAAAGGAATAAACCAGCTGCAAACATAAATGGGAGGTCCTCAATCTGCAAGAACAAAAATTTATATCCATTACATGCAGGGAAATAAATTAACTATAATGTTCACAGATACCCAAAGTAGTTCAATGAAATAGAGTACTAGAAGGCAGCAGTAAAATAAAAGGAACCTAATTTCATCTGAGGACACTGATCATTTATAATTTTATTGTATTTGAGTGATTCATTGTAGCTTACCTTGGGGAAGAATGATTTGCCACTTAATAGACTAAAGGCGGGAAATAGCACATAACCTAATACTAGCAATGAGGTGATTGGAGACACGGTACAATAAGCATAAAGCATCCTCTGACGGAGTGTGAGTTGTCTTTTCATACCCAAGAAAGGGGACAATCTGCTCATCAATATTTCCAGCAATCCTGTACCCCATCTCCTTTGTTGTAGAAGAGTGTCTGGACCATTCCTTGGTGGACATCCCATGAAAGCAGGCTTCTCAGAGGCATAATATATAGATTGCCAACCTAAGCTATGAATTTTCAACCCTGTCATGACGTCCTCAACAGAAGAT
Organism: Thuja plicata; assembly: GCA_018584345.1. Taxonomy (NCBI): domain Eukaryota; kingdom Viridiplantae; phylum Streptophyta; class Pinopsida; order Cupressales; family Cupressaceae; genus Thuja; species Thuja plicata. The sequence goes on from MU226104.1 coordinate 107,038, forward strand.
CCATACATCCATCCCACCTGTAATGTGTCACAAATTCACAATAGACAGTGTTATTTCATTTGAATCAAGTACTTATCTGTTTTCGTAGCTTTATCATGTGGGTGTTATTCTGACAAGGAGTGTAAGGTGGTAGCACTATAAATAAAGGGGTGAGTTATGTAGGTCATTTTAGAGGATCATTCTCCAAATAGCAAGCAGGCTTACCTCTTTTCCCCAAGCAGTGTTAGCTTCATAGCTACAACTAGCAACCTTCAAAGCTTCCTCTATAGCCAGAGAAGGATATGAGTTACTTTGGAACCCATTGTCTCTCATAATGGCATCAGTTGATGCTACAAGAGCAGAAGATACTCCAAATGCACTTTTTATAGCTTCATCTTGAAACACTGCAAGAAAAGTACAATGAATAAGTTTCCAAATTTAGTTTTCTCTGAGGATAAGTAGAAGATCAGCCCACTGCCCAAATGATGAACTGAACTTCTACAAAGGTTATCAAGGGGCTAAATTAGCAAAAGGTTCAAATCACCGTTTCATACCATAGAAAACTCTGTTTTTTTGGTTGGGCATTGCTTGGTTGTTTCCATACCTTTTTCCTTGATACTAAGGCATTTTTCGTTACTGTAGTGTTGATCTGCAGGTGGGACTCCATATAACCCTTTTCTTCTATGGAAGCAGCATGTTCCTCCATACAGGGGGCCTTGGATTGCATTCATTCCTTTGAAAATGATCTACATATATTTCAAAGAAACCCTGACCCCTTGTTATATTTCCAAATGGGTCACATTTTCCTAACCAGACAGATTACAATATTTTAATTCACTTACATTGAACACAGATTTTAACTGATTTCCAAATGGATCACCCTCAAGGGTTCCATAAAACAACTGTGGAAATTGAATAAAACCACAGTGTCTTTCAGAAGGACAGTCCAAATAAAAGCACATGGCATGTTGTATAACTTTTGGGTTGCAGACATGCATATCACAATCCAAATTGAGAATGAAAGGAGCGTTGGTCATCAGTCCCGAAACCCTCGCCTGAGAATTCACCACCGCCAACATTATATAATGACAATAAATTCAGAATGCATTTGTTTGCATCACCAAACAAATAATTCAAGACAAATAAAATCTCAGCAAACAGACTCTTCAGTCAATATTTTTATGTTAAAAATATAATTAGGTATAAGGTGCTTTTGAAAATACTCATATCTTTTTATAGCATATGAATTACAAGAAAAAGATTTATGAATCAAGATGGATAGTAGTGAAAAACAAAGACATAAAAAGAATTAAGCAATGTCATGCCCAGATTTTTCAATTTTGACACAATTATGAATCATAACCTTTAACCCAGACATGAGCCTGAAAAACATAACTTATAAAGACTTTTCTTCCCTGTTTTACTTACAGAATAAAATACTTCAAAAATCTAAAAAGAAATCCTACTGAAAACAAGACATAAGCGAAACAGAATTAGTACCATAACATTCAAAGCTCCAGCTTTGTAATGATGATTGAACAGTGGTCTTTTTTCTCTTGCAATGTATATTAAGTGTGGGAGAACAAAACCTTCATTTCCTTGGCCTACTTTGTTTTCATGAAGAACCTGTGCATATAAGTAAAACATATTTGCAGTTAGAATTCAATCTGCCTTGAAGATATGACAATTCATCACAAGTCAAAGAAATTTTGAAAAAGTATAATAGTATTCCAAAAGATTCTTTCGTGGTGGTGATGTTTTTAGTAATTTATCATCACCTTCACTATACTCGAATGGTTTTTAGCATCTGAAATTTTGCACTTAAAATCGTTACCACGATTCTCAGAAACAGATGGCAATGTGACATGTCCTGTCTCCAATGCATCAGAAATCCTTTTCTTCATTCTTTCATATTCATCCTGCCAAACAAAAAAAAGCAATTGTTTTAAAAGCTGTTTACATATATCATCATTTTCTTGTAGAATTAATCTCTAGTACATGAAATCATAAAACAAGACAGTCAAAGAAGCAAAGGAGATTTGTTTGAAAACTTAACACCTACTCAAATAATCTTTAAAGTAATTAGATTTTCAGTGGGTTTACATCAAACTTGGCCTAAAAGATGTGAAAAAAAAAAAGTAAAGTCATGTACAAGAATCTTAGGTCTAGTGAAAATTGAATAGCTATTATAATACCTTCATGACCTGCCATTGTTGGAGAAATTTTGGATCTGATGACATGGGTGCTTTGGAGAAATACATTAATGGAACCCTTAACTCATTATTGAATTTCCTGCAGAAGGGCACCCATTTTTTGGCAAATTCCAAGGTTTCTACGAGAGAGTAGAAAGTAATAGGAGACCCACCATCATCTGATACATAACATGCAATTTTCTCTACTGGGTAATCCAACGCAAGCACTGAAAGGACAGTGTTGGCAGTTATTATAGCAGACTCCTTATAAGGGTCGGTTGTAGTGATAATTATATCCACTGGAGGAAGCTTAGAAGCAGATTCTCCATCATACCTGCAACACAAATAATTGTAAAAACTAAAAATCAATCCATTAACTTAAATACAAGTCTTACAATACAGCTATTAAACATGGGTGGTGGTTCTTGTTTGTTCACACCTGAGTGAAAGCCTCTCTGGGTATGCTTTATATTCAACCGACAGCCATACCAAGTTGAGATAAAGAACAAATTGCAAAGAAAACCAAAGCTCACAGCAAAAAGCAATGATCCCTATCACTCCATAATATTCATCCAGGGAATACAATAAACGATATGTCAAGAAACTCACTAAAAGCAGCAGGTGAAGGCCTGCAAAAGCTCTATAGACATATGACTTGTGAATGTACTTCTCATACAAAGGATTACTGGAACTTAATGTTTTCTCCATTAGTCAATGAGAATACTAAGCACAGTCCAAATTATTTGAGAGAATACAATAATTCTATTCAGTAATGTCTTCGTAGTTGTGACTTTTATAGAGAGTGTGGAAATTCCTATTGCAATCACTGATTATTATCTCATAAAGATTATTTAACTGCTGAAAATAAATTTACAGCTGAATATCGAAAAATAACACAACTGTAACTTCACCAATAAAAATACGGAAAGAAATATGCAACACAAAGAACACAATATTTTTG
>MU226104.1:114875-126257 GCA_018584345.1 Thuja plicata
CTGAAAATAAATTTACAACTGAATATCGAAAAATAACACAACTGCAACTTCACCAATAAAAATACGGAAAGAAATATGCAACACAAAGAACACAATATTTTTGGACAAATCATCCCTGGAAAAACCCTGAAGGGAAAACCAGTGCAGTAGATGAGAAATATATATTAATCTTCAGCAAATTAAGAGATACAAAATTCCTTGCCTCTCACTGGCAGAACTTAGACAATCTCCTAACTCCTCCTGCTGATATTCCTCCACTGCTATCCCCAACGCTATCACTGCGCCCTTGCTAACACTGTAAGACTGTTTGCTATCACTGCAAACTCATTTGCTAACACTGCAAATGCTCTCCAACTTGTGTTGGTGTGATGTGATTGATGTCCCTCCAAATGCCCCTAGACCCCCTTTTATACTACCCTCGTTGGTAAACCAACAGCCGAGATCAATTCTCAATCAACGGCTGAGATAAATTACAACTCAACAACCAAACAAAAAATTAATTGCAAGTTGTCACCTAGGGAAATCAAACAAACAAATAATTAATAATTAATTAATTATTGTTAGCAAGTGGTGGGACAGATGTCAAAGCTAACAAACTAACAGAGAGGAAGCCTGATTGAATTGTAGTTGTGACTAATAGATTTTCTTGTCGTGAAGCTCATACTTGTACAAACATATCTCCATGGATTATGAAGCTGAGTTTTCTTGGCATTAAGGATGCTCCCACCAACATCTTGGTTGCAAAATGTTTCTAGAAGTTCAGGAAATGACAATTCTGACGCTTTCTTGGAAAGACTGTGATGCTCTTTCAGTGGAGGTAAGAGATCAGCTAAGACAACACGGCAGTTTTAATTATTGTTCATTTCACATCCAGTATTTTTATTATTATTGTGATTTGAACTTGCGTTATTTATGCGCTTACAACACATTCCTGTCGTTCAATCAAACATGTTTATTTTCCTTGTTTTTTAGTACTTTTGCAGGGAACTGGATTGCTGAACAATGTTTATTAGGTTTTTTTGGAATGTATTTGTTAAGATTTTACACTAAGTTGAAGGTGCTTATATTTTAAATAATATTTAAACTTTATCTTAAAAGAAGAATTAATTCAGAACACTCATTTTATTCAAAAAAAAATAGTGATAGAAGCTGTAAGCTTGATAAATCATTAATTTTTGAGATAAATTTCTATTGTTCATCATGAAAAGAATTTTGACATTCATAACAATGTCATTTGGTCAAATTAGTGGAGCTCTATTGGCTTAAAAAGGAGTAATATATATTTTTATATTAGGTTTTAATTAATACCTACAATTTAATAAGTTGCTAAACAATTAGAGCATAAGTAGGACGGGGAGGAAAATCTCATCATCCAACTAGACACTCTAGATGGGAGTGAGAGTTGCATCGTCATTAGGTATCTGCATTAGTTCTGTTAGTCCAACATCCATCATGGATGAGAGTATGAATGACTATATCTCCATTAGCTGTCGTAGGATGGTAAACTAATGGTGTATTCTTTCTGTGATGCAAAGCTTGTCGTCTCATCTCTTTGATGTTTTTGTACAGAAAGGAATGATACTGGACTCTATAATGCTCAAATTATATTTTCCTTGTGGCAGTGTCAAGTTTGAGAGTTACCATCAGGCATAAACCACACGTGGGCTAGGTAATTGCTTTGGCTTTGATTTGGTGGTTTAATGAGAACCAATAATTGTTCATAAATTGAACACAAAATGCTATCTAAGATAGTATTGATTGTCAAAACTTAATATATTATGCTACCAATCTATACAAGATAATAGTTTCGAAGAGAAGAGTTGTACATAGAATTTTGAGTGGAAAGAGAAGTTTGAGTTTGGATATAATATTTTGGTAGTTTTATTCGTTGAATTAATTTAAAGGAAATTGTAAGCCTTTCGTTCAAATGGTTTTATGAAAAATGGGTAGTGATTTTTTTTAAAAATTAATGAAGGTGTTTTTATATGATTTATTAAAAAATTATTGATGTCGAGTTTAAATTAAGGTTATAGTGAGATTTGTCAAAATAAGGAGAGTAATTAGATGAAGGATTTCATATAAGACAAAGTGAGAAGCTAGTTGTAATCAAGATGGAAGTCAAAATCTTTGTCATGGGGACTCGATTTGACATCAATGTGATTGTTTATGATGAGCTTAAACAAGAACATGTTTAGAAGTTTCTTATAAATTTTTTGATTGGGATTTTAAACATTATTTTATTTTCTCTAGTGCTACTTTTGGAAAGTAAGGACTAATAAATATCAAACATGAGCTTGGTGGCACCGAAGGTTGGAGGATTTTTTATCATATCAAGCCACCTTCTCACTTTGAAATGATGTTTTGCATGAGAAACATGTTTTTTTAATTTCTTTGATGTTGAATAAGTTCCTATCTTTGTATTTTTAATGATTTGAGCCCTTTGAAAAACCCACTATTTCCATTAATCTCTCTACACACACATATCAAAGTTATGGTATATAGGTAACAAATTCATGGACCAAGAAGACAACCCATAATAATTTTCACAAAATATGGACTACAAAATATAAATTGAGAATAATATTAAAAAAACTTACAATTCTATAAATCGTTCAAGGTCACTAGTATATAGCCTAAACAAATGCAAATCATAAAATATACACATCTCTAACACACATTAATAGTGGTATATTTATTAGTTATAACAATTGTTTGCAAGTATGGTGAATGCTTACAAGAAACTTGTTTAATGTGTTACAAAATATTATACAATCATATTAATCAATTAATGTTGGAAGTAGTCATAATATATATATATAGACTAATGAAAAATTCTTCCATGAAGTTTCATTATTTAATTTTAATATATTATTTATCTACTACTCATCAATCAAACAAAATAAAGAAAATAAAGACAAGTTGATAGAAACACAAATTAATCCATTCTAGTCATAAAAAATAGTCACACAAAAATAAAATGATAGGGTTATTATACTTTGCACATATTATTTTTAATAGAGATGAAGTATGTTTGCTACAGAGTAAAAGTGTTGTTTACATCTAACAATTACTATTCATAGAAAAAAAAAAGTAATAGTGTTGATAGAATAAAGTATGGTGTAGAATAGGGCAAGAAAGAGTGGGTTAAGATGTTTTCTTTCCAACAAAGGGGGTTTTGAGATTTTGAGCATTAATGGAAAGATGGATTTTATTTCATCCTCAGAAGGGAGGAACTAGTCAAAGGATAAGGTTGAGAGTCTCATGTTAATATAGTGTGTTCCTTAGTTGATAATCACAATCTGCCATCTCATTTATCCCAGAATGAAGTTTTGGATACTGGGAGAATGAATCAATGTGTGGATTCCCTTCCCTCCTTATTGGCTTCGCTAACCCCGAAAAACTTCCCCAAGTTATTGAAGTGGAAAGTATGGAGTGTGATAGGAAGAGCGAGGAAGAGGTTAGGCTATTATCTGAATATCTTTGTGATAGTGTAGTGGAAGATCTGATGGAGATTTTTTTGGATGAGATCTGTGATGTAGAGGAAGTTGATCGGCGGCGACAATTTTTGATTAAGGAATGTTTAGCGACTGATTTCCCTTTGACTATACAAGAGTTAGAGTTGTTTTTGGAGGAGGATGTTCAACCAGTTAAAGAAGATGACAAGATCTTAGGAATTGACTCTTCCCTGTCGAGTAAGGATTTCCCCGACTGTGCTAAATCTCTAAGGAATAGGGGGAGGAAATAAGCCCAAGAGCTAAGATCTTTAGCCGGAGATGCTGCGGGTCAGGTTAAACTCACTGATATTTTTAATGCAAGGAAGGGGAAGATCCTTCCCAAGGCATTATGAATATCCTAACCTGGAATGTTAGGGGCCTGAATGCCCCTAACAAATAGCGTATCCTCTTACACTACATATCAAATAATAATTCAGATTTAATTTTACCACAGGAAACTAAATTAGATCGTTTAGGAATCAAAAAACTCAACAAGAAACTAGGTGTTAAGGAAATTTGGGGTGTACCTACCCTAGGGGCCTCGAGAGGTGTTGGATTCATTTGGGACCCTAGATCGATTGGTCTAATAGAATTGGAAGATCACCCTAATTGGTGTTGTGGTATGATAACTAGCTTATGAACTAACTTAAAATTTTGTATTATAAATGTTTATGGTCCTATTCAGAATAGATGAAGAGAGAGTTTGGAATGAAATTGAAGAGAAAATTATTGATTTTGGCCAAGACATAGTTATTATAGGAGGTGATTTCAACATGATAACAAAGTTATCTGAGAAAAGAGGAGGTTCTGGCCAACTTTCCAGTGCAGCAAGAAAATTCAATGAATGGATAAATAGAAATAATCTCTATGAGATTGCTACTTCATATGAGTATTTTACTTGGAATAACATGCGTAAGGGCTTTAGTTTTATAGCTGAAAAATTGGATCGTTTCTTTTTTAGAGCTGACTTTGTCGACCTTCCATTCACCTTATCCTCTAAAGTATTACCCTTATCTAGCTCGGATCATTTTCCTGTAGAAATAAACATTCTTAAAGATATAAGGCCAGAGAATTGTCCTTTTAAATTTGAACAGATGTGGCTTAAGAATGAAGGCTTCTTAGAAATGATTAAGGAGTGGTGGAATGAGATTGATATTTTTGGCTCTAAAATTTATCAAGTAGTTAATAAACTAAAAATAATAAAGCCGAAACTGAAACTATGGAATAAAACAAAATTTGGTAACATCTTTGAGATCAAAATCTCTCTTGAAGATAAATTAAAAACCCTTAATGAAAAGGTATTTGAGAAAGGCATGGATAAAGATCTATATGAAGAAGAAAAAGTTTTGTTAAAAGATTATGAGGAGGTGTTGGCTAAGGAAGAGATCTTGTAGCGACAAAACTCTAGAGAAACATGGTTAGCAGAGGGAGATAAAAATACCAAATTCTTCCATAGTAGCACTAAGTAGTGAAGAAGCGATAATAGGATCACATCCATTTCGGGAAAGAATAACAATCTGATTGAGGATCCAATAGGCATAGCTAATGAAGTCGTCAATTACTTCAAAGAGATTTATCATATGGATGGAATGCAAAATTAGACAACTAAAATAGTATCCTAGAAAACATTCTGAAAACTATAATCAGGGATCAGAACAAGCTACTTCTAGCCAGATTCTTGAAAGAGAAAGTAGACACTATCCTAAAAAATATGAACCCTGGCAAATCCCCTAGCCCTGACGGCTTCCCAACATGTTTTTTTAGCAATGTTGGAGTTTTATAGGAGATGAGGTTACTGTTGCCTTGGATGGTATAAGAAATTCAGGGAATTTCTTAAAAGAGGTCAATCTTTATTGCTCTAATCCCTAAAAAAGAGAATCCATAAACTTTTAATGATTTCACACCCATAGCTCTTTGTAATACATTATATAAACTCTTCACAAAAGCAATGGCAAGTAGGCTTCAGAAACTTCTCTTGAGCATTATCTGTGAGGAACTGTCTGGTTTTGTTCCAGGTAGATCTATCTATGATGGGATCATTATTGCCCATGAGGCAATACATTCAGTAAAAAAGAATAAAGAACCAAGTATGCTTATAAAGTTAGACATCAAAAAGGCTTATGATAAGGTGGATTGGTCCTTTCTAAAGCAATGTTTGCTGACTTTTGTCTTTGAAGAGAAATGGGTGAACTTAATCTATACATGTATTTCTACCCCTAAATTATCAATTCTAGTTAATGGCACCCCTCAAGGTTTCTTCAATGTATCAAGGGGCATTCATCAAGGGGACCCGATCTCCCCTTTTCTCTTCATCAACATGGACGAAGCTCTTGGTCGGTCTATAAATAGAGCTAAAATTGACAATAGAATCTAGGGTATCCAAATAACTAGTAATGTTGACTCTACTACTCATCAACAATTTGTTGATGATACCATGCTTTATGGGAAAAGCTCCATTCCATAAGCTAAAGAATTTAAATTTATATTAGATCAATATGCCTCAGCCTCAGGACAGGAAATTAATAAAGAGAAATCTGAGATATTATTCTTCAATACTTCCCCCCCTCTTGAACAGAGAATAGTTAACCTTTTGAACTTCAAGATTGGAAGTCTTCCTTGTAAATACTTAGGTTTCTATTTGGACCTTGGATCTAGATCCTCGGCACTATGGACTCATACCATAGAGAAAATTAGAGGCAGAATGTCATCTTGGAAAGATAAATGGTTATCTTCGGCAAGAAGAGCCATCATGACTCAATCGGTCCTCTCTGATATCTCCCGTATCAACTAGCCTGTTTTGACCTCCCAGTTAACCAAAGAAATAAAATTAACAAAATTATGAGAACCTTTTTCTGGCAGGGCTTAGAGGATAAACAGAAAATTGCCATTCTAGCTTGGGACAAAGTATGTAGGCCAAAACATGAAGGTGGAGCTGGTATCAAAGATCTTAAAATCTAGAGCAAAACCTTTGGAGAAAAATTAGTGTGGAGAATGTTCAATAATCCCAACCTCAAATGGGTAAGAATCTTATCTCACAAATACCTAAATCAACCAAATCCTATCAATATTTTTAGAGAGAAGAATCCCCCTAGAGGATCTAGAATTTGCAATTTTATGTTGGATTGTAGATTTATTATCCAAGATAAGTTAACATGGAACCTTGGTTAGGGGGAAGATACCATGTTCTGGTCAGATTCATGGGCAGGACATCAAGCTATTAATTAGTTAGGTGAGTGGACTAAATCTAGAGGCATTTTAGATGATCGTTGGGGTTCTAAGGTTAAACATTATGTTACTTTTGACAATGAACAAATGGGAGGATGGAAATGGAAGGGTAGAGGAGGTTTGCATCTTCCAAATGATGAGGAAGATAGTCTAAGCTCTATCTTGAAGGCTAGGAAACTCGTGCTTCATAACAAACCTAATAAGTTGATTTGGAGTGGAAATAAAACTAGGGTATACAAAATCAAGGATGGTTACAATTATCTTAGATCAAAAATTATTTTCCCTAATGACAATCCACCTTATGATCTTATATGGGGATAGAATACTGTGCCTAAAGCGGGATTCTTCACTTGGTTAGTATGGAATAAGAAAATTCTCAGTGTTGATAGGTTCCAAAGAATGGGCTTTCATGGCCCAAGTAAATTCTCTCTATGTGAAAAACAGGAGGAAACCATGGACCATCTTCTTCTGGGATGTCCTTTCTCCAAACATATTTGGGATTGTCTTTGTAAAAAATTAAATTGGAAATCATGTTTTCCAAATTTCACTTCTGATTTCCTCCTTTCATGGCCACAATTATATAGAGATAGCATTTATAGTGTATTATGGACTCTGGCCCCCCCTATTGTCCTCTGGGAAATATGGAAAGAAAGGAATAGGCAGATCTTTCAGGATTCTAAGATGGATATCTCTAGTCTAATTAACAAAATTGAAAGCTCTACTATTGAATTTGCTAACAATAAAATTATGCTAAGTAATAAAAAGGAGGTAATTATGACTCACTGGGATGATAAAACAAGGAATAAATGGTCAGGTTTCAAACTCCCTCCCTTTATAGGCCAAGGGGATTGTCTTTCCTCAATTAAGAGAAGGTCTTGTAAGTGGTCTCCACCTATGGAGGGTTGGTTTAAACTTGATTTTGATGGTGCCTCAAGGGGAAACCCTAGATTGGCAAGGATTGGATGTTGTATCCATAACTCAAAGGGTGAGGAAATAGCTAATAGCAGCAGATTCATAGGCAGGGAAAAAAATTGGGTGGAACTAGAAGCCTTAATAGAAGGCTTGACCCTAAGTAAGTAGCTAGGAGTAAAATGTTTGGAAATTGAAGGAGGTTAAGCCATTATCAGTAATGCCTTGAGGAAGGGTTCTCTCATTAGTTGGAGATTGGACTCTCTCATGTCATTAGCACTCTCCTTATGCAGATCTTTTGAGAAGATTACTGTCAACCATATATATGAGGAAGGGAATGGACGAGCTGATGAATTGGCTAATTTAGCCATTGACAATTACCAAGTAAATCAATAAATTTTAGATAATCCAAAGGAAGCTAGTTTAGTCCCTAAGTTTCTTACTCAATCAACCTTCTTGGTGTAGACATGTATTATGTTGATACCATGCCTTAATTCATTTTATCGTTGATTAGCCTTAATTCCTAATAATCAAACTTATACATTTTTAGTCTTATCCCACCCTGATTATACTTAATATTTTACTCTATAAATGTAGCTTCTCCCTATAACCCTAAGTAAACCAAAAGTAACTTTTCTCATTTTTTCCATAGCTTGTATTAGCCTGATGCATTGAATTTGATGGCTTCAAGGAAACTTTGTAGGATTGTATGAAGACACTAAATCTAATGATTCCTCGATTAAGGAGCTATCATTTTATAGTTCTCCCTCTTAATAATTAGTTGAAGTGCAATGAAATTATGGAATTGAAGTAATAAGTATGGCATTTATTTCATTTTCCCTTAAAGTTGTTCTTATAATCGTGGGAGCATTAAAATCATGCAAGTAATCTGTGAAATTCGCAGAGTTAGTGCTTGGTAAGGGTAAGTATTAGAATGCAATAATTATTATAGAACGATCTCCATATTAAGAAAGGATTAGTAGCATTTTCTCATCAAGTTAGAAATTGTATTTTTATAGCGAGCTTAGGATACCAGGATAGAAAGAAGATGGAATCCAGGCTCATTACCTTCGTGCTCAGTGATAGCAGGGCTATGGCTTTTCGGGGCACCATCAAACCTGAATGATGGAACAAGGTGCTCAACCCTCTCTCAGTTGTAGCAAGGAGGGCACTGGAGAAAGACTTGGGGGATGGATATTTCAACAATGAATTTACATTCTAAACCAATGGGAATATTGTGGGACAATTTTTAGCTCTGGCCACGTATGCAAGGTATAAAAAAGCTTAAATTAATGAGGTCACAAAGTTAATCTTTGTTGAGGACATCTTGGGGAGACTGGTGAAGATGGTCCATAGTATTAGTAACCAGCTAACAGTCCCATTTCCAGAGACGACTATGAAGACAGAGATTGAAAAGATAAATGAGATTCCTAATAGCCAAAGGGTGCCAATGATTATAATTAAAGACAAAAAATGTTTTGATAAACATTGGCCAGAGATGAATCAGAACCTAGATTTCTTGTTTTAAGGAATTACTCAAGGAGAAGATGGAGAAAGACTGGCTTCTCAACTACTAGAGAGATGAGGGTTATGACATCCCCGACAAACTGGAGAAGGCAGAGATGGAAAAAAATTTCATTTTAGCCCCAGCAGTGAAACGGTGCTCAAGGAAAACCAAGGAAGAGTCTGAGGAGGATGTAGCCATAGTAATCGTCAAAAAATGCGAAGGTGAATGGAGCTGTGATCTAATGCATGAGGATTAGAAAGTTTAGTATTGTAGAAGGATTAGGGTTTTTTGTTTATAGGTTTTGTTATAACTCCATAGTTTATGTAGGAAAATCGAATAGGGGTTTCTAAGCAGGATGGTATTAAGTGTTAGAATAGGAAAAACCCTATTCTCCCAAAACACCTACATGCAAACCTGTCACGTAGAAGAAGCAAAGATAGAAGACAGAAGAAGCTATGAAGGCCAAAAAGCTAGAGACATCATATCCATGTTCAAAGAATGAATTTTTATTATGAACAAACATGATTACAATACAATCTCCTTATGAAAAACAAAGAGCTGAATCCTTATAAAAGGATAACAAAACCCTAAAGGTGAAAACCCTAGAGAATAATGAGATGCCTAAGTTTAACTTAAGCGTAGAGTATAATAAACTAATAATTAAATAAATTAATTATTAGCTATAGTATGACTACTCTAACACCCCCCCTTAAGTGTAATGTAGGGAGAAGCTAAACAGCTAAGGACTAAAGGATGCATGAAAACAAAATGCATGAAAGGAACTATGGGTCCCGACAACTAGGCCTGATCAGGTACCCAAGTACAAGAAATAAACTAGATGAAGGAAACTAAGCCTCCAATCTAGGGAAAGTCCCAAAGAAAGGAACAAGAAAGAGCAAGAAGCATCTCCAAAGCATGAGGCTACAAACATTATCAGAAGTAACTGCTGGAACCCCCACTGAAGTGCATGACTAGGTAGAGAAGACAAAGTCTGAAGAGTTGATCAATCAAACCAAGGAAGCAATAGAACCAACAGGTGAACCCCCCCCATAATGTTGAACAAGGAGAGGTGACAGGAACACTGAAATGCAATGTCAGAAACATCTGCAGAAAGAAGAATCAAGAACACCAACAGTGCAACAGAAGTACAAGCACAGGATAAAGGGCAGTGTCACCGACACACAGCATGGGTTAATGTCATGGAAGGTACGCTCACTTGACAAAGGTGGATGAGCACAAAATGGCAAAATATCATAACACCCTATGGCACTTTATAATTGAGTGTGAGTACAAAAGACACATGAGGTGCTCGAAATCCTAGATATGCAGAAGTAGGCACTTTATCTTAATCCATTTACAGAAAAAATAATGCTACAGAAGAGAAGCATACAAGCTCAGAAGACAGAAAGAAGAGTGAGCCAGAAGATCAGAAGAAGAGATCCCAGGACCTGTAGAACCCAAGTAATCCGCCAGAGTGCAAAAGAGAAAAACTCAGAGGAGAGAGAACCTGGAGCAGAATCTAGAAAAAAGACCCATGCAACTGAAAAGCTCACTGAACCAAATTTTCGACGATATCTGGTTTGCTAAAAAATAGAGTCCAGATGAGCCAGATATGGCTCCCGGAAGGCAGAAAATAGACATCGGATATTGATAGCAAAAAACATTGTCAAAATGGCAGAACCCAAAACCCCAACCTGCATCATCGGAAAGAGCTTTCCGATGATATAAAGAAGTCAGAAAAATACCTCTGTATGCTCCAAATAGAGCGAAAACAGTGAGGGAGGGTTAAAAAGCTCCAAAAATTTCTCAAAATGGGTGCCTCAAAAAACATTTCAGGTTTATACGACCCTCTTTCCATAAAAAATTTCTCCCAGATGCCCTGGAGGCCAAATAGGTCGTGTTTTATATGGATTCTGGGGTTTTTGGGCCTTCCGGACGCAACCGTGAGGTTGGTTTTTTCCCAAAGTGCACCAAAAAAAATGAGACTCCCTAGATCCAATAAAAACAACATTAAAAAGTAGAAAAAAGGATGCTTGATCCACAACTTCAAAAGAACTCAAACAAGCAGCAGCAGAATGACTCTGATACCATATTAGAATAGGAAAAACCCTATTCTCCCAAGAACACCTACATGCAAACCTGTCACATGGAAGAAGCAAAGACAGAAGACAGAAGAAGCTATGGAGGCCAAAAAGCCAAAGACATCATATCCATGTTCAAAGAATAAATTTCTATTATGAACAAAAA
>MU226104.1:149732-159746 GCA_018584345.1 Thuja plicata
TGACCAAGCACAAACTCAGCATACAATTTTTTTATGAAATAGAAAGGGAGCTCCAAATTGCTATGGGGTGGTTTATCAAAAACCATCCACCAGCGATCCCAAAAGTGTGTGTGCATTGCTTCGTTTGCGCACCATTTTATTGATAATTTTGGCTTTTTGGGGTCAACTTTTAATCCAGTTTTAGGATTAACAAAAAGGGAGCTATATATTCCTTAGTTATATTAAGGGCAGCAATCCCATCATGGTCAAGCCCGTCATCAAATTGGGTGTGCATATCATCACGCCAATGAAGAGCAGCATTATTTTGCTGTGTAAGGGTGTCAATGTTTTTAACAATGGTATTTAGGGTGGCAAGCATAGGAGCTAATGTAGGTATATTCTTATACGTGGTTTTGAAGCCTCGTATAGTGTTCAAATTCTCTTGTATCAAATCCTCTAAAGACTGAGGGTTTTAAAGCAGTTTTGGATTGTTTTGGGGATCATTATTTGGTGAGGGAGGGTTATTATCTTCATTGTTGTCAGCCATGCCTAATTAAATAATATACAAATATAAATTTCAAATTGATTTCATATATTATTAAAAAAATCAATATAAAACCTCATTTTTACCAAAAAACTACATTTAACATGAAAATGAAAAAAATTAATCTAGACATAGCAAGAATTTACTTACCGGATAAACTGTGGAGTCGAATTTGTTGTTGGAGCAATCAGGTACCCGAAAAAATCATGTATATGATACTTCTAGCCATTTTCCAAACCTAAATCGATGAGAGAAATGAGGAAAGCGGCTTGCGAGTTTTTGATTTATGCCACAGGTTTCAGGTACCCAAAAATATCATGTACCCGATTAGGCTTGTGCTTTGGTGTCAGGTTTTCCTAGGTGTACTGACACCCAGACCTACTAAAAAGTCAACAAACATTTTCATGCGCTTTTGGACGAGTGAAAAGTGGATTTTTTCACATCACCACTTTTTGGCCCCCCATGATCTTGCACATACCCTATAACTAACAACACAAATTGGGGCCATCCATGTAACTGACATTAACTATCTAAGCGGGAACTGAAGGTCTTCTTGATGCCTATTTTTGTCCCTGCTTTAGATTGTTTTCCTAAGCCTTCTTTGCCTTCCCAGAATGACACCCTCCATTAAAATCACTCGCGCAAAAATCCAGATAGCATTCGATGGTGAAATTTCTACCGACCATCTAAAGGAAATTATGTTATCAACCCATAACTTAATTTTCATGGCAGTCTTCAAAATTTGGGTCTTGAATTTATTACAAATACAGAGAGATATAGGATTAATATTGATATCCCAACAATTTTTATTTCTTCGGCCCTCCAGGTTGACCTAGGGAAGGATGATATAGGGAGCCTTTATAGAATAATCTTTAAAAGACAGTACCTTCAGAACCTAGGGAAAGTTATCCAAAATATCAAACCAAATTTGTCTATCCCTAAACCAAAATTCTATGACTCTCCATCTATAGGGGAATTCATGTTCCTTTATTCCCAGTGTTGGTTTCTAAAGAGCCTGATTCTTTCAATACATCAAAACCATCTATTAAAAGGAATCTGGATTTCCTTTTTACCTTCTTTCATATTCATCATCCTATGATTGAGTAATTTCTTGAGGTTTTTATAATAGAAGATGATGTGGAGAATACAGATAGAGATGGATTTAGTGAATCAGAAATTAAGGAGTTGGGGGATAGTATGATCTAATCAGGTACTGAAGATCCCAGGAAATCCTAGACATATTGCAGGATGCTTAAACTAAGATAAATGTTTTCTAGGTAGTACTTCATTTTATTGATTCCCCTTTTGGTTTCCCGATGGACTGGGAAAGGTTATCCCAGAATGAGGTGTTTTAAATTTGTCTTTCCTTTTGTATCTGGATTTAAGAGAATTTAGTCAAGAATATATATGTATAGTCAGAAAATGGAAGCACTTTCATTGTAGATTGGTTTATCCTTTTGAGTAAGTGGTTTTGGGGTCATATAAAGTGCCTTGAATGGGCTCCTGATTTAGACCTGGCTTTCCCCCTGTTCTGCCCCAATTCTCCACCTTTCTCTAGCCAATTTCTGGCATTCTAGACTGCAAATCTGAGATCTTTGACCTCATGATCAAGGTTAAACTTTATGGTCTATTTCAACCTCGACCCTGACCTAGGTCAAGGTTGATCTCACCCCTAACCTAGTTCAAGGTTGACCTCAACCTTGACCCAGGGTCCATATTTCAGGGTCCCATAGTTTTCAGATGTTGGTCTTTGAAAAAGTTTAATTCCCACTTCCGGGTTGGCTGTTTCAGGTTCCGATTTGAGGATTCCTAAATTATATTTAATATATTTCCTCTCCTAGGGGTAAAGGCTTTAATGGGAATTTAATTCTCCTATGTCGGCCTCCTTAGAAGTTTGTGCCCTAGTTTCATATAAAAGGGAGCCTTTCTCTCTCATTTTCTCTAAGCATAATAAACCATCAACTAGGCGATACTAAGCATCCTTGAGAAATTGAGAAGCATCATCAAGTGAAGATTCAATAAATCAATCAAGAAATATTTGAAGCAAGGATTCATCCATCATCAAGCACCCATTCATCAAAGAGATCCATCGGAGGCCATTGAAGGATTCAAGCTACATAGTGCCCTTTTTGGTGATCTCTCCATCCACTTTCTTCCAAGCCTCTTCATAATCAAGAACCCATTCAAGATTTGGTGTTGGAGATCAACAATAAATTTATTGAAGACATCTTACATTATAAGTTCTAGATCTATTTTCACATACCTACTTGTGGATTCAAGGATTCGAGTCCTCCACAAGGATTTTTACATGAGCAAGGTGAATTGTTTCATTTACTTTGTTTACTTCTGCAATTTCAATTATATATTTAAGGTTAATTCCAAAATTATGGTTTGACTAAGGCAAATCCCTCCCCCAAACAAACAAATATTTTTTTCTTGTAGGTATAGGTTCAGGATTGAAGATTTGAGCTTAGATTTGGATACCCTTTACAGTGAACTATAGGGAACCGTGAACAGATTTTTTGTCGGACCTGTGCAGGTCAAGGTCAAGATTATTGGGTCAGGAGTGAGATTATTGGGTCAAGGTCAACCTTTTTCATAAGATGGTGTTGGATCAAAAAAATATTTTTGGATTTTGTTTCTCTCTGCTTTCCGGTTCTGGATCATACTTCAGATTTTCCAGAAACAGAGTACAGACCTCAGAAAACAACATTCTTTGATCTATAATTCTTTAAGGTTAGTACTTCCTCTCATCCTTTTCAATTACTGTCATATATCATATTTATTTGATTATAAAACATAATTTAAGATCTTCTTCCTTTCCCTCATTTCCAAATGGTTGATTCACTTGTGCATTGACCCTTCTTTTGGGTTAATCAACTTGGATCTTTCATTTGTGCATTTGGGGTTAAAACAAGAACATCTTATCTTCCTTACCCTTATATGCTTAATCACATTACAATATCACATCATATAAATTACAAATTAAATGTAAAGGTTAAGGAAATACACCCCTAATCAAATCAACACATATAAAAATCAATTTTCTTCCTTTACATTTTGGTGAACCCACGATAGACAACTCTTTCTTTTTGGTGTTAGATTTACATGTTTATGATAGATCTTGCATGTTCTTTCAATTACATTTAAAATTCATAAATCAATATCTTGTGTTAGTTCATTTGCATTGCATTGGTGTATGAGCTTTACCACTTCTAGTCCTACATATAGTATCCCAGTTAGAAGAAGGCGTAGACTTATGGGTTCCTTTGATCCCAAGTCTTCCTCTCCTTTCCTTAGGATCCTAGATGATAACTTGATAACTCATGATTCCAATCCTTCTATGGAGCATAACTCTTCTCACTCATCTCATGATGAGGATGATTCCTTAAGAGTTCCTCTTGAACAAGTGCGAAAACTCTCAATCGAACTTGATAAAATGGGAAATTGGCTTATCCAAGAAAACCATAATCAAGATTCTATCCAAGATATAGAGGCTCTTAAGAAAGTCCTCCATGATAATGATCAAGGTGTTAACTTCTTGCATGGTCTTACTCATCTTGTGCATTCAAATGTTAAACCTTTAGCTCAAGAGGCTCAATAATTAGGATATACACCTCCTATCACTAGTCAAGGACCTTCTTCCACTCCTAGCATTCCTACTTATACTCCTCCTTTGATGACTACATCTATCCCAATTGCATCTATTCCTGTGAGTGCTCCTTCAATAACTTTACCTACCTCACAACCTTCATATCACAGTGTACCTTTTACTTATTCTAATCCCCTTCCAACTGTGGTTCCTAATGTTCCACCGATTGTATCTTCTATTCCTACTGCTTCCTACACTTTCCCTAGTGTTCCTAATAATTCTATGCCACATGTTTCCTCTAATGATTCCACAATCATTAGTTTGGCTCAAACTGTGTCATCTTTACAACAACAACTTGCATCCTTAACCCAATCCAAGTTTAGCATTCCTACATGTGACATGGGTAGTCCTTTATCCTTAGACATTATTCATGTTGTTGTACCTCAACAAGCTGATATGCCTTGTCTTGAGAATTACAATGGTAAAGGCGACCCTGTCACTCATGTTAAAACATTTCAAATCCTTTGTAGTGATTATGCTCATGACTATAGGATTTTAGCTAAATTGTTTGCTAGAACTTTTTTGTGATAAGGCTTTGCAATGGTATTATTCTTTACCTCCTTATTCAATTGATTCTTTTCCTAAACTTGCTAATACCTTTATCCAACAATTTCAAAATAACATTGGTCCACAAGTTTTCTTAACTGATTTAATGTATTGTAAACAAAACATTAAGGAAAAATTGACTGATTTCATTGGTAGATTTAAGCATTTGTATGCTCAGATTTCTTATCCCATTCCTAATATTGATGTTCAATGCATGTTTATTTCAAATTTACAAAAGGATATTAGAGATAAGATTAATAAGAGTGACAATGTTCCCGTTGATAAGAGTGACAATGCTCCTAATCCTAATAAATTTCAGAAACCTAACAATTATGTCAAGATTAATAAATAGACGAATGCGGTTGCTGATCAAGTTTTGTTACATCCAATAATGCCACTTTTGCATCCACTGCTTTCCGTATGAATCGTAGGTTTACTCCTCTCTCTGAAACTTTGCATTCTATAATGAGTAGGTTGTTAAGTGCTAATATGATTACCTTGCCTCCTATTCGACCTCTTCTCCCTACCATGATAGCATCCAAATCATTTGATTCTAAAGATTTTTGTCAATACCATCGCCAGAATGGCCATGATACTAAAAAATGTTATTCTCTAAAGCATAAAATTCAAGATTTAATTGATTCTAGGGCTTTGTCTGTTGATAATTTTGATGGTAGTGGAAATAAATCTGTTTCTCCTCCTAATCAAAACCTTCAAATTTATACGAATCCTTTACCTACACATGATACTAATACCATTGCTCAACCATCTTCTATGGATATTGTTTATGATTCAAAGATGGATGATCTTAATCACATTGTTAATCATGTGGAGTGTGTCGTTTCGTCTCAACCTACTGTTCATGATCCTTCACCTCTACTTCAACTTCCAGTTCCACCTAAACCTCAAAAACAAACTAAGGATAAATGACCCAGGGAAATTTTAATCACCTTTGATGATTCTGAAATGATTAAAGCTCATGATGTTCCCCTTTATATCTATGCTAGGATTGCTAAGATACCTACTCGTGGTTGTCTTGTTGATCCCACATCTTTAATAAATATCATTACTGAGGAAAATATTTTTATGAAAAACTTACAACGTGATTTCTATGATCCATCTGATGCATGGATCCAAACTTGTAATGGTTTTCTTTATCCTGCACTTGGTTCTATCAACTTCCCGGTGGAACTTTGTGGTCAAGTTGTAGATACTACCTTCATTTTTATTCCTACTTCTGATCGATTTCAAATCAAATTTGGTTTACCATGGATATCTGTTATGCATGCTATTTCTTATCCTATTCATAAATGTCTTAAGTTCATTCATAATGGAGAAGTTAAAATGATTAATCATAGTTTGTATCAACCTTCTAGGCCTAGAGATTGTGCTACTCTAGATTTCTTTTGGCCTTCATTACCTAACTCATGTCCTCCTCATCCTAATCATCTTTTTCGCTCATATCAAGCTTACAAACATCGTAAAATTGTTGAGTTAAGCATGCCTCAGATAGATCTCAACCGTGGTCTTTTGCCTACTCCTTCCATACCTCCTTTAGCCATTACTAGTTCTAATAATCAAACTTCTACTATTTCATTACAACCCATTGAGAATCCTCCTCTAGAACCTGTGAAGGAATTTGTGGTCATTCCTCCTAGTTCTCAACATGTGTTAAGCAAAGAAAAACACAATAAATCTACTAATGAACGTCGCAAGAAGCGTAGAGATAATGCTAGGGCCCACGCTTCTCTTCTTTGAAACTCTTTACCTTCTTTTGACCAAACTATGCCTGATGCGTTGAAAGAAGTCAATATTCATAATGATGCTAAGATGAATGATTGTGATGATCCTATTCGCATCTTAGATCCCATTTGAATTAATCTTGATGAGGAAGATATATTAGATGATCCTATTGATCTTAGTGATGAATATGAGACCATTGACCTTGAGATTGACTTACCTCACGTGCTTTCAACTCAATTGACAATTACATCTAGTATCGAGCAACGTGATTCTCAAGAGGATCCTTGTTTGGAACTGGCTATCATTCCTACTATATTGGATATGTCCCTCTTGTGAGTTTCCCACCTTCCCTAACTAATATAAACCAAGATAGGGAGAGTAGGTGATGCGCCTGATTGGCCTATCCTTCATGGCAGCCCTTTTTGTATTTGCATGTTGTACTGTACTTCTCCCGTAATGTGTTTGCTAAATGTTTTTTATATTCTTTTATACGACCCTTTTTACTTTGTTGGTGCAAGGTGATAAAATATTCAAACCTATTGTACAATTCCTCTATATGTATCTTTATTCTTCTATATGTTGTTTCTATGTTATGTTGTACTTGTGCTATTATTCGTAAATGTTTCCCTTGTATAATCTTCTTGGATCTGCAACATGGTAGCACTGATTCTTTTTGGTCTCCAAGTTGTGGTCCGAAAAGATTCCTCTTTGTAACTCTTAAGTTTCTTTCCTCCATTGTGATTGTAGTTCTACTTTCTTTGGGAAATGATGTCAATTCATTTGCAATAATATCATATATATATGTACATGTTATCTTATGATCATACTGACCCCACAGTAGGTAGATCCCTTCTACGTTCTTATGTATGTTTATGTTTTATTTCCCTTGATTTGTCTTCATTTGGGGGCATCTCGTAGTGGAAACGTAATCCGTAGAGTTGTTTGTGTTTTCCTTCAAGCCATTGTTCATGTTAAAGTGTTAGCATTTACTTTAACGTGGGGGCATATGCTCTACTCACTTTTTGCACACACACACATGTTCAAAATATTTTCAAGCACTTAAAACTTTTTCCCTTTATGGATTAAAAACTAATCCTTAAAGCATGGACATTTTACATTTTATTTTTTAGGATCTCTTGATCCCTCCAATTTAAATTTACACTGGTCTCTTGATCCCTCTAGTTTTTCAATGTTTTGATCGCTTAAGGTCGGAAGGTGTCCTTAAGAACAGATCTCCCTGATGGATTGACTAGTGAGTAGCCACATTCACTAGACGGTTCAATTCCATCTTTCCAGTTACGTTGTTTACTTGTGTGGTTCACAATGGGACATAAGTTCTCATTGGGCAAGATAAGCACACTCTCTCTCTCTCTTTCCTTAGCTAGTGATGTCTCTCTTATTGTGATCTTAGGGTTGATAAAGACTTAAGTCCCTTGGGGGCTTTAGGATTTCTTTGTCCCTTTTTTTATTACAATAAGATTTTCTGTTCTTTATGATCTCCTTTACCCAGAGTTTGTGTTGAGTCCATACTCTTGCTAAAGTGGGGGCTAAATGTATAGTCTGAAAATGGAAGCACTTTCATTGTAGACTGGTTTAGCCTTCTGAGTAAGTGGTTTTGGGGTCATATCAAGCACCTTGAATGGATTCCTAATTTAGACCTGGCTTTCCCCCTGTTCTGCCCCAATTCTCCACCTTTCTATAGCCAATTTCTGGCATTCTGGACTGCAAATCTGAGATCTTTGACCTCAGGTTTAGGGTTGAAATTTTGGGTCTATGTCGACCTCGACCCTGACCTAGGTCAAGGTCGAACTCACCCCTGACCTAGGTCAAGGTCGACCTCGACCTTGACCCATAGTCCAGATTTCAAGGTCCCACAGTTTCTGGATGTCGGTCTTTGAAAAAGGTTAATTCCCGCTTCCGGGTCAGCTGTTTCGGGTTCCGAAGTCATGATTCCTAAACTATATTTACTATAGGTCCTCTCCTAGGGGTAAAGGCTTTAATGGGAATTTAATTCTTCTATGTCAGCCTCCTTAGAAGATTGTGCCTTAGTTTCATATAAAAGGGAACCTTTCTCTCTCATTTTCTCTAAGCATAATTAACCATCAACTAGGCGATACTAAGCATCCTTGAGAAATTGAGAAGCAACATCAAGTGAAGATTCAAGAAATCAATCAAGAAATATTTGAAGCAAGGACTCATCCATCATCAAGAATCCATTCATCAAAGAGATCCATGGGAGGCCATTGAAGGATTCAAGCTACATAGTGCCCTTTTTGGTGATCTCTTCATCCACTTTCTTCCAAGCCTCTTCATAATCAAGAACCCATTCAAGATTTGGTGTTGGAGATCAACAAGAAATTGATTGAAGACATCCTACATTCTAAATTCTAGATCTATTGGCACATACCTACTTGTGGATTCAAGGATTCGAATCCTCCACAAGGATTTTTACATGAGCAAGGTGAATTGTTTCATTTACTTTGTTTACTTCTGCAATTTCAATTATATATTTGAGGTTAATTCCAAAATCGGGGTTTGACTAAGGAAAACCCCTCCCCCCCAACAAACAAATCTCTTTTTCTTACAAGTACAGGTTCAGGATTGGAGATTTGAGCTCAGATTTGGATACCCTTTCCAGCGAACTATCAGGATCCGCAAATAGATTTTCTGTCGAACCTGTGCAGGTCAGGGTCGAGATTATTGGGTCAGGGGTGAGATTATTGTGTCAAGGTAGACCTTTTTCATAAGACGGTGTCAGATCAGAAAAATATTTTTGGGTTTTGTTCATCTCTGCGTTCCGGTTTCGGATCATACTTCAGATTTTCCAGAAACTGAGTACAGATCTCAGAAAACAACATTCTTTGATCTGCAATTCTTTAAGGTTAGTACTTCCTCTCATCCTTTTCAATTACTGTCATATATCATATTTCTTTAATTATAAAATAGAATTTAAGATCTTCTTCCTTTCCCTCTTTTCCAAATGATTGATTCACTTGTGCATTGACCCTTCTTTTGGGTTAATCAACTTGGATCTTTCATTTGTGTATTTGGGGTAAAAGAGGAACATCTTATCTTCCTTCCCCTTATATGCTTAATCACATTACAATATCAGATCATATAAATTACAAATTAAATGTAAAGGTTAAGGAAATACACCCCTAATCAAATCAACACATGTATAAAAATCAATTTTCTTCCTTTACAATATATAAATATTAACATATGGATATAGGATAATTTAATCATGGATACTTTGAAGTAGGATGGGAAATGGGCTAATTATAAGGTCGTAATTGTGATAATGCTTCCTTTTCTAGCCTACTTTAGTTTGTTTCAACTTTATTTATCTAAGTATAACGTTGAGGTAAAAATGAAAGGATTGTGTATATTCGTAATAATCTTATCGATATATATATTAAAGTATACATATGTGTGTGTGTGTGTGTGTGTGTGTGTGTGTGTGTGTGTGTGTGTGTGTGTGTGTGTGTGTGTGTGTGTGTGTGTGTGTGTGTGTGTGTGTGTGTGTGTGTGTGTGTGTGTGTGTGTATAT
>MU226104.1:160358-184206 GCA_018584345.1 Thuja plicata
ATATATATATATATGTATGTATGTATGTATGTATGTATGTATGTATGTATGTATGTATGTATGTATAATCTAGATTAGAAACATTTTGATATAGACATTAATATATCCATAATTTTCTAGATTTTATAGTAGAATAGACAAATTTAGAGGTCTAGATTAGAAACATTTTGATATAGACATTAATATATCCATATTTTTCTAGATTTTATAGTAGAATAGACAGATTTAGAGGTCTAGATTAGAGATTCAGTTCTTAGGGTTCTCTTTTGTGACTTTTCCAAATGATAAGGGTAAAGGTGCTCGGTTTTTTAGAAAGATAGTGACCAAAGGGCTATGCAGAGATAATTATCCACGATCTTTAAACCAACTCAAGAATAGAAGTTGAAAATAAATTATGCTCAAACCATTTTGTAGAGATGTATATGTTCTTCTTTAAGCATATTCTAAAAATGAGAAAAGTAAGGGTCTGTATTAGAAATTGAAAAGGTTTCTCCTTGGAAAGAAGTAGTCGGTTATCATGTAATAAAGGGTTCTTAGATTCATTTTACATATTAAAAATGCATGTGATATCATGCTAACCATAAATTAGATAGATATTGTAGATGTTATGTCTTGCTTCTTTGTTTTTTGTTGTAGTTGTGTAGGATGCAGGAAGCAGAATATTGGAAGGAGAGAAGCCAAAGTCTTGTGGGAAGATAGCGGCAGGATAGAATTAAAACTTTAAGATGATCAAATTTGTATGCACTTTGTTATGTAAATTATGGAAATATACTTTGTTTAAATGTTTTGCAAAGGGGTATGCCCCTTTTAACAATGTATGATTTGGACTACGTCACAGGCTAGACTAGAGGTTTTCTTTATCCATTCTTTCCTACTAGTGCTCGCAGTGAACGGAAAATATTGTATTGTTCTTGATGATTAATAAAATTATTATGGCTTTGGCCTTTGCCTATCAAAAAAAAAAGATGTTGGGATTTAAAAATTTAATGTTAAATGAAGTGGCACAGTGTTGTAAATATTCTAATCTTGATCTACTACATGCTATAGGATGACTAAGAAAAAGTTATTTATTTATTAATGGTTGGGATTAAATGTTACAAGACCCCTCTCCCCCATCCTCCCAATCAAAATTGGTTCCATCTAGGATGCCTAAACAATCTCTTAAATATTTTATTTTCCTAATAGATTAGAGAAGATGTTTGCATACTAATAATTAGAATTGAAAAATTGTTAATTGTTAATTAATTCTTTGATAATATATTATACATTGTCTATACATGCTTATTCCTTTTGTGAAATACATGGCATTATGATGATGCAATTATTGAGTTATTTTCAAGCAAAAAATATTTTTTGGTTCATCGTGTTTTGATTAGATATATTGTGAGAGGGCTTGAATCCATACAAACAATCACAAAGGCAAAGAAAAGGGAGAAAATCATAAGTAGTGAAACCACCAATACCAAAAAGGGAAACCCTTTTTGAGAGGAGGCTTTTAACCATAGCCACTAATTGATGAGAACAAGGGTCCTAACTCGAAAAAGATCGCCTAATCAGAACAAAGAGGTTTAGGAAGGAATCTTGAACCAACTTTTTAGAACAAACCCTTGCACCAAATCTATCAAGGGAGAAATCATCCAACAACGAGATACCCGCCTCTCTAGCAATACAAGAGGGAGAATCCACTAGATCAAAGAGCTACTCACGAATCAAAATCTTACCCCATAACCAACCCACCCTTGCACAACCACTCTCCACCTCAATAGGAAACATAACCACTACATCCACATGATGGAACTTCGCCTCCAAAGGAGTCCACTCCACCTCAATAGAAGAACTATGAAGAGTACCGAAGAACGTAGTAGTACATGTCCTCAAGTGAAGAATGTTTCTAAATTTAAAGCATTCTTCTCATCTAAATTTCTTGGCATAGTTCTCTTATTATTACTATATATTCTATTTCTATCATTGAAAGAGTGATACTAGACTGTCTCTTAGATACCCATGATGTTGTGTCTTGTTCCAAAATGAAAAGTATAGCTAGATGCACTTTTCCTATCATCAATGCTACTTGTACAATAATTGTCAATGTATCCTCTAACTTTTAACAAATCCAACATCAAGAGCTCAAGACTTATATAATTTTAGGTTCTACTCACATATCTCAAAATTAATTTTCTTATTTTTTAATGAGATCCTTTTGGAGACTCAATGAACCTTGATATAAGGATCACATTATAGGTTATATGTGGCCTTTTGGTTGTTAGCTACATTAGACTACTAAGAAGACTCTTATATAATCTTGGATCAAAATTAGATCTATTGTCATCCTTGCTTCACTTCAAAAAAATTAAACTAGTATTCCTATTGGCTTAAATTTTATCATATTGAACCTTTTCAAATTATCCTTGGCAAATAACATGAGAAATGATATGCAAGTTTTATATTGATTCACTTCAATGCCGAGAATATACTTCATGAAACCTAAAATTTTCATCTTAGCTTCCTTCTACATGACTACCTTGAAAAAAACTATGAATGTAAAATCATCAACATATAGTCATGCAATTAGAATTTAAACTTTTCATCCATCTTTATAAATAGTAGTCTCATAGTTGTACTTACTAAAGCCATTTAATAAAAAAATAATTATCAAAATTAAATGGTATCATGCTTTAGGAGTTTCCTTCAATCCAAAGATCACTCTCTCAAGTATATTGACCTTGACTTCATGAGCTAAGATATCATATCTGAATGGCTATTGTACATATACTTATTCTTGTAAGAAACCATTTCAAATATTAAATTTCTTATCTATCCATTAAACTAGCCACTTTTTCTAAATTATAATTCTTAGTAGTGTTCGTACTTTGTCCAATCATGCTTTTGGAAAAAATATTTTATTGTACTTAATACTAGATTGCAATACAAAACCCTTTGTTATTAGTATTCTCTTATGTTTCTACACATTTTTGCTTTGAATTTTCTCTTATAGATCTAGATTACCCTATTACATATTTTCCTTCTATAATATCTATTAAATAACATGTATTATTATTATTCTTTATAGTATCATTCCCTATGTTATGCCAAAAATTATCTTTAATTTCCACTTTAAAATGAACTAGATAAACTACTTGTAAAGAAAAGGCATAGAGTAAAAAAACATCAACATTATTTTTACCTTACTCTTTTATTATCATTGATGTCCCTCAAACTTCTTATTTGTTATCTCCACTTGCCAATACAAGATTTGACATGTCACTTGAAATATATTCTATAGAACTCTGACATGATGATTTTGCACCGAGAATGCCTATTGTAAAAGGTGCCACTTTAGGTTTTCCCTTGGGAATTTTTTTTTTCATTTTGAATAGTTCTTGTGTAAACAATTGAGAATGTCCTTATACTTAATGGGAGTGTCAATTGTTGACAATATTTTTGAGATTGAGTGGTCATACAAAAATAGGTATGACAAAGGTAATAAGTATTGGACTTAATGATTCTCTATTACATTAAGGGAAACCTATAATAATACTCATTAATTTTTCCAAACTTGTATTCTAGGAATTGAAAATATTTGTTGATTAACACTTTTTAAGTTATTAGAATATATAAATTTTAAGCTTTGTGTCCCCATTATATCTTATAATGATACTTTTTTCCTTGTTATTCGCTTTAATTATTAACTTATTTGGGATATGTGCATATGTCACACATCTAATCACTCTTATATGAGAAAAGTTGTTATTTCTTGTACTCGTTATTTCTTCCATGGCCATGTTCTTGAAACTCTTGGTTGGACATATATTTATTATGTATGATGTACATAATACAAATATGTGTAATAGTCATTTAGTAAATGCTTTTATTTCAACAAAATATTGACCATGTTCATGATTATACACTCTCTATTTTTAAAAATATTGAGTTGTGGTTGGCATTGTTTTCATTGATGTCAAAACCTTCATACCAACTATTAGACGGTATCGGTTGATTGTTGGTGGTATCGGTTGGTTGTTGGCAGTATCGTTTGGATACTTGTTGCCCGTCGATTTTAAGTATTAGTGGTTTCAGTTATATACAAAACAAGTTTAGTACGTACAATTTTGGTGTTTGGTGATAGGTGTGCTTGATTTTATTTATGGATTACATCTTTTGGTGTACTTGTATACTTTTAGTGTTTGGAGTTGCATGGAGTTTTCTATCAATACCTGTTGACTGCTATACTTATAGAGTTGTTCTAGGTGTTTATGACATCTGGACTTTCTTGCAATTCATCAGATATTTTAGTTTAGTGGTTACATCGTATTCTAGATAGGTTCTATCTAGTTTCATCTATCGGTGGGTTCAGATATCTTATTGATCAAGACATGGTCCTAGTTGTGGTGTTTTGATGGTTCCAGATTTTGTCTATGTTTTGGTGAATGTAATATGCATTGTATACATCTTAAGTGTGACCTATATTTAGGTCTTGTAGTAACATGTTGTAAAGATATCTTACATGTGACCTAGATTTAGGTTTGGTGGTAGTGTGTTAAATATCTTTTTGAATTGTGTCTGACACATTCTTTTGGTGTGGCCGACATGTATATGATCAAATACTTGTTTAAATAAAGAAAACCATTTTTTATTTGATGAATGATAAAGAGTGAGTGTAAGTGAATAGATGTGTGAGTTTATGTGCAAGCCAATGATAGAAAACTGAAGGTGATATAGTGTGTCTATCTCGAAATATCAGGCAGTGGTGTGTAAGAAGTTGAGTGGTCAAGAAAGAAGGCCTTATATACTGTGTTGTAGAAGTTTGGTGTATGTTGGCAGAGGGTTTGTATCAGATCTCTGCTATCGGTGATTAGTGATTTATCAATTGGAACGGTTTCAAGCATAGTTAGATGCAATTCTATTAGTTCACATTTCTAATAAACATCTTATTGTATTGGCAGTTAGCCATATTCATTTTCAGGGTAGTTAGCCTAACTGACAATGAGCCAACCACAGTGAGAAAACTGATATTGAGACCTTGTACAAATCACCTTAACTGGTGTTCATTTCATGAGAATTAGCTTCTCCATGGTTTTTCCCAATTTGGGTTTCCACTTAAATTCTGGTGTTCATTGTGTTGATGGTGTTGTGCTTTCAAGGTTATAATTTATTTAAAATTCAGAATATTTTAGGTACTTACCAGTAGAACATAGGTTAACAATTATTTATGTGTTTACTGATTCAGTAAAAGTTTGAGATGTTTATGAATTATTGATTCACCCCCCGCTTTATTTGACATGTTCAACAATTGGTATCAGATCTTGATCCCTTGTAGTTAGAGCTTAACCGGTTGAGGGAGATCTTGGTTACTTGAACAGATCGAAGGAGGATACTATGTTGATGAGGATTGGCAAATCATGATGAATGACATTGAGAGTATAGAATCAAAGAATTGGGAGATGAAAGAAAACCTGAAGGAAGCAAATGCATGTATCAGTAAGCAGAGGGATCAAATCTGAAATTTTAAAGTAAGGCATAAGGAAGTTAGTCATGAATTAAAGGAATCAAGAGAATAGGTGGTAGAGCTGGAAAAGATATTGAATGTTAAGTAAAATAATGAGGAATTTTTCAAAGATGGGTTAAAGCATAAAATGAAAGCCATTAGGAGGACCAAAGAAAAGATGGAGATTACAATAGAGGAATGGAAGAAACCTGAAGAGAATCTCAAGGATATCATCAAAGAAAAGTCAAATGAAAATGGGAAGTTGGAATTGGAATTGAAGAAGCTAAGGTGTGTGAGAGTAGTACTATTTTAGATTATTTATTAGCCCTGCAAAAGAGTCACAAAGATAAAGAAGGATTAGGGTTTACTGGTGAATGTTCAAATCTGAAGGACAAAGGCAAAGAGAAGGTAGTTGAAGCTGAGGTGATGTTTGAGGTAGCTGGCAAGATAAGGAATCAGAATACATCTACAAGAAGGCATCTGATAAGGCAACCGAATGCTCAAAGGTACATACTTATGTTTTAACGGTTATTGTCACATTTGCAAGAATTTTTGTCATAAGGTTTTTGATTGTAAGATGAGAAAAGAACATAAGGTTCAATGTTTTAATTGTCATAAGGTTGGTCATAAAGCAAGTCAATGCTAAAGTCAAGTTTCTAATCCAATTTTTTCTATTGATTACAATTTATGTAACATCAAGGAATGTATTAGAACCAATTTATAGAATTACATCCATACAAAATAAATAGTCTCCTGAACTGGGGAGGAGCTAACGAAGAGTAAGATATACAAAGTACAAAAAAACACCATATGACTATAATAAACTAAGCATCAAAGATTAGAAACAAAAATCATAGCTTGTTTCCTCCCCTATCTACCCAAGAGGTCCAACCATTAGGAACTTCCACCCATTTCAGGATCTTGTCATTTTGTACAAATATGTTGTATGGTTGCACAAGGTTTGCTGCTCTTGGTTGTGGAGTAGCTGTTGGTGGAATGATTGCAATCAGCATAGGCTATACTAGCTCTTAAACTTCTTGTTTCTCTTTTTCTTAAATTTTATGTAGTGGTTACAGTAAAAGATAACGGACATGCCAATATGTGAATACCTACACAATAAACAAAAAAATAGCAAAAACAACAAAAATTGAGACTTGTAGTACCAAGTTAGTGAAAATAATTCAAAAAATATCAAGCTAGCAATCTTAAGATCTATAAAATAAAAATAGTAAAGACTACAAGTTAAACATTTTGGTTAGAATACTTCTTGGAAGATGCTTGCACCCTTTCTTTCATCAGTAATTTATGTCATGCATGCACCAAACAACAACAAGAACCAAAAAAAGGACCCGTTAATGGGAATGGGAGGGTGCAACCTCTGGCAAGGGTCGAGGACGCAAGTACGACTGAATGACAATCTTCATCCCCTAGATGGGTCAAAATTAATTTTGATGACACCTCACGCGGAAACCCGGGAATATCAGGGATAGGATATATTGCGCGGAATGAGAGGGGAGAAATTATGGCACTAGGGGCCAAAAGGATGAAAAATGGAACAAACAATGAGGTTGGGTGCTTGGCAGCAGTTGAGGCCATCCTAATGGTGAGACGATTACAGCTTAGGAAAATTCATCTAGAAGGGGATTCACTCCTAGTAGTGAATGGGATAGCCAAAGGACAAATGGACACCTGGTACTTGAATAAACACATCAGATGAATTCGGAATCTGGTGGGAGAATTTGAAGACTTCAAAGTCTCACATGTGTCGAGAGCGGAAAATGAGAGGGCGGACAAACTCTCAAATGTTGGTGCCAACGGATCACTAGAAAACCATTTTGAATTATTTGAAGATCTGAGGAATGGACTTTAGAGGTAGACAAGCACACCAAGGAAGGAAACCATAGATTTGGGGCTTTTGACTACAACAAAACCCGAGGATGGATAACTAGAACCGGAATGAAGGAACTTGTCATGGAAAGCACGTGGCACAAATTGCCTATTAGAAGGAAAGTGATATGATGTTAAGGTGCCTGCGTGTGAGCATGAAGTAATTTGATGTAAGATCTTGTAAGCCGAGGATTTCACTACATGTGAATGGAGAAAAGGAACAAAGGAGACTAATGAGAAGGAAAGGAGGGGACGACAGCATAATGACATCACCTTTTGGGTCTCTAGAGGCTTCAGAAGCACTTTAAAGTTAACTAAGGAGAAGGAAAGGCCAGCGTTTTGAAATTCTGAACAGTGAGTAGAATGGAGGCCAACTTCTCTCTCGGTACAACAGGCCAAATCCCATCTTTCGAAGGCTCCATCACATTGAATTGACTGAGCCACGTCTTTAAGGAGGAAGGCGAAGACTTCTGGAATGCAATACGGGACATTTTTGGGGACCACTATCTGCAAGATTGGTGGAAACCCCGCACAAACCTGGACATCTCATCCTTGTTTGTAGTGCTCAGGCTCTCGGTGGCAGCATCAAAAGATGATGTGCAGAGGGTGGTAAAACAGTGTATGGCGATTAAGTGGGTGGAGGGAATCGAGGATATTTTGCAGAGGACAGAGGTGGGGGTGGGTTTGCACATGGACAATGCACCATTTCGAATGGTGGGACATGGAAACAGAGAACTGCAACCACTAGTGCTCTGGTCTTCAGCTAGCCTAGAGGATGTTCACTTAGCTTGAGCCCTCAACGGCTAGAATGAATTGAAGGTTGTGTTGGAGAAAAGGAAGGCGGAGGCGTAGAATAGGGTCGAGCTTGATGGGAGAAAACGGAAGCAAACACCCATTAAATCTAGCGCGGTAGTGGGAGAGGATGACACGCCGAGGATTCGAAGGCAGCTGATAGTCACAAGGAGGGGAGCAAAGGCCAATGCAGCACATAGGGCCCGAGAAGCGGAGGTAGGAGGCACGAGTGGTGTGGCTGAGGGTAAGACCCGTGTCGGCGACCTAGTGGAGGAATGTGGTGCCTTTGCGAATTTCACAAAAGAGGAGGCTGCTAGGTGGTTCAAATAATGGGTGGGGTAGTGGGTTCCTTTTTTGGATGTTTTTGAATAGAAAATCGATAATATTTCTAGCATGTTTACCTATAGCTGAACTTAGGAGCAAATCAGAGGAATGCAATGAAGTTTTTGCATGATTGTAATCCATAGCCATGAATGGCACTGATGTAATCTTTTCCTGCATATTAATGAAATATATATTACCAATCAAAAAAAACACAAGCCTACAAATCCAAAGCTTAATCTACACAAAATGGGTTAAGGCATAGATGACTAATGATAGATTAGAAACCATTGCAAAGCACATTAGAATAACAATAAAAACCTGAAAAACAATCAAGGAAATGGGTTAGAGTTATCAAGCAAAATGTCTCACAAAAAAATAATGAATGCACCTAAAGATATCACACACAAACACACTAAAGTACAAATGTATGCACTAAAAGTAGAGTCACATACAGCGAATTATCAACCTAAAAGAAAAATAAACCTTCAAAAAAGCCAACAAAATATGAATATATGGATGTGGATCCCATCGAGCATGCCAAAAGGTGTGCAAATCAATGAGAAATATAAACAAAAGATTCAAATACCAAAATTTAAATCTTATATCTCACTTGAATGTCATTTAAAGATTAAGCTAAAAGAAACTTGCATGAAAAGATGAAAGCAAACAAAACATTTATCATCAACAAGCCTTTTATTGCACTATAAGTTGTGCTCAAAGTAAACTTTTCTTTGAAAGAAGAATGTTAAGTGTTTAAATTAGCAAAACCTAACTTTGCATTCAAAAAATACATCACAAAATTAGCTCATATGATATTTTATTTATATAATTTAAGGATGGAGGATCAATGGATGAGATTGATTTAGGAATTCAACAACTAGTGTTGATAAAAAGAATTAGATGCATGAAAAACCTTTAACTGGCACTTTGTGATTTGTGTACTTAAAAAGACCCATGACCCAAGGGATTTGAAGGGTGTTAGCCGTAGTACTTACTTTATGTTGTGTTAGTTATATTATGTGTATCCCAACGGTACTTAGTTACTACCAGACGGCGGTTGGGAATCGGTGGTGACGTTTGGTCACACCCCTTCGGGTTTATATAAGCAATGTACTTTCTCTTCTGAGATATAATATATAAGATGGACTATTGTGGATGTACTCAAGTTACAAATAATTAATGAAAGCTCTGATATTCTCTGATCTATCTTATGTCATTTTTATTCCCTCTATAATGTTTATGCATCAGTAAACTAGGTTACCCTAGCGGGTAAACATTTGGCGTCGTTGCCTAGACGTACTCGAGAAGACAAGAACTTGTTAGCATATGGGTACTATGGCCCTTCCAGTTGGTGAGATTAACCCAGAGGTCGATGATGCATGTACAAAGCTATACGAAGGAGAAGAGAATACAATGAGGAAATCACTCAATTGAGAAGTGTTGGAATAAAATGACATGAATGAATAAAATAAAAAATGAATTGATGTGTTGATTATTTCCCTATAGAGAAGTGAGCAAAGAATTCATGCCCAATCAATTGAATAAAAATAGAAAGAAGGAACTCGAGGAGGAACAAACCGCTAGAAAATATGTACTTGCACAACAGCAAGCCAAACGAAGGGAGAGATTCAGAAGACACGCCGAAGGACTACCAAAGGGAGTAAGTGAAGGCAAGGGTCTGGAGGAATCTGACCGGGAGGCTGGGAGAAGTGACGAGGGCTACCTAGAGGAAACAAGGAGCTTGTTCGGGTCCTTAACCTTAACCCCACAGACGGCAGCAAGAGAAGCCCGAAGGAAGGTAGAAGAGGAAGTCACACGGAGGGAGGCTCAGGATACTGCTGCCATCGCGAGTATCGAAGTGACAGAGGGGCACGGGGATCACAATAGCCCACCAGGCCTGGACAGTTCCAGTAGTTCGGGGACATCAAGTGGTACCGTACCAAACATTTCCCAGGTACCGATGTCGACAGTACCATCCTAGCCTATAATGCAACCCGTGTTGCAAACACAGTCGACACCTAGAAAAGTAAACATGGCGACTAACAAGGAGAAGTTTTCAAAGTTCCATGGCGATGGAAAATAGGATCCCATCCGACATTGTCACACATGTCAAACAATTTGGTCCGTGAATGGAGTCGCTGACTAGGCGGAGTGGATGAAACAGTTTTCGACAACCCTTAGAGGGGTAGCAATCAATTGGTACTCTAACTTAGACAAAACCAGAGTGACCACCTGGGACGCATTGAAGAAGGCATTCGAGAAGGAGTTTCGGCTCCTGAGAGACAACAATTAAATCGTATATGAAATATATGGAACCAAGCAAGGAAAAAACGAGACTGTGTGGGCCTATGACCGCCAGCTAAAGGAACTAATGGGAAAGATAGAGTCAGCCATCTGAAGGCTTAAAGAAAAGATGGTTCGTAGAAGGATTGAAATCGAACCTCCGAAGGAATATGAAGATAGTTCCTCCCACCTCGTACAATGATGCATATAACCAGGCCATGGACTTGGAAAGTTAGCACAAGACATAAAAAAAGAAGAGAA
Source organism: Thuja plicata (assembly GCA_018584345.1). NCBI lineage: Eukaryota > Viridiplantae > Streptophyta > Pinopsida > Cupressales > Cupressaceae > Thuja > Thuja plicata. The sequence goes on from MU226104.1 coordinate 171,391, forward strand.
GTAAATCTTCTTCGTCGAACGATGACACTTCCAAAGAAGAAAGCAGCAGTGACGAGGGATCGAAGAAGAAGGTCACGACGCTCCAAAAAGATATGGAGAGAATGTTAAAAGAATTCAAGACAATAAAGGGGGTATGAGAAAAGACGACGAACTATGGTGCACAGACTACAAGGAGAATGGCCACACCAAAGGCTCCCGTCCAAAAAAATCATTCTGTGATATATGCCAAGTTATGGGTCACTCCATCAAGGAGTGCCCGTACAACATGAAGTCACGAAGTGCACAAGTATTGTTCACAGAACAGGCCACAACGTCCGCACCAGCAGGCACCTACCAACAAACAAACACCACGACGTCATCCAGAGGCTACTAGGATAACAGGCGAGGGGAAAATAATAACAGTAATAAAAATAAAAATCGAAGCCGCATCTAGTATGATGCCAAAGGGAGACCTATCATCCAATACAGGGCATGTAGCCAATGGGGGCACTTCGCGCGTGACTGCAAAGCTGAGGGTGCTTCCCACAACACTTGTGTAAATGGTGTGGTCCTAGAAACCACGACGATGCACATTGTCCGAAGGGAGTAAACTTCATAGACATTGATAATACCATGCTCGTACTTACAAGGGGCCAAGCGAAGAAGGCCACATCTGGATCCCCGTACGGAGACGAAGAGGGCACGCGAAGAAAAAGCAGCAATTGAGAAGGAGATGGCTGCACAACAAACGAGCACCCAGGAAGCTACCAGCACCTCACGCATGAAGGCAGAGGAAAACATCCTAAGGAAGGTATTGTAGACAGAGGTGCCGGTAAAACTCCAAGACCTCTTGGAGACCATACCTCAATTAAGGATGGCTATCCTTAACACGTCACCATCACAACCTCGTTAGGTACCCGAAACTTCTCCAAGTCTTACTGCAGATCCTATGTTGCTGGCCTTGAATAGTGGGCGTTACCCAGTGGTGATCGAGATGGGTATCCTTGGCACCACTCTCACAGACACCATTGTAGATGGAGGGTCCAGAGTAAATGTACTTCCAGAAGAGACATGGAAAAAGTTGAGGAAACCCACGCTGTGGCCTCCGCCATTCAACCTGTTGGGAACGGACCAACACGACATCAAACCCATTGGAACCCTCATGGCTCAACGTGTGATGATTGGGACACAACCCTCCGTACTTGACTTTGTGGTGATCCCACTAAAGAAAAAGGGGTACGATGCTATTTTGGGATGAGGGTGGCTCACCTCGGCAGAGGTGAACAACAACTGGAAGCAAAACACACTCACCATGGAGACTGTCGGGAGGAAGTACGTGGTTGATCTCCGCATGCAAATGGTGAGTGAGGAGTTAGCATCTTCAGACTCAGAATCTAAAGGAGAGAAATTGGGAGAAGACGGAGGGCAAAGAAGAATGCAGCCCCATGACGAAGGGGTGTTGGAGTTGGAAGAATGTTCTGGGGATGATGGAGATTCAATGAATGGCCTGATGTAACTACAAGTCTTGCTCTGTACCCTATCTCCTTCTAGGGTATCCTATAGGCCACTTCTTTGACCTATTAGGGTTCTTGACTAACCCTAACCATCCAAGGATTCTCTCCACGAGATCCTTCTCCTTTCAACTTGTGTACACCATTCAAGAAATCAAAACACACATCACCTAGCCCATTGGAGCTCTTCTTTGCACCATCTTCACTAACTGATCCAACATGGTCAAGATCAATCCCACATAGAGAGGAAGGCTTCTAGGATGTCAATTGGATCCAATCCAATGCCTACAAACACACTCTGCAATAGAACCATAAACAAGTTCCAAGAAACATAGCAAATTCACCCAAAATAGGGCTACAAGCAATTAGGCCTAATTAGGCACCTTTCCCCAAATAACTTGAAATAATCCTTAACAAGATGGAAAACTAACCTTAGATTCTGACACCCTTTACAGAGATCTAAAATATTTTCTAGGTCTTGCCTCCCCAAGCTGTTCGTACAGTGGGTTTCTACATACAAGCCTAAATTTAAGGGTTTCAACTCAAACATAGCATGGTCATTTGAATCTTCGTTTTCACCATTAAGAATCCCTCACCAAAGCTTCCAATTGAATTTGGGACTTCTACACACATATGTCCTCTCCACAAGCTCTAATTGAAGCAATCAATGCCTTCAATCCCTCCTAACACCTTTGCAACTCCCTGTGATCCCTAGCCATGCAACTCTGGCTCGCTTAGGGCATCACTACAAAAATAGCTTGCTAGCCTTCCAGGGCCCAACCTTCACTATACAATATGTACAGGGAGTCATCTTCCTAATTCCAAAGGCCCACAAAGATTCCACGATGGAAAGAGAAGTTATGACCCCATTTTGAGAAACTTCCTGGTTCAGACCAGTGCCAATGCAAAAATGAAAACTTTTTACATTAACAAGGAAATATGCACAAAAACAAAAACTGATCACATGTAGAATCAAGAATTTACACACTCTAACTCATGCACCAAAAGAAAATGCAAAGTTCAATCCATTAAACACCAAAATGCAAAGAAATTGCTTAACTTTAACTGGTTTCTCAATAACACAGTCCGTACAGATAAATTGCAAAATCAACCAACCTCATACAAAGGTCGAGGGAGGCCTTATATAGTTGACCATGACCCTATCTCGATGGTTTAAGACAGTTAGAAACCCAAATGCTCGAAAAGACATCATTGCAAGAAATGTTGTCAATGTTGTCAATGACAAGATTGACAACTTTTACAACTTTTGGGATTCTTGCATACAACTTGGTCAAGAAACTCAAGAAACTTAACCAATTGCATATCTAGGCTAAGTAAACATCAAATAGGTCTCCTAAACACTTCCTTGTCCAATTTGACCCCTAAATGCATAAATACCACTTTTGCCACAACAATGGCAACATGTACACAAATTGACAAATTTGGACAACACTTGAAAAGGAAGTCACTAAGGACCTAATAAGGCCTCCTAATATAACTCAACACACCCTGGGACCCATCTAGTCCCATTATTCCACTAGTGGTGTGGCTAAGACCACTATAAGGCAAAAACAAACTAGAAGCCCTAGGTTACCATTTAGCCCTACCTAGGTGCTCCTGCACCATGGCCTCTTTCATTGGCAAATGGAAGATTACGAGTTCTTCACACCATCTTGTAACATGCTAAGCATTAGGGAGGAGGAAGCCATCCCTGCACACCAGTTTATGAAGGAAGAACTCATGAAATACCAAGAGGTAAAATCAAAGGGGAAAAACCTTTGTGACGACGCTCGTGTCAACGACGGTTGGAAACCTGCGGGTGCAGCCTTTAGAATCTTTATTCTCCTTCTTCTTATGTACGGGCCAACAATCGTGGTCCCTATAGAATTTATGGTTTCCAGCCTTTGGATCGCCATCGAAAACAAACCCAAGGACAAAATTTGGGAAGTCAGCTATGACGGGGTCATCCAGTTGTGGACTCTCGACGAACGGGAGATACACGAGGCCATTATCAGTTCCAAATCGAAACCTCAACCGGAGAGGATGGACAAAGCACCTGAAAGGGTGGACAGAGCACCCGAGGGGATGGAAGGGGGCCCAAGAAACCCGAGAGGCCCAACGGACGACCGGAGAGGCACCCGGAAGGTAATTAGATTAGGCAATTTAAAATTAAAAAAATTAAAAAAAACAATTTAAAAGTAAAGTTTTTGTATGGTACTGTACAACATAATGATGTACAGACTCATACAGTAGTACGAAAGTACAAAGTGAAATACAAAAGGTGTCATACGGCATACTGTCGTATGGGCCTGTGAAACCGTACAAACAAGGAATAAAAAAACACGCAAGGGATTAATGTAATGTCGTACATTCGTATGGTAAGTGGTAAAAGCAACATCTGTGTCATACGGACCCGTATAGTCGTGGGAAGAACAAAAAAAAAGGCGTGGAATTTATATAAAGGTCGTACGGCCGTAACATAACCAGTCCTTCATTTTACTTTCCATACGGACGAGAGCATTAGCAATTCATGCAACCGTAGGGCGTATGAAGCATAACCAGCAGTGGAAAGTTAATACCGTACGGTCACAAGTGAAGAGGAGGCATCACCGTACGGCAAATTAGAGTCTTGGTCGAAAAGAGTGTTCACAGTACCATACGAACCGTACGGCTTCGAGGTGACGCAGGGAAGCACATCACTATATGACACAACAAAAAAATGGTCGTACAGAAGATGCGCGAATAAGTAAGAGACCATCGTACGGAATAGTGGAGTACGGGAAGGCATAGGTCGTATGGTATTCGAAGACAAAAAAATAGATTCATACGACGTGAAAGAGGAGTGCACAACCAGGTCGTACAGCAAGAGAAACAAGGAGGTTAAAGAGTAAGGCGTGGACAACATATGCACAAAGTTCCGAACAAACAGCAAGGAGGTGAATAGAAGGACGTTCATACAGTCGTACAGTTGAAATATTAAGTTGGAGCCCACACATTATTTTTTGCATTACGTGTAGTACAACAACCGTACAAGTCTCATGCAATTAGGATTTCAAAACGGGTATATTTCTTAAAATTATTTTAAAAAAAATGACGACAAATAAAGAACAGTGCATAGCATATGGCACTAAAGGGAAGGACATAAACAGGTAGTGAAGAAAATATAGTTATTGGCCATTTGCATAGGCACCGTAAGCGGTTGGCAGAAAGAATATGGCATCGGAAGAACATCACGAAAATGGTGGGGCCTATGGACTTCTATGTGGGTTTGAAGGTGCTAATTTGGTCTTGGCGACGGGGGCGCTGCCCCTCGACCCCGCCCTGTACCACAACAGGGAGCGTGCCTGGGGCGCTACCCCAGGACCCCGCGGGGGCACTGCCCCTCAACCCTACCTGGGGCACTGCCCTCGACCCCATGGGGGCGCTACTCCTAGACCCCCTTTTTATTATTTTGAGGTACACTACAACCTTGAGTTTGGGGCACCAGCGCAATCAAGGTAAGCGTTGGGTTTGTTCCGCATGGTGAGAAAGGAAGCTAAGCGTTGAACGGGAAGCCATAAGCCGCCGAGGGAGACGGATTTAGAGGTTGTGAATGCACAGAGTTGAGCAGATGAGACCCAGAGATGTTGTAGGCATGGATTGTTTGTGCACCAGTGGTGGTGAGAGAGGTAGAAGGGTACTACGCTTTGAGGCACTCAGAGTATGTCTCGACTGGACATGAGGCTTCTGTGGTGGATGCACAGCGAGCTCGGGAGGTGCTGACCACTAGGTTGGAGGCAATAGAGCAAGACTTGGCTCAGCGTACCCAGTAGTTGGATGTGTAGAAGGCCGCATGGCTATTGAGGACAAATTGGCTATGGAGGCAGTATCATTTGAGCAGCATATTTACAGCACTTGGTAGTGGCTAAGACTAAGCAACATGTTTTGGTTCTTGTCTGCAGTTGTCCATCATTCCCTTTTTTTTCCCCATCTCGGCCATTCTGTTGTTGTTGTCCGGAGACGACTTTTCTTTTTTGGGGGGATGATGTTAGCCATAGTACTTACTTTATGTTGTGTTAGTTATATTGTGTGTATCCCGACGGTACTTAGTTACTACCGGGCGGCGGTTAGGAATTAGTGGTGACGTTTGGTCACACCCCTTCGAGTTTTATATAAGCAATGTACTTTCTCTTCAAAGATAATATATAAGAGGGACTATTGTGGATGCACGCAAGTTACGAATGATTAATGAAAGCTCTGACATTCTCTGATCTATCTTATGTCATTTGTATTCCCTGTATAATGTCTATGCATCAGTAAACTAGGTTACCGTAGCAGGTAAACAATGGGTTAGTAGCTCTTTCAAGAAAATGGAGGGTGGAGATCCAAGAATTCTTTTTTTTGGAGCCTTGGGCATTGCATTGAACCATGTGCAAACTTGACTTACTTATCATGGTTTGAATGGTATCAACATTTGGTTAGTTAACTTATTATTTATAGTCATCGAAATGATTTAAAAGAAAAATATTATTTGAAATTGGAACAATAGACATGGTAAAACTCAAATAAATTGATCGCTTAAATATATCAATATTGAATTAATTTATTTAATTAAGAAAGAGATGAAATGGTTGATTAATTAAATAAATTGTTTTGATTGGTTTATTTATTTAATGCTAGAAAATCAATCTATTAATTAAATAACTTAATTAGAAAAAATTAATTAATTAAGAAAATAATCATTTTCAACAAGGACTACTAAAAAGAGTTGCACGACCCATTACAAAGTAGTGACGTAATAGAATAGACAATCTAGAGAAAATAAATGAAATTGTTGTCTAAGATTGCAAGAGTTTGGAGCAACAAAATGACTTCATTGTCAAAGTTAAAGAACCCATCAACTATCCTAAGCAACATTTGTCAGATTTGTCGACAAAACCCAAACAAAATGCACAATTTGTCGATCATTCTCACCTCACCAATGCAAATCAAACAAATGGAGTTATAGCTTGAAAATCAATCAAGGGTTTTTTGAGCTCAAGGTTAGTTTGGATAGTAGAATGCAAAATAAAGATATGGCAAAAGAAATTTGCACAAAGATTCAAGGTTTCAATTTGAAGGGAATAGAAAGTATGAGAGAAGGCAATTTGGCATTTAAATTTTAATGTGACTAAAGGTATAGGTAATGACATTATGGAAAGTGGAATGTCCAAGATTGTAGTGTGAGGAAAGTCCAAGAAGTTCCTCTCTTCAAGACCAAACCTAAGGAAATAGAGCAAGGAGAGTGGAGAAGAGAAAGCTCCATGGGTGTTGGGTATGGGGAAAAATCAAAATGCATGTTTAATAGACTAATGTTTTGGGTAGAAGGGACATAAAGGAGGGGGAGAGATGAACAAAGTCGTCACCTATAAGGAATTTAACATATATAACTTTCCAAGCTATCAATTGGGCATGAACATCAACTTTGGATCTCCCAATTAAATCTCTTAACTTCGTCCATCTACATTCACTAAACTTGAAATGCAATCTGAGGTTGAGATGATGAGTTATATAGATTGAAGGAATTGTTTATAAGTAATTTTGAGAGGGAAGAGTCAAATGTTACAATTGTTGGGCCATTTTTCCAATCGTTAAGAAAGTTGTCGTGAAAAGGGGTGGACAACAAACAAGAGAATTCAAGAGTAATTAGTTGTGAGATTTTCTAGAGTGGAAGCTTGTCTAAAGGGAAAGACTAAATTGAGACTTGAGTTGTTACCATGTTTTTTAATTAAATATGATGGCATCCCACAAGTTTGAAAATTTTGAATGTCTTTTTTTATAGAGGTGTTTACCTCTAAGGTTTTTGATATTAACAAGAGGAGTATCATCTCATTGAACCAAGTGATTCCACTAAATGGAGGTAGCAAAACGTAGCCACAACTCAATTTGATCATACCAGGATAATTTTTTTGATGTAATCTACTAAGCATTCAAAATGGAACTAAAAGGGGTAGATCCATGAGTTTTGAAAAAAGAGCAAGAAGAAGCTTATCCTTCCAATTGACCAAGTCCAAAGAGTGGCCAATAGTAGTTGTTTGAGTATGATGACAAGCCATATATTTCCAAAGAGAAACTTCGTCCAAGGCCCTTACAATCCATTTAGTTGTAGAAAAAATGTCTTCAATATAAGGATATAATTTTCAATCCTTAGTTATCTTTTGGTTAAATATAGTGAATCCATGAAGTAGCGGACCTTTTTTATTTCACCAAAAAGCCCAAAGAAAAAAACCATTTCCACAATTCAAGAGTTTATATTTTAGTCAAAAACCATTTCCACATTTCTTTGAGAAATATTCAAATGCCAAAAGGGATCCCAAGGTACCTTGTGATAATGCCATGCTTCACCTCCCACAACTCATTAGGGATCCAAGCTAGCTGAGGTTTAGGACATGTCATTATGAATTCTTTTTTTTTCTCATGGCTATCTTAGAGCCTAAAATAAAATAATTAAGATCCAATATATCAAGATTATGAGTCACTTCCTCCATTGAATTTTGAATAGAATACATGTCATCTATTAAAAGAATTCAATAAATAGAGTAGCGAAGCAAAGAAAATTGACAATAACCAAAATGCCAAGATAGACAATTTTAGGTATCCTCACGTATTATAATATATCCACTAGTATATAAGGCAATTATGCTCTACCATCATCTTCAACCTTTGGCTTGATCAAGTACTACCCATATGCTTCATCCACACCCTTGAATAGCCCAATTTTGCATCGAAGGGATTTTATTGACTTTTTTGCCATAGCCACATTGAACCTTCACATTGCTATGTCTGTTTTGAGCAACACCAAGAGACCCAAAACATTCATCTCTAGTTTGTAGTTCATTCTACCCACAAGAAATCTATGGATTGCAACCACCTCGCATACCAAATTCACCGTTCTCTCCTCTATCTCATGTACCACCCCCATCGATGCAATGCCATGAAAATCCTTTTTGATTACAAGAAAGGAAGTTCCTAGAGCCAAATTCACATTCCTGACTACCATATCTAATCCTTGTGCATTTTCCATATTTTTACATATTGAGCACCTTCACCCTCTTGTCACTGGAACAAATATATTACATTATATAATATAACCAATAATATAAAATTATCAATAATATAAAACTCATTTATATACATAAATTACACACATATAGAACACAAGTTCACTTTAAAATAAATTGAGTTACAATTTATAGCACAACAAAAAAAAATCTATATAAAATTTATATAAATAGAATTTCATTGCTGGTTGTTGGCATTCTTTGAAGCCACGTATACACATTTCTTGTGCTTTTTCCATATTTTTACATATTGATCACCTTCACCATCTTGTCTCTAGAACAAATATATTATATTAAAAAAAATCTTGTGCTTTTTCCATTTTTTTACATATTGAGCACCTTCACCATCTTGTCACTGGAACAAATATATTACATTATATAATACGATCAATAATATAACATAATCAAATAACACAAAAATTCATTTATATACATGAATTACACATATAGAACACAAAATTCATTTATATACATGAATTACACATATAGAACACAGATTCACTTTAAAATAAATTATAGAGTTACAATTTATAGCACAAAAAAATCTATATAAAATTTATACAGATAAAATTTCATTGCTGGTTGTTAGCATTCTTTGAAGCCACCTATACACACTTGGGTTGTGATACATATATAGGTTGATATGGTTGATTAAAGCCACCATGCAAACACTAGGGCCATGGCATGTGTGTGCACCTACAACCAACCAACGACCTAAACCAGCAACGAAGTAGAAGTTATTGTACAACATGAAGTAGTTATTGTAATTTTGTATGAGCAGAAATAATTTGTGGCCTTAGCAATGCCTCCTTTTATGAGGGTTTTGGGATTCTATAAACCATAGCTCTGGATGAGGTGGATAATTATCATGAAAACCAACGATAGCTATAATCAGTTCCCTAATTTTGTATGAGCAGAAATGATTTGTGGCCTTAACTATGCCTCTATTTATGAGGGTTTGGGGATCTATAAACCATACCTCTGGATGAGGTGGATCGTTATCAAGAAAACCAACGATAGCTATAATCAGTTCCCTGTACACAAAAATGCAACTGGCCAATTTACTGGAGTTAGAATAGTGGCTACTTGTTAACAATAAAGTGGTTTGCAGAAAAGTTTCTTTGCAAAATAGACATTTGATTTCATTACTTACAATTGCATGATGATGTTAGATTTTCAAGACAGCTACATAAGCACTTAAAGTTTTATATTTAGGCAACGTTCAGCTGTCATAAATTCCTTCAATTGCACGCATTAACTAGGTTTAGCTGTTGTATCTATTATTATCTGCTGGAACTTGGTTCAGCTGTTGTTTACATTCATCTTCAGTTGGAACTTGGTTCAGCTATGTTTATTGTTACTATGTGATGCCCATAATTTCTTATTTTATTTCCTCCTCTGCAGTTCCCTTTCAACTGTCATAATATTTTCTTTGTAATCAGCTGTGGTGGATTAAAAATATATATGTGTGTGTGATCTTTAATAGAGATTCCTTGTAACTTCAATGAATAAATAAAACGCATCAATAAATATCACCTATATAGGTCCTCTAAACATTAAATGTTATGCCTATATATGTCTCAAATACAGCATACCAGCTTAGCAAATCATAATAAATAATGCACAAGAAACAAGACATTAATATTTTATGTACAGATATACTTAATACGAAGGCTATGATATGAGAAACAAATTTGAAGAAACTATAATCAGAGCATCATTGACTACTCTTGACGATAGTAACAGGACATTTGGCATTGTTAAGGCAATAGTTGCTGACACTACCCAGAAGCATCCTGCATCAAGACAACAATAGTTGGTCAAAATTTCCATGTTGATTCATATTAAATATTTACCATTTAGGGGTATATTTCCAAAAACGCCTACAAACAGTACAAACAGTTCAAGTGCTCCCAAGAGCAATATCAATAGATTTAAAAGGGTTGATTAGAAATTGACAGCCACAAACAAGGTTCCATAGCAAAGAAACATAATAGCATTACATTTACACGACATTGACAAGATAAATGGAATTCAATTACACAGGTTTAAAACAGGATAAATACAGCAAATTAAATAATGCTAATACCTCACAAATAAATTAAAAAATCCCAGGTTTTATAAACATTATGCAAAAGGATTTTAATTTTTTTTTAAATACTGCCAATTAGAGGTAGATTTTCCATAACCTGCATACATTTCACAATTTTCAGCAGGTTTGACCAAAACTAGCATGCCAGTTTGACTAGGCACACACCTACCTGTGTGCTAAAATGTGATTACTCGTTCATTTCAACTTTTTTGCTTCCATGCCAGGAACATCCCTGATACTATCTTCTTAGAATCCAATTTCAGATAATGGAGATGGAGAATGACAATGGAGATGGAGAATGACAAAACTTATTGGAGATAATGGTGATGGAGAATGACAGAACTTATTGGTTCCTTATTGGAGATAATGGAGATAGAGAACGACAGAACTTTCTACAACTGTGTCAAAATATTTGAACTTGGTCCACGATTAAATAGGAGATGGGATGTGAATGACCCAAAGATCTGATAATGCCAATCTATCTAGAAGCGAAGAGATCTAAGGAATCGTGAACAATCCACTACCAATGGGCAATCAAGAAAAGGTTTCACAAAATTGGGCCACAAATTCTTTTCTGCAGACTTTGTGGTGGAAATGCCCTTCTGCTGAGATATTTAGAGCTTGATTTCAAGTAGAGTTCCATTATGTACTTTATACCTCGCTGTCTTGCCAAAGTTCTCTCCTCTGTGACGCTTGTATGATTAGAGAAAGCTAAAAAAACTTATGGCATTAATTCAGATGACAACTATTGGGATCTTGATTGAAGACACAAAATACAATTCATGATAACCCCCACTTCCTCTTTGGGGAGCTCAGACTTACAACAGGATTTGCTCATTGCAGTTAAATATTTTAAATATTTTCACACGGACGTTGAGTCATTGCCTCTTGGGTCCAAGACTCAGCGTCAACTTTGTTTTGCCAACTTAGGGAGAGACCTTCCTTGTAAGCTCTCTGTTAAATTGACTTTCTCTTTCTGTTAAAGCATCATAAGTTGGATTTCTCCAAAAAACTCACAGCCAAACACCATGCATCTTGATTGCTATGCTAGCAAATTATTATTGCATGCTATAGAATAATATTTAGGTGTGATATAATAACAAACTGACATCTTAATGTTAATTTATTAAAAAAGAACTAGTTATTAGTGTTAATTTTAGGATCAGATCTAAATCTAGAGAGCACAGAGCTGATAAGTAACAATTGATAAGCTGATCTAAATAACTAATCTAACAAACTGAAGTTGATTAGATTTGAAACAAGATCTAATCTAAACAAAATAAAGAACAAGTAACACAGATGTACCCTGGGAAAACCTCCCTCCTGGAGGTGAAAAAATCCAGCATTCAAGTCCTGATCTTTATTACTTTACAAGGTTTCAACTACAGACCTTTGAATGGAAATGCTATTCCAGATTTGCTGAAGATCGAAGATCAATGAAGAAAATCAAATGATACAATCAATGTAGAAGTGCAACCGCCAAGCAAATCACCAATGAAGTATGAATGGAGATATCGTTCAAATGTAACTGCTGCAACAGATCTCCAAGATGTAATGATCTTTAAACGATCAATCCGAAGGGCAGATGATAGATAGCTGTCTGTATAAGTCAAATCGCTGTGTGTAAATGAACTCTCTGTGTTTATATTAAATCGCTGTATCTATAAACCAGATCAGATTGCAATGCATATCCACCGTTTAGAGCAAATCACAATATATATTTACTGCTGGAGCAGATGAGTATTTGCTATTGGAGCAGATCGGATTGTAGCTGGAGGAATTCGCTATTGAACAGATATGATTCGTAAGTGTGTGTTGTATTTTGATGATGAGGAGTCTTTTATATGTGGTATGAGATGTAGTCGGCCATTCCTTTTGAAATGTATTTTGGCGCCAAGGTTTGTCTTGGATGAACCACACGTTTTGCAAAGGCAAAATGTTTTAACCTTATACGTTTGGATTTGACAGGGCCCAGTCCTATATCCAAATGTCTAACTTCAAAGAGAGAGGGCCCAGCCCTATATTTTATAAGTTTTAAATTAAATATATAAAACTTCGATTATTAGTAATAGCTAGAATACGAACTAGCTACAAAACATTAACACTCCCTCTTAGCTAGGGAGGATTCTAGCTCTTACCATTACTTTCCATCATG
>MU226104.1:200223-212246 GCA_018584345.1 Thuja plicata
AATCACTATCACTACTACTGTTATATTCAGACTCTGAATGATCAGGTGTCTGAGCACCTTTTTTGTCAAGAACAGTATCAAGCTGTTCTATGAGCACATAATAGTTGTCTATCATGGCTTTAATCCTGTCAAAATATGGGAGATTAGGATAAAAACCCCCAAAAGCCATCCCATTCCTCTTTATTTGCCTCTCAAGATTCAACAACTCTTGAATCCTCAGCCTTCTTGTATGAATATCATCTTCATCTAAGATATTCCCTGTTGCATCTTCCTCTATGCATTCACAGTGGACATTAGTATTGGGGATTGTAGGAGTATACAATCTTCTTACCCCTGCCATAAAACCTTCTCGGTCAATATATCTATAAGGAGCTGCCCCCATTCTGTATCCTTCCAACCATTGACCCACTGCATCAATAGCACCCTTGCCAATTGTGAAGTTAAAAATCCGGAACTGCCTAGGGGTCAAAGTCCCCTTCTTATGTGGCGCAAAATGCTCATTGTCTGTCAACAATAGCTGCCATATAAATTCCATTGCTGCCACTCTTGCTGGTACATAATATGGTAAAAGATGCGGTGCGTGAATACACCCATATACCCTGATGACTGTATAGTTTTCTTCCAAAAAGAAATCACCCCAATTATGCTTTCCATCCCACCTATCTGTGTAGTCACGTGGCCTAAGCAATTGCATAATCTTTAGTGGGATTCTTGTTCTGCTGATCCCCAAACTCTGTATTATTGGATACACAATCCAATTCTGAAAAGCACAATAATCACAGTCCCTAGAAGTGTAATTCCAAACCCTCACCCAAAATTGGATAGGATTTGGTCCTGCTTGGTAGAATCTCTGAGGGACTAAATTATTAGCATCCATGATAACAAAATTGAAATGCAAAAGGAGATGCATAAGAATGGAGTAGTGTAAAAACTTGGGCTCCTTCTCCTTTGGGTTTTTCAATTTCTTCTGTGTTGCAATGAAACCCTTATGCATTTCATCTATGATATGTTGAATATAATCATAACTAGTATTGGAGTGGACCTCTTGTAGGTCCAACACCATCATCAAAATTCCTGCATCAATCTTCTCTGCGTCACCATCTATCCCTAGCACTTTACATAGGGCATAGGCAACATACTTGATATAGAAATGTAGATCTTCGTAATAATATGGGCTGGTCCCAGACATAGGATCCAAATACTTTCTTACTTCTTTCAGCATATGTTTCAGCAATTGGCTTCTAGCAATACCAGGCTTCAAAGTATATCTCTGTTGCTGCTTCGTCATGTCAATTCTGGTGGACATGGTGCTATATAAGCCGAAGGCTTGCATGAACGAATTTCTGTTCAATATCAATAGGGCAGTGCCATCATCCCTTTTGATGGTCTTGGACAAAACATCATAATGATTGGCTAAGTCTAAGAACAAGTCTACATCCACGAAGACATCAGGAACAATTAACCTGGCTAAACCACAGGTCCAAGGGTTTGACACTGGGATAGCCTTATCAGAGTTCTTATAAAAATAATTGAAAAAAAAAAAACCTGTTGTTCCTGGAGTAACAGCATCTCAAACATCTCGGTAGTCATCAATTAACACATTTGCATTTGCCCTTTTATTCTGAGTCGAACCAGGAAGCAGACGGAGGAATTCATCTGAATAATTAACTTTTCCCTTAGCCTCGTCTTCCACCCTCTCACTTTCACCGCTGGTCGACGCTACACTGACCACTCTACTCATGTTTTCAGTGCTTGAATCTCCTCTTTTTTACCGGTATTGAAACAAATCTATCACTGAGGTCCACAGACTGCCTTGTGCACAATTCTCTGGAAACAATGAGCCTTAAAACAACAGAAAACCCTGCAATTCTCTAAAATTTTCACTTTGTCAGACAACTGAACTCTTCATGTTTTGGAATTCTGAAAGCAAGGTGAATGCAAATGAATAAGCCATCAACTCCTTATAGTAACCGTTCGAAGTACATAGCTCATGATTCTCAGAACATCAATTCTGTCTTTAATTCCACATACTGCAAACATAATTGAAAACCTAGCCATAGTTTCCTGAGCGTGACAGGAAAATCAAATTCATAAAAATGAATCCTCAGCAAAACCTTATAAAATTCGAATGAGCTGACATGTCATTCTGGAATTGGCCCACTGTCATACATCTCAGCTACCCTTTTCAGCACAGTAATCAAAATCTAAAGATCTGATTGGCCGATGAATGATTCATATTGACATATTTGATACTGCCGCCTTTTCATAGGATTTGGCATCAAGCGACCACGCGACTGCACTTATTCACTCTGTCGCTGACCCCAATCCTTAACCCGTATTTTATCTGGAGACATGGCGACTACACAACTTCCTTTCCTTTGCTAACCACAGTCACCATTTGGCGATCACGCGACAATGAGGAAATCTAAGTCGCGAATGGTTACCACTAACCCCCGTTCTTTTATGAGACTAGGCGACAAACTGTTAGTGTTAACTTCTGCAGTTACCTCTTAGTTGCCAAATGTCATCTTTCTTTTGCCAGACTGCACGACTGCCCTTAGTCGCCAGATCACTGAATGAAAATGCTAAGTGCCAAAACTTCTTGAGACAACGCGACAAAGGTATCCTGCCCTTTAAATTATCTGACGACCTCGCGACATACCCTTAGCCACTGAGTCGTGAGGACTTTTCTTCTTAGGCTCTTTTATTCTCAGACTTGGCGACTACCGTAAGATCTTTCAATGATTTTATCTGACGGCTGTCGCTTAATCGCCAAGTAATTTCTTCTATCTTTAAAATATTTCGAGACCTTGCGACCAACAGATACTCCTAGTTAGTCTCGTAGTCGCTGAATAAATCTTTACCTTTAAGCGATTACGCTGAAGTCCATTTACCTCCTGACACATGTCTTATTTTGATTTGAAAGCTGAGTTATCTGGCGACAACCCGACTGTGCTTTATCCCAAACCGTAAAAGGTTAGTCGCAAGGTCTTAGAAGTTTTTACTTAACCGGCATCTTTTCTAGAGACTGTCCGACAAAGGCTTTTGCATCATACTTCACATCAGACTTTTTTTAGCGATTGCACGACACAAGGGAATCGCAATGTCTCTTAATAAACCCTTGACTGCTGAAAACTTCTTGCGACCTCCCGACTTATCTGTGGGCCCCTTGACATATTGCTGTTTTGATTGAACAATTTCGCGATTATGCGACACAAAGTAAATCGCGAAGTCTGGGAAAGAAAAAGGAATATTCTGATGTTGCATGAGACAACGCGACAAAGGCTAATCGCTAAGTCGGGGATAAAAAGGAATATGCTGTCTTCAGTTATGCGACTAAGCGATCAGAATACAACTCATGACTTAAGTGAGGCAAAAAAAGTAACTGAGAAACATAAGCGAACAATGCCTTAGGGTTTTCTTCAAATTTGAACACTGAAAAAGGGCTAGGGTTTCAAGCCTTTTGAATATTCTCACAGGTTTAGGCTTGAAAACATAAAAACTTGGAGAGGGAAAACCACAAAGCCAAGGGAAAGAAACCAAAACCTGGAATACAACCAACAGTCTGCATCCGGGGAAGGTGTTGCGATCACCGCAACTGTATCTCCGCCCGACCCAGTCCGAAGAGTATGGATTGTCCGAGCTTTCTTTGTCTTGGGAGGATTTTGCGTTTGGGCCATCATCTCCGCCAATGAGAGATGGGCCTTGGGTGTTGTTGGGGCCTTCCTCTTCCGGGACTCTACCAACCATTGTGGTGGTAGGGGTGGCTTTGCTGCCAGTGTCCGTCCCTGTTCTTCCCCTCCGGGATTTTTTTGTGTCTCCCCGGTGTTGTGAGTCGTCCCTGACTCCTTTCCTGTGTTTTTAGGCCCACCGACAAGATCTGTCCCCACAGTGCTTGTATCGTCTACCCCGGTGTCTTCACCCTCAGCATTGTTGGGATCAACATCTGTTTCTCCGGGGTTCTGTTCCCCACCCTGCTGTTCTTCATTAGCCTCCTCTGCTAGAGTGTCTTCTTCAATTGGTGCATTCTCTGGAGGTGGTGGAGGCATCGGGCCAAGATTCAATGTTTGAGCCGCTGTGATTACCTCACCGAATGTTGCCTTTGGAAGCGGCGTCTGGAGCATGGCAGTTGGGGTTACGGTTGATCTTGTTGGTCCGGTTCCCTCGACTGATGTTGGTTGCTCATCCTGCATTTGTCTGCTCTCCGTGGTTCCTTCAACCTGTATCTCCGGGACTTCGGAGATGTTCACCTGTTCTTGTTCTTTTGCTCCCTCTTCCCGGGTTTCCTGCTTTTGGGCAGCTTCCTTCTCCGGGACGTTCCTTCCAAGAGGGGGCGTCGTTTCCTCTTGGGCAGCTATCTCTTCAACTGCCCTCCCGATATCTCCCTGCAAGTTCCCAAATTCATCAATCCCAAATAAATCATCAAATTCGTCATGGGGAAGGGAGCTCTCCGAGATATCCTCGGGTTCTTTATCCGGCTCCGAAGAGTCAGAAGAAAGAATTTGTACTTCTTAGATGCTTGGCATCCCAAGTTCTAGCTCCACCTATGGTTGAGAGTTCTTTTTCTTTCTCCTGGTTATCAAAGGGAGCCCTGCATCCATCATAGTTGCCCGCTCCTCTTCCGCTCTGGTCCCAGTTGCTCGGACCATCAATGCTGCCAATGAAGGGGAAGAGGGAGGACAGATAGGTCCGGTCATACGTACCGGGGTGGCTAACCGCGTGATTAACTTATCCTTCATTTGCTGGGAGACTGCCAGCGTCTGTTGCATTTGTTCTACTATGGGGGTCGTCGATGGGGTTTGCGACTGGGTCCCCATTATCGTTTTTCCTCTATCCTCCCCCTGTGAGGAGGTTCCGGCCCCGGAAGTTGAGCCCCCCACAAACGGGCCAACTTTGCGTGTGCTCTTTGGAAATGCCTTTTTAAAATACGCGTGGCTGCATTCGACCACGTCGTGGGTAAGATCTTCAATTGTGGGACCTTCCTGGGCGTTCCAGTCCACTGGAGGGAGAGCCATCTTGTCTACTCCCTTCTCTTTGTATTGTGGGTCCACTGTGGACCCAGTGTCCGAGAAGTCGTCCGGGAATTTTTGAAGCTTCAGCCTCTCCATCATCCCCATTGTCATCCGGACGAAGTGCCGGCTCCGGACTTCAAAATCATCCTGGCAATCTTCCCAAAAATCCTCCATGTGAAATGCATGGAGCTCTGATACCCGGGGAAGTGTCGTTGCTATTTTGCCTAGCGGATCAAAGTTCTTCCGCGCCTGATAGAATTCATTTAAGCCCAAGCTTTTGAGCTCGCTGTCCGCCTCTCTTGCCGCGGTCAGACTACACGAGTAATTCCCACAAGTGACTGGGAAGGGAACATTTATTACTTTCTTCACCGTGTAGAGGGCATGCAGTTCCAAAATTTGCCGGCAGTACTCCAAAAGAATTATTTTGTTCCCATAGTGTTTGGGCAACAAATAGGGTTTCCCGAAGAAGCCGGTCACCCGAATATAAGTGTGCTACTGGAACTGAATGTAGTAGTGGCCATAACTTCTGACCAAATCCATTGCCTCCTTGGAGAGGCGGTACCCGGCATCCCTGGTAGGTGTGAGGAGATTGTAGTAAACAAAGGCATCATTTACTCGGCAGAAGCTGAGGAAACTAGCCTCCCATTGGATTTGTGGGAAATAATCCCAGGGAGCCTTCTAGCCTGGATCGACCCCGAGTACACCTGTTGTGAGTAGCCCGTTTGTGACGGGGCGTTGTTGTGCCAAGGCCCAGAGAACGTAAGACGTCATGTAGAATTTGGAGGTCCGGGTGACCTTGAGGAGCTGGGAGTCCACATGATTTGAGATGATGGTGGCCCAATCGAAGTATTGCTCGCCAGAAGAGATGCCGAGCAAGAAGTAGTACAT
Organism: Thuja plicata; assembly: GCA_018584345.1. Lineage (NCBI taxonomy): Eukaryota > Viridiplantae > Streptophyta > Pinopsida > Cupressales > Cupressaceae > Thuja > Thuja plicata. The sequence goes on from MU226104.1 coordinate 206,124, forward strand.
CCATGCCGAGAATTCTCGGGCGTGGGGTTGTCCAAAGATCCTACACTGTGCTATGATCACCATCTATATGCTTTCCTTGAATTCTGATCAGGGGATTTCTAGCTTCATCCTTTTGGAGTCTTTCTTTGGCGTCTTCAGCCAGTGGTTGTTCAAGTGTTGCCGGGCCATGTGTTCCAAATCCAGAAATTCCTGCAAGGCCACAGACCGGGTGACGACGGCCATGTCATCGAACTGGGGAATTCCCAGACCTGCCTGAAAAGTTGCGGCGTCCAAAGACACCATAAGAGTTGGATACCCGGTCAAGATCGAGGCAACGAGCATGACAGCCCGGACGGGTGAATTGTAGTGCGCGGCCAAAGTAAGAATAAGTTCTAGGGCTTGCACGGAACATGGGAAGCAAGCAGCCTTCAGAATCCCGGAATTGCCGATATTGACGGCCAATGGGTCTCCGACCGTTCGTTGGAAATACGTCATTTTTACCAGGGCTTGCATTTTCGCCCACATTCCAACGCTGGTGTCAGTGATCAACTGAACACTGAACTCAATCTTTGATCCCGTTATAGTGTTTTCCTTCAAGTACTTCATGGTTAGGGGAAGCTTTTCCAAGGCCCTCTCTATCTTAGTCCTAATAGCCGCCCTGGTGACTGCCGTGGTGGGGAGATCACGACTCCCGGGTGGAGAAGATGCGGATGCCTCTGACATGATTAATGAATTAGATGCTGGCAACCTGCAAGGCAAGACGACCGTCAGAATTTATATAAGATAAAATGCTACTCCGGGTTTCGAAAATCTTACCATCGCATCCACACCTGCAAGAGTTAGTTTGTCAAATCCTGGGAAAGATGTGCGTATAATGAAGGCTTAGGAATTTGACCACCATCCGGGTCCCGGGGATTTCTACATGTATGACGAAAGTGGAATAAGGGCCGAATGAGGACATAGGACCCGGAGTCCAGAAAACTGACTGTTGGGTGACATGGCCAGAAGATGAGCCGTACTAGGCTGACGTGGATGTCACATGGCCATGCAGTAAAATAGGTGTTATGGCGATAACGCCGACAACTGTCCGAACACGTGCGAAGCGGAAGCCACTTGGCTGGGCTTGAATGCGTGCATGGGAAATAAATTTGCCATTAAGACTGACTCGATGGAGGAGAGAGAAAACCGCCATGGTTGAAACCAGCAACAAGTCGAGTCTAAACCAGGTGGTATTCCGTCGAGAAGGCGAGCTCACGAATTCGGGAAAACATGGGCAAGGGCACGGTGAGCTCGACACGATACCGGAAGGATATACATCAAAAAATACATCAGAGTACAGAGGGCCGAGGGCCGAAACATATACACACAATTTACAGACATTTACACAATATACGAACAGATACATCAAAGTACAGCACACAGGAAACTAGCCTAAATTACAACTGCGCAGAGGGCGGACAACCCCCTACCAGTACCAACCCACCAACGGGAGGCGACCAAAAGACAAAAACCAGAAACGAAAAACCCAAACAAAACCAGAGGCAAACGAAAAACAGAAAGAAAACAAAACCCAAAACAAACTAGAACCAGAAAATCAGAAACCAGAGAACGAACGTCAAAGGCCTACCTGGAGCGTGAGAGATGCGGGAAGGACGAACGCTGAAGTCCTGCAACAAGCTATCCTCTAAACACCACGAACAAACACCACGAACCACCTGCTAAACGTTGCTAATCACCACAATAATCAACACTTAATCGCTTCAAATTTGCCTCAATTGCTCTGGTAAATCGCCTTAGGTTTTTGATCGCGGTAAATGTGAAAATGACAGGTAACTTCAATTTATACCCCAAGGGTAAAAAAAGTGTGGCACCCTTCCCGCAAACTCCGGAACAGGCAAACCTCCGGACTCCGAGCCCGGGGATTCCACGTAACCATACCTTCTCGCAGAAAGAAGACATCGTGGCGGAGAATCCCGGAGTCTGGAATCCGGCTCTGGGAAGAACAAACTCCGGGACCAAGTCTCGGAGACACAAGAAGACAAAAACAGAAAGAAAAACAAACCTCACGGAAGAAAAATCCCGGAGGGAAAACAAAGAAAAGGAGAGCAAGGCAGGAGCAAAAGCGAAAAAAAGGGGGACCCAACATTTTGCCCACAAAATGTAGGGACGGGTATGCAGGGCATAACAGATTAGAACAAAATTCCCTCGTAGTCCACTCCCTCTCACTGGGAGAGCCCTCTTGTCTCGACTTTTCTTTGTAATCCTTGATCCATCACCTGCAACATTCCTAATGCATTGTTCTTATTTTCTTGCAAAACCCATCCCTGGGGAGTTGGGACCAAGGAAAAGAACAAGAGCATAACAAGGCAAATAACTCCTATAGTACATACAAGGATAGAGATAAGAGACTGACTACAATAGGCAAAAAAAAGTAGTACTCAAGAGATACTAACTAAAAAATACTTATCCCATTATTCTGGAGCAAATGCTCATCAACATCCTTCCTGATGCAATCTGCTTCTTTCTTCCTTCCCATTTGCAACATACTCTTGAAGCATTCCTCGTTGTCCTTTAGCAACCAGAAAGGAGCACTCGTTTCCCAGCATAGACACCCACGAGAGCTGATGTTATCTTCAGTATAACAGGAATGTCATAATATATAAGGAATCACTCCAGTATCACTGACACCGCTTCTCCTTTGTTATTTTGTCAATGCTAGTAAGTCACTCCAAAATCTGTCCAAAATTGACTACTAATAGAATACAATTGCTCTTTGCAACAATAATCGCTCTTGTCTTGAGTGGTGGACTATGACGGATCAGGTATTGCACATACTCCAATTCATTATCATCGAAGATTGCCTCAAATGTGGATATCAATGCACAGAAGAATTAGTCACCAAGACTGCCTAGTTCTCCATGATGGCTACAAGGATAACTTGGATTGACTCTTGATTGACTTAACTTTGCATGATGAAATTCGTATCTCTGAATAATTATATACTCGATAGTCTGCAAGACTATCTCTAACAGAATACAAGGATCTTCGAATTCTCTGTGATAAGGAGTGGATGTGATCTGTGTGATAAGGTTATACAATCCTCCTTCTTGAGAGTCACCATTCACTTAGGGAATTGACAGATCCTCACCCTCCAGACCGTTATTCGATATTGTTTCAATATATATCGTTCATCAATGATACCAGTGTTCCATTCGATATCTCTGTGATTGGCTCTGTCGGTTGTGCATCCAGGAATCTCCTGACTATGTATAATACAACCTCCGAAAGATTGGTTGTGTAAGCACTTGTTGTAAAGATGCCTTGCTCAATATTAGAAATATTGGAATCCTTAGACAAGCGATATCAATATTTTAATAATCTTTAATCTTTTATGCGATATAGAGACGGATGTTGTGTCACAAGTATCGCTCAGCAACTATATGATGTTCGAGTCCCCCCAAAGAGACCCAATGATCAACCAACACGATATATCACCGTCATCTCCAATCCTTGAATCGCCAGTTTGACAACAAAATACATATGTATATATATCCTCTTGTATGGGTTCTGCAGTTTTTCCTATTCAACGTATTGATAGAAATAATACAGAAATGTCAAAGGTTTCTGATTGCTTGTCACACTAAGCAATGACCAGGCTCTATAAATGATATTGGTGTTTCTACTTCCTTATGATGACAACATATATAAGGATTTATATATTAAATCTGCGATGACTATACAATTGACAGACTATAAAATTCATCTTCATATATCTACAGTCACTCAGCGATTTATATTGGTATTCCCTTAATAATAGTTGACCAATATATTGGAGTATTTTGGCTTGTATAGAAACGCAGCTGAATATCTCCTTGAGTAAACAAATATGATTTCATCTTTCCTCTGAATTTGTTCCATGTTTGTAGATGCCTCTTCTCTCCTTTCCTCCAATTATTCTCCACTATTTCTGCGGTGCCTCCAAGATTAGGGCTTTCACCTTCTTGACGGGTCGCGTCATCTAAACATGCAGCTAGAAGAAAGCTTCACCCCAACCTCTGTGAGAAGGTAAAGATCAGCACTCTCCCCGTCGAAGAAGCATTCGGAGTCCATCAAATCGCAACATGTTTCATTGACAGTAAGAGTTGCATGGAGGAATCCACAGAGCTTGAACTGTTGTTGCACGTCTCATCATAGCACCTCCACATCAACTCTGACTCCATCAATTCAGCAAAACCAAATCATTCAGATTCCTAGATGTTTGAAGCTGCTCTGATACCATGTTGTTGTTGTGCTCGTTTAATCACGGGCAATGATTTTCCCTCCCAACTATAGACAATACTCGATTGTCTCCCCCGAGCACTTCTCTAAAATAATGCAGATCTGTTGTAGGTCTATTGATTGTGTATATCCAATGTGTTTTTATTAAATTGCCAAGAGAGGAAGATTCAATCTTCCTGTATACCTATTGGTGGTGCCCCTTCAAGTGTCACCACTCTTCACATGTGGCTCCATTAATTTCATAGTTGTATTATTATTATAATATAGTTATATTATCACAATAATAATACAATAATTATTATCAATATAATTGTTACATCACAATAATTATATTATCACAACCTTTATGTTATCTATGTCGCCCTGAAAGAATCCGGCCATAGCTACAATAACATTAATAAAAGGTATTCCTAAGTTAGCAACAAAACAGATGAACGATATGCAAGTAGAGCTCTAGTCTTGTATAATGTCAATGGATGGTAAAATGTTACTAACAACACTGCATTCCAAATTATTATTAATATCAAAAGAATGTTTAATCATAGAGACTGCACTATAATAAAAAACTCTATAAACTTTGAAAACTTAGTAAGACCTCAAAACAACTACAATAAACACGTTTGCATTTCAGTAGGATAAAAGAAAAAAACATTTTATCACTGCAAATTTTTCAAGTAGGAAACTTCAAAGAACATATTATCCAAATAAAAATCTAAACAATCGATAATTTTTTTTTTAAAAAGAATTTCTCATAGCACCTCTCACCACCAAAAGCTAAATCAAACTATCATCATGAATCTCCTAATCCTAACTCATCAGTTTATAGGAACCCACTGAATAGGGTAATGATCCATCATACTGAAGTGCTTACGAAGGGGGCTTTACACATTATTGAGAGAAAAAAGATAATGAACATTAGTAATCCAATTAATTATTTGTTTATGGGCATTTGTAGGTTTCAGTTATATTATTAAATCTATGTGTCAACGTATTTATGAGAATGTAAGAAAACTGAATGCAATAATATCACTTGAGGTTTGTTATAGGGGAAGCGTACTAGTAGCTATTATAGATAACTTCACACACCCACAAATCTTAAACTATAGATTGGATTTCAACGATTGTTTGGTTGTCCTTATGCAACTTAACTACTTATAGCTATTGTTCTGGCTTCTAGGTAGTAAAGATGAATACAGTGAGATCCATTATGTGTGTAACACCCCTCGGTATTGTAGTGTGCCCTAAATGGTATCTGGTATTGTAATGCGCCCTAAATGGTATCTGGAATTGGAATGTATTTAAATGATTGGGTGTTTAAATTAACAATTTAATTATGTTAAGCAAACGTGAAAGTTTTGTTATAATAAGATGGATTAGTTAGTACAAGATTATGGATGCTACTAAGTGTATAGTCGGAAAATGGAAGCACTTCCATTGTAGACATGTTTAGCCTTCCAAGTAAGTGGTTTGGGGTCATGACAAGCGCTTTGAATGGGTTCCTGATCTTGACATGGCTTCCCCCCTGTTCTGTCCCTCTTTCCACTCCTGTTTAGCCTGATTTCTGCATTCTGAACTGTAGACTGGTGATTCTGGGCTTCAGGGTCAGGGTCGACCTTTTAGGTCTATGTCGACCTCGACCCTGACCCAGGGTTCGGATCCCGAGGTCTCACAGTTTTTGGAGGTCGGCCTTTGCAAAAAGTATTTCCCGCTTCCGGGTTGGCTGTTTCGGGTTCCGAAGCGTTGATTCCTAAATTATATTTAATATAGGTCCTCTCCTAGGGGTAAAGGCTTTAATGGGAATTTAATCCTCCTATGTAGGCCTCCTTAGAAAATTGTGCCCTAATTTCATATAAAAGGGAAGCTTTC
>MU226104.1:220483-249610 GCA_018584345.1 Thuja plicata
ATAAATTCAAGAGAGTTTATAAGATTGGAGTGATATAAATTCAAGAGGAGAAACAAAGGGAATACACATTGAAAAGCTAAAAAATTCATCATCATCATAGTCAGAGTTCAGTATCTTCAAAGAAACAACGTAAGCCCGCCGACGTGATTACCAACAAATCACATCAATATAACTGAGTTAGGATCCACAGGTAAGGAACCTTGGAGTGTTTTCTCACGTTCTTTGTGAGTATATGCTTTTCAAGAGAGGGTTGAGTGTTTGGTACCCTGTATCAAGCGTTTAATCCTATATGTTATGTAGTGGTACAAAACTCACATCAACACAGTAGGCACGTCAGCTTCCTCTATCATCCCATAATCCTTGTCGTCTTTCTTGCTGTGTGGTTATGAAACGAAATGTAGTTTCCTTTCATTCTTGCATCTTTTCTTATGTTGAACTGCTACATAACAGAAGTGTGGAGTCTTATTCTTTCCATAGTCTTTTAATTATGCTGAACTACTGGATAACAGAAGTATGAAGTTGCATTCTTTCTTAGTCTATTATTATGTGAAACTGCTGCATAACAGAAGTGTGGAGTTATTTATTCTTTCTTAGTCATTAATTATGTGGCACTGTTGCGTAACAAGAGTGTGGGAAACAGTTTTCCTCAAGTCTTTCCTCGTGTCGTATTGCAATCTTACAAAGTGAGGAATTTACTTTTTTTTTCCTCTAGTCTTTCTTGTAGGGACTGCCGAGATTAAGAAAAGTGACGTGTGTTCTTGCAGTCCCTGTCTGTTAGAACCTTGCTGTTTAGGAAAATGTTGTTTTCTGGAACCGATACATCTATCCAAGCTATTGACTCAGGAATCAGGAGATTATCCAGTCCAAGCTGGTACCCGAGTTCACTCTCGATATGGGTAGAATCTGGTCATGTTTAGAGGGCAATATAATTTAATCTTATTGTTAAAGCTTGACTTTGCATGCGTGACTTCTTGGTTATAATTATGTTTCCTCAGCCAACAGACCAGACAACTTGGTACTTAGTGAACTTATCAGTCGGGGTGATTCAGTAGCAATCAAACATGGTAGCCTTATTACGAGACTTGTCTTCTTTAGAACAGAGAGGACTCCTAATCGAATAACTAGATCACCATAGTAATGACGTGGCAGATGCTCAGGTGGCAGCCATGGTTATTACTTTTCCACCTTAAACAATCAGATAATTTTCCTGGAATCTTTTGTGAGGGGTACGGAATGATGTTTAAAGAATACCTACTCACTCATCTCAACTAAGTAATTAAAAATACTGATTCGTGGGGTGAAACGGATCAGGTGAGAGACTGAATTACATGATAAACATGTAGGATAAATCCTTGGCCAAGGAGTACTACCACTGCATCAATACTAGTCAGAATAAGGTACCGGATACAAACTTAGTCAGGAGTCAACCGAGTTAGCAGCAGCTATAGGGTTGGCCGATTGTGTTTGTAGGACCTTACACTAGTTCCAAGATTTGCTATGACCATGCTCCTACTTGCGGAGGGTCAAGCCACTTCAGTTGAAGTGCACAGTGTAGGATCAGTTGATCCATGGTTGGGTGGATAAATGCCTTGATGATACCTTTTCCCCCTATCTATCTATCTCGCTCATGGGATTACAGCATCATACTTCAGCAAGCATTACATATGTATGGATCTCTTTCATGTTCTTTTATTTATGTATTCGTGCTTGGAACTTGCAGTCTTTATATAAGGAAATGGGAATTAGATGTTACTTTATTCGTTTTTGTTTGGCAAGTTAATAATACCTATAATTTAGATACGTTGCTCAAGTGTTACATTCTTTAACATTGCTGTTATGATGTTCAGAACAAAAAAAAAACATTGCAGTCTTCTTAGTAATCTAGTACTTTCTTTGTTCTTAATTAAATCAATAGTTTAGGATGTTACATATGGTATCAGAGCTACCAGGTTCAACTCTGGACCTGGGGCTGTTAACAACCAGTTAGGAAACTGATAGGAACCCAATATTTATTGACAGGATCGCTATACTTATTCAAACTAAAAGGAAAAGAGTCTGGAACCCACTTCAGGTTAAACTGGCTAATGCCTTGTACAAGAAGTACGATTACTCGAAAGTTGATTTACCCCATGATCATGAGACCCTAGCAGCTGCCATGGACCGAATTAAACATTAGAGACGGGTATGGACCCCCGAGATTAGAGCAAAGGTTAGGGCTGCCTTAGCCTAGCACAAGAAAAACAATTGACCCATAGTGTAAAGAATTGTACATGGAAACATAAATTTTGGTGTGTAACTCCTTCGGGAAATTTTGTTTTGAAACAAATAGAAATGAAGAAATCTTTTATAAACTATATGTTTGTTATGCTCATGGTGACTTATTGTATACTTGTCTTTCTCATGCTAATGTTCTAATTCCAAAGATTTCTTTCTTGCAAGCTCTCTTTATGTTATTATAATTAGGTATTAAAAAAAAACACTTCATGGAGAATACCCGGAGTGAGGAAGGGCCACCAAACCCAACTCCCGCAGATAAACTAGATCAACTCCTTCTAATGATGCAAGAGAACCAGAGTCGGCTAGCCAACTTAGAGGAGAAGATTAGGAGCTTGGATGACACTGAAACCAGGGAAGAAACACAGTCTAGGGTGAGGGACAGCCGGAACGAAGAATCTCAGACTGATCATAGGGAGTCGAGTCATACACCGAATCAGAACCCTGCAAGGGGAATCATATCGGAAGATATGAAAAAGGTTAAACCCCCTCAGTACGATGGTACTATACCCGGTGATGTTGCCGAAGCATGGTTGACAGGGATGGAAAAATATTTCAATTTTCGAGAGTACTCAGAAAACCGTTTGGGGGTCTTATTAGTTAACTGGAGAGGCCGCTAACTGGTGGGAGAGCAAGAAGGCGAAACTTCAACTTCATCCCTTCTTAGTCACTTGGACTAGGTTTGTGGAACTCTTCCGGCAAAGATGGTTGCCGCAACTGTTCTACGAACAGTAACTATTAGATTTTCAGGATCTCAAACAAGGTGATCTTACAGTCCATGAATATACAGAGAAATTCAATAGGCTATTGAAGTATGTGCCTCAATTGCAGTCAGACGAGACCTTCAAACTAAGGAAATACATAATGGGTTTGATTAATCGGATTGGAGGTCCCGTGGACGTGTTAGCCCCGACAACTACATCAGAAGCGTATGCTAAGGCAGTCCGGCAGGAATTAAAGCTGAAAAAGGATGATTCAATCAGGGGTAGAAGCCGGAACAAAGGAAAATGGGGGCAGTCCAACCATTTATTTAAAAAGAAACCTGACAAGCAAGATTTTGCATTTAAAGATGATAAGAAACACAAGGGGAATCAGGAGTACCATAGGGATCGAAAGGATGCTACCTTTTCCAAAAAAGACAGTGATACTCAAGGAAAGACCTCGGACAAGAAGGGTCCACCTGGTGGTTGCTTTACTTGTGGAGGCAAACACTATGCAAATCAGTGTCCCACTAGAACCCAGGGCGGAGCGAATCATAAGAATACACTCCCTAGCCAACAAACTGCCTTCCAGCAGAGGATCCACGTGGCAGTTGATAACCGGCAAGTAGACTTCCAGATCACCCCCATTGAAGTAGAAGGTACACTTTATGATCACCTTGTAACTATACTCATAGACACAGGAGCTACTAAAATTTTTTATTTCACCTAAAGTACTTAGTAGATTTTCCAAAAGAGCGAGCTTCATGGCCCAATCTTGGACTGTTGAGTATGCAAACCAGTCTAGGGCTCAGGTAGAGCAATGTCTGTTTGAAGCTAAGGTTGAGTTTCCAACATTTGCAACAGAGGTAAATCTATTTGTAGCACCTTTAGGGTCCTATGATATTATTCTAGGTATGCAATGGTTGTGGCAGCATCGGGCCAAGGTTGATTGCTTCAACAAGATAGTGGAATGTCTAGATGACCAAGATTATACTATACTTATCCAAGGTCGGAAGAAGGAAGTTCGAACAAGACAGTTGACCGCGTCTCAACTCAAACGAAGTGAGAAGAAAGGGTGCCACCTCTTCGTAATCAAGATGGAAGAAATAGATGAACTATAGGAAGTCAAGCACGTGGAGGACATACTTTTGTATAGTGTTAAGGACTACAGTCAACCGGAAGTGGAGAAGAGCACTGGTTCAAAGGATACTTTTGAAGAAAATCATCCTTACTTATGTGACTTCCGTGATGTTTTTTCAGAAGAGCTACCTGGACTACCTCCGAAGAGGATGTTTGATTTTTCAATCGATCTAGTACCTGGAGCAGAACCCATTTCGAAGGTGCCTTACAGGATGACAACGGTAGAGCTAATGGAACTTAAGGCCCAACTCCAGGAACTGCTTGATAAAGGGTTAATTAAACCAAGCGTGTCATCAATATAATCAAAACACCAAAAGATTCAGTAGTCAGGAGGGATGTGACACTAACCTCATAAAAGCCATCCTTGACATTGTAGTTTCCCAACTATAGACTTGTTGATGTGAGTTTTATTCCACTACAACATGTAGAATCAAATACTCAAAGTTTTGGAGTGAAACATCAAACACTCAATCCTCTCTTGATATAAGGTCATCTCTCATGCTAAGCTTGGAATGTACGATCATGAAATGACTTCAAGGTTCCTTCTATCATGGCTACTCGCTCAGTGAAATAATGTGATTTGTTGGTAATCACTTAGGGGACTTACGTTGTTCAATCAATGGATATCAACTTTCTTGCACTTCTAAGGATTTAGCTTCACCATGTGCAATGAAAATATAGTTTGACTTTCCAAGCTTGAACTTCCAACTTGAACCTAAACTTAACTTCTTCTACTACTCCTAACTATGAATACAAGGAATCACTGATGAACTTGGACTCTACTAGATGTAGTTTTATCAGCAACTTCCACCCACCTAGTGCAAGCTTCTAAGGAATACCCAAATGGTTTTCAAATCAATATCTCCTCTTCAATCCCATCAATGGATGCAAACTACAGATTTAACACCAATTGAAGTTAAGTGCAATCACTAGCTTACCACACAAGGCACTCTTACCATCAGCAAGAGGCTAGTGGCCTAGTTTCATTCGAGTCAAACAAGTAAACATCGACAATTTCTTTCATTCAACTAAGCTACTTCAACATAAAAGGAAATCTACTCCAAGTGAAAGATTGAAGAAACCATGCAACACTTCAAAGCAATATTAAGTAATCCACCATGAAAAGCCAACAATGAATTATCAATTACTTTGATGAGCATTATAGCAACAATTTGATCAAGTCTCTCCCTTAGCTAGCCTAATCTAATCTACTACTAGCTCTCTAGCTTCTAGCTCCACTACTTACTGTCTAAAGAATTACAAATGAGAAGGCCTTGGCCTTTTATAGATGTTCCATTCCAATGAAGGGCCAAGATCAATTGAGGATCACGGGCAAGGATTTATCCTTACAAACCCTAATTAGGGTTTCCAAATTTACAACCAATTACATGAGGGCACCACATCATGGGCCAATAAGAAAATTACAATGATTTTTCCAACCAATGAGAAAATAGGACACTTGGCATGTTGTGATTGTGTGATACGCAACTTATTAAGCATAAGTTGGTATCAAAGCGGTTCTGCGATGAGGTGACGATACGCAACTTATTGAGCTTAATTTGGTATCAGAAAAGTTTTCGTGATGATTTAGTGTTACGCAACTTATTGAGCATAAGTTGGTATTGGAGCTGATTCTACTCGGAGTTGTGATCGGAGCCAGGAGTTGTGCAGTTGCATTGGTTTCTAGATCTGTGTAGAGGTTTGGTGTGCAGCGCTTTGACTTAGAGGTGCAATGGGTGATGTTGATAGTCAGTGTGAGGCGGATCAGCCGGAAGCTCATGATGGGGGCCGCACTATGCGTGGATCTCGTAAGCCTAAGTATTGGTTGTGTGATAACAAGATCGGGTCAGATGTAACGGAGAGATCTGATTTGGCGGATCGAGTGACTGTGGATTCGGCTGAGCTCTTGAGGGAGATGCGGCGACTGAGGTTCCTAATTTGGGGCGAAGCGATTACACTTGCAGAGGACTTGCTCATTTTCATGGACGATGCAGCGACTAGATTTGGAGGAGTCAAATCTAACAGTGTTAATCGATGCAAGCAATTCTGTCGAAGAGGTGGCAGACGCGGTATTCGAGTCAGAATGGGAGTGGTGAAGGAGATCGGCGGATTCCGACGACATCGATTGGAGACAGAAACGAGAGAGATTTGTGTTCCGAGTTCCAAAATGTCGAAGGCCCTTCCACATCTCATACGGTTCTAGAATTGGAGCGCAAGAAAGGAGCATTGCGCCTTTGTGTTGACTTCCGACGGAGAAGGAAGGTTAAGCAGTCTGGGAGTGATTCTGCTCATGGCGAGAAGGATAAGGCTAAGCGGGATTGGAGCTACCTCATTTGTGGGAAACTTGGTCATTTTACTCGGGAGTGCCTTGAGCGGGCTAAGATCAATGCAGTTTCGACAGCGGATACGGTGGTTCCAATGGTGGGAGCAGTGCAGTTGATCAACTCGTTTGAGCTGGTGCCGAGTTGTGGGATGTTGAATGTGATGGAGTTGTGGGAAGTTGGATGTGAAGAAGGAGATGGGCGGATTCCAGAGACATTAGTTGGAGTCGGAAATGAAGTTGAGTCGTGTTCTGCGATCCAAGATGTCAAGCGGCCTACCACATCTTATACTGTCCTGGAAGTTGGGGTTGAGCGCAAGGAAGGACAGACCTTGTGCCTTTGTGTCAACTCTAGAGGAGATCGAGTGACAATTTTTCTTTTGAGTTAGATCGAGGGGTTCTTGCATACAAGGATGATGTTATGTTTTGGGATCATGGAGGCAAACATGATCAATTTCGATTTGATTCGGTTCCTAGGAATGAGAGAGAGCGGAGGCAGTTACTTGGAGTGGTGTGTTATTTCCGAAAGTTCAAGCGGAACTGTTCGAAGATTTCCCTGAGCAGTTTGTTGATTGGGGTCGAGCGCCAACAAGAGGTGATTGAGGCGTTGAGATTTTTGCTTACCGAGGAGGTGGAGGCATTGTCGCGATCTAGGAGAGTTGGGTTCGGCGCTGCTCTTTGTGGAGATGACAAGCACTTGGAGTTCCTTGAGAGGGACTCTTCTTGGCGAGAATGAGTTGAAGAGGTGGACAACTCTCGTGCATCGGCAAGGGGATGCACTAGCGTCGAGGGCGTCGCCACAAGTTAGGTGGGGAAGGATGTAGGGACCCTGGACTCCAAGCTCATTTTGTTGAGCGTAGTGCAACTTGGGGTTGCACGCTTTTCTTTAGTTCCTAGTTAAATTGGGTGGTTGGGCCCAGTTTTGATGCATTGGACGAAGTCTTGTGCCGACATCTCATCTTGACTTAGCCGTTTGGGGCTAAGCCCGAGGCATTTGTGTATTCGAGGCAACATTAGGCCAACTTGAGTTGTAGCGGACCCATAACGATTATGCATTTTGCACACACAACTTGTTATTTGGGGCTCCTCATATTGGGCGTTGACCTGTTGTATTGCTCTATGCACTTGCATGATTTATGAATTTGGGTGTTGAGGATTTTTCTCCGCCCTTAGATGTAGATTTGGGAGGCCGACTAAGTTCATTCTCCAATGGAGGAGAAGCCTTTATAAGGAAGGCGACCTTGAGGCAATTGGCAGAGGACCATTGATGGTGGATCATTTGGTATCGGATCAGTGGTAGCATCAGGGGATCAGTTGTTGGGGTGTTTCGGATTCAAGTGGAGACTTGGGGTTCGAAGCGAAATACTTAGCGACTTGGTGAGCGATCTGGAGCAACAAGCATTGGAGGAAGCTAGGGTCTGGATAGTTCTTTGGGGTTGAGAGCTCTTTTTGTAATAAGCGATCGGCTAAGTCTTTTAGCCTTGATCCTTGTATTCTTTGGGCGCAAAGTGTTTTTCAACACGCAGCCATTCCGACTTTGTATTTTTTCGTGATCAAAGGATAAAGTGAATTGGGGGCTGTGCCACCCATATATTTGGTCCGTGTTGCATTGCATTGCATCGTGTTGCTTTCTTTTGCATACTGTGTATTACCTAAGTCTACTGCATTGATTCATTGTGTTCTGTTGTGACATTTACGGTTAGGCGTAGTCTGGAAGTCGAGCACACTTGGCTTCTCGATTAAGCTCGTGCGACACTGGCTAATCGGCTCGGGGAGCTCGACTTCCAAACTACGCCTAACCCCGAATGGCGCAACGAAACACAACGGAATAAAGCAGTAACATAACTATCACCTAGTATAGTGCAGAAATGCAAAAGAAAGCAACACAATGCAATGCAATTCAACACGGACCAAATATGTGGGTGGGCACAGCCTCAATTCACTTAATCCTTTGATCACGATCAAATACAAAGTTAGAATGACTGCGTGTTGAAAAACACTTTGCGCCCAAAGACTACAAGGATCAAGGCTAAAAGACTTAGCCGATCACTTATTACAAAAAGAGTTCTCAACCCCAAAGAACTATCCAGACCCTAGCTCACTCCAATGCTTGCTACTCCAAATCGCTCACCAAGTCGCTCCAAGTATTGCGCTCTGAACCCCAAGTCACCACTTGAATCCGAAACACCCCACATTGATGCTACCAAATGATCGCCAATGATCCAATACCAAATGATGCACTAGCAAAGATGATGATGATGATGCTAAATGCCTCAATGTCGCCTTCCTTATAAAGGCTTCTCTTCCATCGGAGAATGAACTCAGTCGGCATCCCAGATCTACATCTAACGACGGAGAAAAATCCTCAAGACCCAGATCCGTAAACCACGCAAGTGCATAGAGAAATACAAGTCGGCACCCAATATGAGGAGCCCCAAATAACAAGTCGCGCGCGCAATCAATGCATAACCGTTATGGGTCCACTACAACTCAAGTCGGCCTAATGTCGCCTCGAATACACAAATGCCTCAGGCTTAGCCCCAAACGACTAAGTCAAGGTGAGATGTCGGCACAAGACTTCGTCCAATGCATCAAAACTAGGTCAAGCCTCCCAATTTAACTCAGAACTAAAAGAAAGCATGCAACCCCAAGTTGCACTATGCTCAACAAAATGAGCTCAGAGTCCAGGGTCCCTACATCCTCCCCCACCTAACTCGTGGTGACGCCCTCGACACCAGTGCATTCCCCTCCCAATGCACGGGAGTTGTCCACCTCTGCAACTCATTCTCACCAAGAAGAGCACCACTCAAGGAACTCGAGGTCCTCATCATCTCCACAAAGAGCAGTGCCGAACCCAACTCTGCTAAATCTCGGCAATGCCTCCGCCTCCTCAGTACGCAAAACTCTCAACGCCTCGATCACCTCTTGTTGGCGCTCAACCTCAATCAACAAACTGCTCAGGGAAATCTTCGAACAGTCCACGCAAAATCAATGATACTAATAAACAAATATTAGTATCATTGATACTATGTGTTAATATTATTATATTTAATATTAATTACCATGTTAATATTAATATCCTTAAATATTAAATATGTTAATTCTACTAATATTACCATGTTAAATATGTTAATAAAATAATATTTAAATGCTTAAGAAATAATAAATAATAAATAATATAATATATATTATAGTATATAATATAATATATACTATATTATTAAAGTTTATGCGAGAGCAGTTGTTAATAATAGGGTCGCCCCCCTTAGTGGCGCGACTGAGTCGCAGCCTTGCGGCTTCGACCAGTCGCACCCATAAGATGCGACCGAGTGTGGAGGGTCGTGACTCCCCCTCCCACACATACTAATATGGGTTCCTCTGTTGGTCAAGGGGGGACAGGAGGAGACATAGACAGCACTCAAAACAGGAGTTAAAGGAAATACAAACCAGCAACACAGCGTCCATACAATAAACAGTGTTTTTGACATAGCAGTAATATATGTAATTTCTTAATTTATTGATTATTAATATATGTGGACTCATTTATAATTACAGGTAATTCATAAATATATCAATTGTATAATTGTTTATATATATATATATATATATATATAATAAAGATATTTCTACATTTGTTATATGAAATCTTAACTAATATATTCTTGTATAATTGTGGATTCCTTATAAACTTAAAGTTGATTTGTACTAATGTTGTACATTTGTGTCTCAAATTCCGAATACCATATAGAATGAATGTTAAATTCATTAGAGATGGGATTCTGGAAATAATGATTCTGAATACCATAGAGAATGAATGTTAAATTAATTAGAGATGGGATTCCGGAAATGATATTAAATACCATAGAGAATGAATATTATAATCATTAGAGATGGGATTCTTATATCTATAGGGGGCTAGAGGAGATTGTCATGGTTTCCCTAGTCTCAGGGTATGTGCCCAAAAATGAGGATTTGGATACCATATAGAATGAATCTTATATTCATTAGAGATGGATTCCTATCTGGAGGGGGCTAGAGGGGATTGTCATGGTTTCCCTAGTCTCAGGGTATGTGCCCTATAATGATGATTTGGATACCATATAGAATGAATCTTATATTCATTAGAGATGGATTTCTATTTGGAGGGGGCTAGAGGGGATTGTCATGGTTTCCCTAGTCTCGAGATTATTATAAGATTATTATAATCTCATGTAGGCAGTATATATATTGATAGCCAGTCATATGCATATGCGTAGGCTTGGATAACGGTGTCCGTATCCAAGAGAACCTAGGAGTAGTGCTCTATGGAAAGACGGCCGATAGCCTGATTGCTTAGAGTGGATCTTATATCCCTCAAGCCGAGAATCAGGAATTCTGTGAAGCCCGACCTAGAGGCAGTTCCTTGGGTCAAATTCCCCTTACTAACTTATAATAGAGTAAGTGTCGTATAAATATTGAGTAATATTTTGTACTAACATCGGTTTCGCAGGGAATTATATAAGGAGAATAACTAGGGACATTACAGTGGTATCAGACTTGAATCTGGATTTTTTCTATTGGAGGAGACAACTAGATGCCACCTGATCATTCTAATCTTGTAGGCTTGATCGATCTTTGTGAAGAGAAAATATCTCTTGATACTCAACATTTCTAACTTTGATTAACTCTTTCAAAACTATCAAATTCTTGTGAATGAATGGGATAGCTCATATTCCCAAATTGCTTCATCTTTCAGGACTTCTCCATCCTTTGAAATTTTCTCATTACTTGACTTGAACTTGCATATTGAACTTGTAATCTTGGTCTTTTCGATTCTTCTTGAGGTGATGAAATCCTCCATGTAGCTTGGATCCCTTTCAAAACAAACTTGGATTTCCAGAGGAAATTCAAGTTGGTGATAAAATTTCTCTACTAGTAGACTTTGATTTCTTGGATCCAATCCTGATCTTGTCTTGGATTTATACCTTGATAATCTGAATTGAATCCCCTTCTCATTCGGAGTCTTCGAGCATGAGCTTGGAGTATCCATCTGTGATCTTGAAGTCTCGAGCATCTCCTAGTTTCCAGCTTTCCTCCAATGATCATCCTACAAGACAAAAGAGAAAGATGCACTAAGTTCACAAAATTGATATGAAGGAAACTTAGAACTTTTGATCAGACCCAAATGCAATCCTAATTTCTATCCTAACAGAATGTTAATTTTCTTGGCATAAGAAAGTTGGGAATCGAAACACTTGAAATTCTGATTTTGCATCATGAATCTGAGATGAAATAGTACCATGCTAAAGTCTGGAAAAGAATAGTGAGTTCCAATACATCCCACCCCAGATTAACTCCTCTCTTCCTTCCTTATCTCTGATTTTTTGAGAGAGATCTGCCTTAGAAAAAACTCAGAATTTTGCCTTTAAACAAATCAGAATTCTACCTCCAACCTGCTTAAAATAACTCCTAATTTTGCCTTGGATCAAGGAAGAATTTGAATGAGACTCAATGAGAAAAAAAATCGTCCTCCAATTTAGTTGGATTTCACTGCTTCCTTGAGGAAGTCAATTCGCTGATTAGCGGAGAGAAAATTCGTGGTTGATTGGATGTGCAAATGAATTCACTTTGCCAATTCTTATATAGGCAATTCGAAATTGATGGGGGGAGAATCCCAATTAGGCCGACACGCATTTAGATTGGTAAAAGATGTTTGAATTAAATGCGTCTTAACTACCTCCGGCCGACCTGGATTTGGAGGCCAGAGATTCAAAATTTAAAATTTGAGAAGGTATATTTTTGGAGGGAAAGACTTATGGGCGGGATTCCTAGAGTTAGAGGAATTCTGCCATGATTTCCGTGTTTGAATTCGCTCCGTTTTATCCATTTATCCATGTTCATCGATTTGGTGGGGGAGGGGGGGGGGTTGTGTCCATGAGCTGGGCAGAATTCAATATGGATGAGGAATTCGTGGGTCAGGATTCCTCTAGGAAGAGGAATTCCGACC
Organism: Thuja plicata; assembly: GCA_018584345.1. Lineage (NCBI taxonomy): Eukaryota > Viridiplantae > Streptophyta > Pinopsida > Cupressales > Cupressaceae > Thuja > Thuja plicata. Next base: position 232,905 of record MU226104.1, read on the forward strand.
AAATTCTATTGTGTCCAATATCCTTGTTTATAACCAAAACTTAGTCACCTCTTAATTTCACCCATCAATCGAACTCCCCCTATCTTGACGTTCAACTCCAACAAATTTTAGTGTTTAATGGATGACGGGTTTTGTGGTCTTGAAAATTCCAAAGCGGGATTCCCCGAGAGAGAGAGGAATCCCGACCATCCTTGACACGTATATTGCCTTCGCTCCAAACCAAAATCCGCTTTAAACTTAGCCATTTCATCGATTTGCTTCCCATTTCTTGTCTTTGGGCATTCAATTGTTCAACGAGCCTTAGTGTTAATACCGGGCGGGATTTTATGGTTTTGAAGAAATCCTAAGGCGGGATTCCTTGAATGAGAGGAATCCTAAGGCGGGATTCCTCTAATGAGAGGAATCCCAACCAGCCTCTCATGCTTTGTCGTCGTTCAACTTCATATAAAATTCTACCAACTTGCCTCTTTCGCGATTTGTTTTGTCAATTCGTTCCTTGCCACCTTACTAGATCACTCGGTTGCCATGAAATTTTGGGCGGAAATTCGCAGTGTAGAGGAAAAATAGGTCGGGATTCCTCAAATTGTCGGGAATTCCAACCAGAATCCTCTCATACTCATTCTTTGCTTGCATTCATTTCCAATCGATCATTACTTTAAGCTTCTTCATTCAGTCATCCTTCAAGCCTTGAGTTGGTCGCCGTTTAAACTTCTTCTCACAAACTATGCGCTCATTCCCCACTACTTAGCATCTCGGTTTTGTTAAGGCCCTGACTTCCTACTAGGCTGCATATAAGAAGAAAGAGGAATGGATAAAGGTGGGATTCCTCTGATTAGAGGAATCTGGATCAGCCCCTTCAGTATACTCAAATCTCCTCTTCTTGGTCGTGGATCCACTTTTCACAAAAACAACACTTCACTTAAACAATTCAATCCCTTCGATTTGCAATTAACCTTGAAATCTAGCCGGGCAGAATTTTGAGAGAGAGGAATCTCATGGTCGGATTTCCTCTAACTAGAGGAATCCCGACCAGAATTGATTGTGTTCAAAATGCACCCAACTTCTATTCATTCAAAGCTCATCAATTTGGTCTCTTCCTTCTCAAGCACTAAGACTTAGCTATTCTACGTTTCAAACATTGCCTATTACTCCCATTTACCCGAACGAAACATCAGGAGTGAAGTTGAAAAGAGGACTCTATTTGTAGTGGGGTGATGGTGTGAAAACTTCACAACAAGACTCATCTATGAAATCATCCTGGTGAATGTAATAGTAAACCCATCTCCAACCATCACCTTGAAACCACCTACATCCTCTATCTTGAGCCCTTTATGTGCTACAACTCCCTCATCTATGAAATTATGAGTAGCAACTGTATCTATCAATGCCACCATTCGCTGTCCACCTGATACTCCTAGACCTCAAAAGGATTCATTCTTCTGAAAGGCATGGAGTCTGGTAAGTGCATCTTCACTCTCCTCTTCCTTTTCAGATCGAAAGGATTCATTCTTCTGAAAGGCATGGAGTCTGGTAAGTGCATCTTCACTCTCCTCTTCCTTTTCAGATCGAAAGGATTCATTCTTCTGAAAGGCATGGAGTCTGGTAAGTGCACCTTGACTCTCCTCTTCCTTTTCAGATTCTTTTGACAACTCTTGCTTCTGAATCAGATTGTTGGACTGATTTTTCTGTTGTATATTCTTCAGCTGAATAATACTCTATTTAATTTGCCTTCACTTTAGTTGCGCATTTATGACTTGGGACCCAAGGTTTTTTGCATGTGAAACATATTTTTTTCTTCCTGAGGTCATTATGTGCCTCACTATCAAGTTGTGTAGTTAACTTATTGGGCTGATTGAAGTCCTTCGAAAAATGTTTCTTATCTTTCTTACTAGGAAAGGCCTTGGATTGAAATTTGGAATTAGGGGCTTCCCACTCCATACTCCTTGCCTTCTTCATAGCTTCGCGTGGGGATGGAGGACCAGATGCCTTAACCCATTCCTTAATGGCCCCCATGAGTTCATCACTAAACAGGACTACCAATCTCTTCTTTGTGATCCCAAAAACCATCGCTGGAAGCCTTTGAAAATCTGATATGTAAGCCTGCACTGAACCATACTGCTTCAGCTATGCCAACTCCCTAAATACAACTCAGGGTCATTTTTATCAAATCTCTCAATGAGCTTATTAGTAAACTCGTCATATGTAGTGATGGATCTGTGACCCAAGGCGATAAGGCCATGGCATAACCACTCATGTGCAATACCATCCAAGTGTAAGTGGCAAACTTAATTGCCTCATCCTCAGCCATTGGCCTAAAAGCCAAGTAATTGTCAAACTTCTAAATCCATGCCCTAGTTGTGCATTTGTCACCACCATCAAAATGAGAAAGCATAACCTTTCTTGAGGCCTGCTATAGGTCTCTCTAAATTGTTGCTCTTCTACGATCAGCTCTTCCTCCTCCCCTCTTCTTCTTTTGTTCCAAGAACTCATCGAAAGACAAATTTTAATTTTTATCGCATCCAAAAAGGTGTCATATTCTGCCAAGGCATTCTGCAACTCATCCACCAATGGTAATGGAGTCTCATAAGCAACTTGTAATGCATCTCTCTATATGAAAGTGGGTTGAAGAGGCCTAGGTATTGTGCTTGACCCTGCTGGTATAGATTGCCTCTCATTGTTACCCTATTGTTTAGTAGAACTATTATTCCCACTGTATGTTTGGTTCCCCTATAAATTGTAATGATTGCCGTGAATTGTTCTGATTGCCCTATGAATTGTTTTGTGCCATATGTGGTATACTCTGACTGAACTTTCCCAAAATAATTGACATCATATCCATCATTGTATCATATTTTCTCTCAATCCTTATGTGGCCTAATAGAACTAGCTCTCTCCTGCAGACTATGATTCTTGAAAACCACAACAAAAAGGCCCTTATGCATCATTCTGCAAAAATTAACATATATACCAAGCTTTTTGCCCAAAACACTCGCAACCCATTCATCAAAAAAATTTCTTGACGGTAATACATTTGAATCCATACAAGCAAGAAATACTGCCACATTTCTAATCCTAGTCTGTTCATTCTTAATTGCTTTCAACATATCCTCATTTGGGGTAAGAGAGAATTTTCACAGCACAAGAAGGAGGCTTTCCATTCTCTCCTTCGGTGTCTCCATGACTGACGAGGCCTCCATTTCCACTTCCATCTCCACGGGACCCCAGTAATCTCTCTGACTCCACTCCACCAATGGCCATGATTCCTCCGTCAAAGACAGCAGAGGATGGACAAACTGTTCTCCCTTCTTCCGCAGATAAAACTAATTTGTAGGAGGGTTTCTGCAGATTATTTTCGCCCAACTTTTCAGCTTCCAACTTAATACCTTGCAAAGTGTTTGAGTTCCCATCGCTGGATGGGCTTATATTTTCCTCCATAAACAAAAGCACGCATGCAATTAATGTTTCCCAGGGCCCCTCAGTCGTGCCGAAGGCCAGAGGACAGACAAACACCCACAAGGGCAATAAAGAAACAACAATAGCAATCAAGCCCACGAAATAAAACCAAAGAAAAACACAATAAAGCCAAGCCTGAACAACAAAAAATACCAAGGTCGACGTATCCAAGCGCAGCTGAAGGAGGGTATCAAGTTGCAGGTGCAAACTCCAAGGATGATGTTTCATCACCCCGAGCACACCAGCTAGAGCTCTCAATACTTTTCTAATAAAATGTCTTGACATTTTGAGACTTTTGCAAAGTATGAATATGATATAAGAGGTATTTTATTTATAATTTTACTGGCAATTATGGATTTATGAGTATTACGCTTCTAACTTATTATTATTATATGTTTGAAGTTTTGAACCAATGATGAATGAACATTGAACATGTTACATGTATGAATCTATGAATATGCATACATATATATACATACATACATACATACATACATGTATGTATGTATGTTTTTTTTTTTTAAATATATATATATATGCGGTACCAGAACCCGGCCAAAAAAAAAGTTTACCGAATCTGGGAACCCGAATCTGTATCAGGAACAGGATCAGCAACTTAGCTCTAAAGCAGCATCTAGTTCCTTCAACAAATATCAACTTCCTCAAAACTACAATCCACCAATTGAGACCACTAAAGATAGCAAACTGGTTCTAATGGGCTTTGCCTTTGGGACCAGGTTACTATCTCCAATGGGTTCTACTGGCAGATTGTAATTTTCAGGGAAGTTTATATTTATTGAATGTGTTGAGCACACGGTCATACTGAGAGGAGGGTTGGTTGGGGGTATGTGTGGGGGGGGGTTGGAAGGATGAATCAATATAACAACTACTTCTTCAAAATTAAACTTTATTAATCACAATTACAACAGCATTCAAATCCAAAGAACACAAGAACACGATATTTACATGGAAACCCTAAAAGGGAGAAAAACATGGGAATATGTTTGCCTTATATAAATAACAATTACAATTTAGAGGCACCAACCCCTCATTCGATTTGTGAGCACCAACTCACTGGAGGCACCAACTTCTCATTCACTTTAGAGGCACCAACGCCTCATTCAAAATTATAGTCACAAGAGTTTACCACTCCATTCTTAATCTGCAATAATTTCCACTTAAATCTACTATCAGTCTGCCCACCAAATTTTCACAAAGAGATCACAATCTCTCCTTCAAAATCTGCACATCAATTCCTTGAGTCAACAATGAAACTGATCACAAGTCTGCAAGATTATAAATCTGCCATCTCCTATTATCTGATTATGACTCTTTCACAAAAAGATTACAATCACTTCTGCAACCAACCCTTTATCTTTTCGCCAAGTCTGAAAATGATTTTCATACAATTCCTCCTTCTCCAATCTGGTGTATCTATTTATCTGTTCTCCTTTTACTCAAACAGCACACGAAGTATCAAATTCCATTTCTAATATCCATATATATGTTTTATTTTAAGAGTCATGCCTTATTGGATTGGCAAGTCTTTTTGTTTGTTTAATAGCTATTTTGTATCTTTTCAAAATGCAGCTCTTGTTAATAATTATTAACTAATATTTATGACAACTCATCATAATCATCGATTAACTATATTCAATTTGTTTACATCGATTGTCTTTATCATTGATTATCATGCGATTCCTTTTCATTAGTCTTTGACACCCATTGGCAACCTTCTTTTAACTTGCTGACTTGTCTTTGTTTTAACCTGCTGACTTGTCTTAACAAGCAAATGGTATCATTTGGAGACCGCGTGCTTTCACTTTCCAAATCGCTGTTTTTATAGTGTTCTGAATAGTCACGTTTCCTTCACAAGTTCGCTGTCTTTGATGTTAACAAGACTATTGTCCTTTGCACTTTTTTGTCTTTTTCTGTTTTTGTCATTTTCTGTGATTTGTCTTTTTTTGTTTTTCTCATTTTCGGTTTTGACTTATCTCTTCTTTCTTCTCTTTTTATGAAGTATTAATCGTTGCTTTGCTTTCATGTGCAATTGCTGCATACTGCATACTCATATATAGAAATATTCTGATCCTTCTACATCAAAGACAACTTTTTCAACAGAATGGCCTAGATGTTGTTTCAGAGGAGCTCCCTGCAACATTCCAAGTCTAATTGGAGGGAGCTCAATATAATTATACGGTGAGCACTCCTCCCAAACAAAAATGCAGCAAGTGAAACCAACTATGTGCACTCTATGAAACCTTGGTGATGTGTACACATTCTGAAGGGCAGTGGATGCAGGCTCTCTTCTTGCAGGTTGGCATGTTAAAGGGAATATGCAGGTGGGAAGATGTTTGACATGGATAATGGAGTAAACCTCAGAGTTTTGGATATAGATAGATAGATAGATCTGTACTTCCTTGATTTTTGAACTCGTCAAAAAGCTCAAGAGCACATGGGATCTTTCCAAATGGACTACACCATAATTGCCATAATTCACAATATTAATCATCATAAATATCATCCTACACTCCATCACCAATGTGCATTGAAGGCAATGTGTAGAATACATAGTATATTGCAGTAATTGGATCTCCTTTATGTTTCTTATCTTCTTATTCATTTTCTAGATTATATAGCTTACAAAAAAAAAATTAAGACTCTTGTAACACATACAGCCCTTGCTTCACATGCTAAAATAAAATAGACAGGCATGACCCATGCACAATAACAACCAAGGATAACAAATGACTGATATATTCCCATCACAAATATTTTGTGATGAACCCTGCTGGTTCAACCTCTATCCAGCCTGTGCATGTCTGTGTTTTTGGTTTGTTTTTGCAAAGTTTTGTATTTTGAGAATATATGTTTTTTTGGATTTTTAAAAATAATTGACAGTAAACAGATAAGCTTGCATGAAAATAAAATTGAAACTAATTTTCAGAACATTGAACTGGAATTGATTTTTATTGCTTCGCCAATATATACAATGCAGGGAGATGCATTTATTAATTTCCTGAATTCAAATTGCACCTAAATAAAAACCTGAATCCCAACGCCCAGCCTGGAATTTGATGGTGATACTCCTAAAAACAAATGCAGACCCTTTTATATTGAAAAACATACGTCCAAGTTTGGACAGAATTTGTGCACAAATCCCAAGACGCATGAGCTAGGAACCCATGCCAAAGCTGGAGGTCACGGGTGTGGGCTGTAAACTGTACAGCTAGCAGAGATATTTATTATTTGTCCGAAAACAGCTGCAAACACCTTCTACTGGTCGGCCATGAGATTTTCTCTGCATAAACTCTTTAATTATCATTCAAACTTTTTTAAAAACTCCACCAGTCAAGCACAATTATGACTCCTAAATGAAGCCATCTCAGAACTGCAGACTTCAATGGATCTTTCACCACCTCAGAATGCTATAACTGTGAAGAAATACCATTCTCCAGAGCTTGGTTGTTGAAACCCTTGAATAATACCCAGTAACAACAAAAGAAGCCAAGTCAAATATCATAAGCATGAAGAAGTCGATTTTCTTCCCTGGCTTTTGTAATTCCTCAACAAGTTTGATCCATGAAGCTTCTCCAATAAGTCTCATTAATGACATATATTTGATTTTGATGTTGCAAGTCAACTTAATAATATATCATTAATGTGGCACCTCTTTAATTAAGTCATTTAATGTATCTTTAAATATATCCCTTGGCCCCATTCACTTTATAACGCTTTATAAAGTTAAATAATAACTTTATAATATAACCATTAACAAATAATATCATCAATGTCATTATAAATTTAATATCTCATTGAATACTCATTATCTCTGTCCCATCTGAACTTGGAGGTCAACCATTGTTTCCACTGAGCATCCAACTACCTTACTAAAAATAGTAATGGTCCCTCTATCAACCACTGACTTACTATAATTAGTAAATCCCTGAATACATGATCAAATCAATGGTGCCAAGGGTCAACACTGCAACTGAGGTTGGTCTAGGTGCCCTGCCAAATATAGAAATGTTGGATAAATGACTTACTATAAATAGTAAGTGTACCAAACTGAACCAAACAAAGAGCAATCCTTGCTTCTGTACTCCGGAAGGAAAAGAGACTCTTGTTCTACCAACTGGGAACCCTCTAACCATCTAACTTAGCCTACAAGGGCCAATGATGGGCTAAACCAATCATAAACCATGGTGAGCTAAAATGGGGACATTACGCATTTACAAAACAATGGAACGAAAAAAGTAAATTTGAAGTATACAACATTTTTTTTCCTTGAAGATAGTACCTCTTCAATTGAGCCTTATAATAGAGAGTCAAGATAGCTACAAATAGAGGATATATGTATGGGTAATTATAGCCCAATCCCTATAGAAATTCAAGATTGTTACAAACTACAGAAGCATAGATGTTTGGGAAGTTATAGCCTAACACTCTTCATTTTGTCCTCTCTAGTTTATGACATCAAGTCAATCAACTGAATCAGCATCCTCTTTTGTTGCACCTATTAAGGTATTGATCACTTAATTAAGACTTAACCCAACAAACTCTTCTATTAAAGGTCTTGATCAATGAATATTAAGATCACTTGCCCATGCCATAAAATGGATAATTTTGAAGGTATCTGCTAATCTTACTACTCTTGATTGACTCATTTAGGTGAACATGAGTATGATTCTCATTTTTAGAGTCTTGGCCTAATCAGCACACCTAATTGGCATACGTACCCCTTTCGTAGGAACACAGGCATTTTCCACTTTACATTTCAAAATTATGCCTAGTTGAATTTTCACCTCATGACAAAGCTTTGCATATATTGCTCCTTAATTTTTCATCTCATGACAAATCTCAAGAATTAATGGCCCGGGCCAACTGACATACACCATAATGGCCATTAATTTTCAGATTTGCACCTGCCTGATTTTTTAACTCGTAACAAATCTCTAGAATAAATGAGGCCTTTCCAACCGGCCTACACCTTAACTATAATTCACAACATCAATGGTCATCAATATCAATCTCCACTTGTAACATCATTAAGGGGTTATGAGATAAATAATGTGAGGGGAAGTTGGTTGTTTGAGACCCCTAGAAGAGTTTCTAAAATTAAATTTTCATGGTACGTCAAACAAATTCAAGTTATGTTGGGGCTGTGGTGATATAAAATGAAGAAGGGAATTTGGTTATTCTCTTATCCTAGAGTTTTGGTCTAGGTGAAAATCTGTTGTTGCAGGTTTCTCTCTAGCTTTCTCACTTTCCTGTACAAATTAGTGGTTTAAGGAGACTCAGTTATAGTTGTTAATGGCCTTCAAAAGATCAATGCCTAAATTGGAAACTTCAGAGGTTTTAGAGGAAGCTCAAGAGCTAAATAACACATTTGATTTTAGGGAAGGAAATTCTGTGGCTGATTTTTTAGCCAATAAGGGTGTTGATCAGGATCCACTAACAACCTTGTACAATGTTTTTCCCAATTTCTTGGCCAAGCCTCAAGGAACTGTTGGCTTTTAAGCCACCACATGTTTTCATTCAGAAAATTGTTTCTATTTGTCATCCCTACGGAAAGGTTTGTGTAGGCTGGTATATTTATACTTATCAATGATGGCTGGTGCAATTGGAGTGCAGGGATGTTGGAAAGGCTGGACTTGTCTGCCTAATTAGTAGCATTGAGACTTGTGTGTGTGTTTACCTCAGGTTTGTAGGAACAGGTACTTTTATTATGGATTTTCATTGGCTTTACTTCTCTTTTGCTCTGTAGTGTGTGTATTGTTGTTTATGGTGGAGACACTGGAAATTTTTAATTGTGTTTGCAGTATAGGATTTTTTGTCGGTATGGTTAGCAATGGACATAGCACAGCATAGAAGCTTACTTAGAAATAGGATACTTACCTTTAGAAATGCATATCAGATAGTAAGTTAAGGGATATTATTAACAACAGAGATATGGTTATGCTTGGCTCTGAAGACATCCTTAGAGAACCTAAATTGGGTAACTTTGGGCCTCCAAGATTGAAGGCTAGCGTTTGGGAGGATTTTTATAAACTCTTCAATTTAGATTCTACAAATAAAGGATTATATGCTAGCATATTATGATAGTGAAATTCATGACAGTGGTTAGAGAGAAGGAATAGATGAGCAGATAGGAAATATACATGCTGCAAATAAAATGAACACAACAATAGACTTGAGAATTTATCCTACAAACTCCACAAAGAAAGAAAACTAGATTGTATGACAAAATATCATACTACCTTTATTGGACAATAACAATTTTACAAAGTACAATAGGATGCTTGGATGCAAGCTGCCCCTTGCTCCTTTATAGCAATACTACAGTACCAACAGTTTTTAACACACCTATGAACGGCAAGAACATCCTTATCCTATACAATTTCTTTTATTTCTCCCATGATTTACAAACCAATACAAGACCATATTTATAGATTTCTTGTGATAGTAGACTTGTCCCAGGCCGAAGAAAAATTTCTTCTATGACCAGAAGTTTAACAGATGCCTATTTGGGATTCATTTTGAGTTCTAGCACTTGTACTATTGGTGCATGAATCTGTAATGGAATACAATCCAAGACACTACCACAATTGCAAAAAATCTCTATGTTTTCTTGTTTTACGACCTATTTCAAAACCTATCGCTGCATTTAGTTTACTAGATCCATTCTGTTGTTTACAAAATCCATGTCTATAAATGTTTTATTAGAAAATTTATGATCCATTTGGCTCATGGCAAATGTGGTGTTGGTAGTCAAGTAGTGGATTTGATTGCTAAAGCTCTTAGGGCCCGTTTGGTTGAGGGGTGGAATTGGAATTGAATGGGATTTGGCATTTCCAAATTCCCAAAATGTTCAATTCCCTGTTTGGTTCCAAAATTAAAAATTGGAATAGGGTTATGCGAATTCTAATTTTGGGTCATTTTGAGCATTCCACAATTCCTTCTCAGACCTGGAATTGGAATTGAAAATTGGAATTGGAATTGAAAGTATTATTTTGGAAAGGAAAATTCATTCCCATTTTTGTTTCAATAATGTATATTATATTGCTATAAGGATGTATATATATATATACATGTGTATATATACACACAAGTATATATATACACATATGTGTGTATATGTGTATATATATACACAAATGTATGTATATATGTCTATATATGTGTATACACATATGTGTATATGTGTATACATGTGTATATACATACATGTATATATATATGTGTGTGTGTGTGTGTGTGTGTGTGTGTACACACATGTGTATGTGTATATATACACACATGTCTGTATAAATGCACATGTGTGTATATACACACGTGTATATACACACACATGTGTGTATATCATGTGTGTGTATATATGTGTATGTGTATATATACACATGAATGTGTGTGTATGTGTGTATATATACACACATGTGTGTGTATATATACATGTGTGTGTATATACACATGTGTATATATGTGTACATGTGTGTATATACATACATGTGTGTGTATATATGTGTGTATGTGTATGCATATATATGTGTGTGTGTGTATATACACGTGTGTATATACACGTGTATATATACACATGTGTGTATATATGTGTATATATACACATGTGTGTGTGTGTATGTGTATGTGTGCAAAAACAAAGTTCCAATTCCAATTCCAATTTTGTGGAACCAAACGCAGAATCTGCATCTCCTCAGTCATCTTCTAGGTGAACCAAACAGGACAGCCTAATTCTAGAATTCATTTTGAGAATAGCCCAATTGCCAGAATGGATTCAATTCTAGAATTGGCAATTCCAGCATGCACAAATTCCACGAAACAAACGGGCCCTTATGGTCATCACATTTCTTGGATTCTAAGCCTATGTTGAACAGGTCAAATGAAGAGGATGTTGAGTTTGGACTTGATGTAAGAACTTCGGGAAATGTTAGTTTGGCTAGAAAGGAGACACTAACTGTGTACAAAGAACTACAGGAATTGATATCCTTCAACATTGAATTTGGATCCAGTTGTTAAGAATTTGATGGTACCCAACTCTTGTGGGCATCTAGAAGTTTCTAGTGCTTTCACATTGCCCTCTTTGGACTCATGCAAATTAGTGAGAGCTAAGGAGTAGATTGAATTTTTTTATGGTTAAATTCCCTTTTTTGGATGCAGTTTGTTCAGGAGGAGCTTCCAATATTGGTCAGGTGATATGGAGGAGGTGGCGATGGGGCATGGCTCCAAGTGGCAAAGTTGGCAATTGGGGTGTTGCTCCAAATGGCAAGGTTGACAACTGGGGCCCCTATGCTTAGTATTTGTTGTTGGTAATTAGTTTCTTGGGATGTAAGCTAGATTATTTTTTTGTGATGTCTTCCCTTATGGTTCTTAGTTAACTTCTTTTTAATCTTTAGGTCATTTCTTATATAATTGTTTTTTTATACTTCCAAGGTGAGGGCGCCTATAGATCTCTCACTAATTAATCAGAAAAAAAAACAATCATTCTCCACTTCAATGACAATTTGCATTAAAGGCATGGTGTCTTTTGTCTACAATAAAATATATTTATCACCAAATTGGTTCTCTTTGTGTTTATTTTTATCTTTATGTTGATTCCCCAACTTCTGTAGCTTAGAAAGTAGATTATGGCATCGAAAAAACTTCTACAGACACTTGCTCAGCATATGATAATAAAGTAAGCAGTCATAACCCATGTACAACACACCTAGAATACTCAAAAAATAGACATATTCCCATTATAGTTAGCGTAAAATGCATTTTTTTTATGTTTTACCAACTTGGCTGTACCCGGATTCGTAATATTTTATGGTTGGCTTTGAAGCAGTCATTAGGAGTTGTTTGTTAGTGATTATGAACAATTTTATTTCTTTGGCAACTAACAAGTGGTTTAAATAGGCTTCTCATGGTTAGGAAAAGTAATTTGATCTTGCGAAATGCTCCCTAGTTTACAATTTTGTACGAGCAATACTTTGAATGAATAAAGTTAATTTTCACAATACAACTTTGTTCATCCCTATTTACTTTGCAATAGATAGCATTACCATCTATAAATAAATGCCCATAACAAAAGAATTGCAAACAAGAGAGTAACCCCACATATCTAGTAATTATTTTTCTGAAAGATAATACTTCATTATTTGGGAATTAAAATACAAATTCATGATAGTTACAAACTATAAAAGGATTTCTATGGCAGTAATTATAGCTTGACACCCTTCAATCTTCTTAACTCCAATTACTAAAATCAATTAATTGATTGCGTCCCCAATGTCTTGGCCCAATTATGGTCTTCACCTCACTTAACTCAGCCGCCTCTATTTTTGACACCATTAAGATCTTGAGCTATTAATGAAAAATTAAGTATGTTGGTTCTGAAAATTAAGATCACCTAATATTATACCATAAAACATATACTTTGGAGGTATACTACAGTGGTTCTCATTCTTTTGGGTCTTTCCTAGCCAATACATCTACTTGGCACATGAAACCCCTAGTATGAATCAGGACATTTTTCATTCTAAGTTTCAAATTTTTGCCTCCTGCATTAGTAGACTTCACCTAATGAGAATCACCTTTAGGTTTCCCTACATTAGTAGACTTCACTTACTCATGTAGGGAAACCTAAAGGTGATTCTCATTCTTTTGGGTCTTTTCTAGCCAATACATCTACTTGGCACATGAAACCCCTAGTATGAATCAGGACATTTTTCACTCTAAGTTTCAAATTTTTGCCTCCTGCATTGTAGTGGACTTGTAAAGGGGCCAGAAATAGGCTTGGAAAGAGCTATAAGGAGAAACACTAAGGCAAGAGTCCAAAAAGTAGTGTGAAATTGTAATGGGCTACAATTTACAACACCCCAATAGTTTCTACTTCTTAATTTTAAACTATTCTTCAACTTTTGATTTTATATAAATAGATTGTATATGTATATGTAAATTAATATATCTATGTCTATGTCTATGTCTATGTATCTATGTACGTATACACATGTGTATATGTATGTGTGTGTACAAAAATTGCACGTCCTTAATTTTTCACCTCGTGACAAAAATCAAGAATAAATGAGGCCTTTCCAATTGGACTACACCGTGACACCTAAATTTATATCATCAATCATCATTAAGATCTCATCCTCCACTTCAACACCAAGTTGTACTGAAGGCATGGTGCATTTTGTCTAGAACGAGAAATATGTTTCATAGAGTTGGCTCTCACTTAGATGAGAATTAGACTTGTATCCCATACCACTATGGGATTGCAATTCACATTTCCACATGCAACTAGATTATGACAATATGTAAATAATAAAAACTCTTTAAAACAATGCACATAAATACAAGATCATCAACGATTAGTGTTCAAACTTCTTAGGGAAAAAACATTTCTATGTTCCTGAAATTGTATGATTGAGAATAGAGCTTCAAGTTGCATCTTGATCAACCAAGTGAATCATGACACATTTCTACATAGATAATTAAAATCAAATGTAGAAATACCTCTTGAGTGCTCCATAAGCATGACTGCCCAAAACCAAAAGATCTGCTTGTAACTTTGAAGTTGTCTCACAAATTAACTCCTTAGGCTCACCAATGACAACCTTATTTTCCACATTAACCTGAAAACACAAAAAACCCTTAGAACCTACTAATATATCTTTTATGAACACTCATCGTAGATAAAATATATCATGGGCATAATTAAATAGGAGTTTCTAGAGTCATTTTCTCTGCTAGTTTTTCATTTTAGGGAGATTCTAATAGTACAAATTAAGTCATCTCTTTGATAAACGAGTTTTTCATTTTAGGGAGATTTTAATAGTACAAATTAAGTCATCTCTTTGATAAACAACCTCTGAGTAATCATTTCGTCTATAACCTTATAACCTTTTTCATTTCATATAGGATATTACCTCATGTGACAAAAAAGTGATACAAGAAATTACTCATGAAAATTGATCATCAAAGAGATGACTTGTTACACATGTTAAAAAACATATAAAATCAAAGTCAATCTCATAGGCACTCAATTCTTATTAGCCTTGCTAGAAAAGCTAGACAAGTCCATACTTTAAATGATACATAATTTCAAATTTTGGGATAGCAAAAAAAATCAGAATCTACAATCAAACATCAATAAAACAACATAAGAAATCTGAATGAGGACATACATCTCTCTGACTGCATATGTCTAGTGCATGTGTCATGATAGCTTCAGTAATACGTGTCTGGTGTGCTTCAATTGCTGCTGTGAATGCAGGGACTTCCACATGAGCTGCTCACAGCTTGCATTGTAAGTAAATCTCTTCATGAAGAACTAGAAATTCAAACATAATAGATGATCGCTGATTGAATTATAGAACATTGCAGTAATTTTTAAGGCTGAATTCCAACATAATAGACAGAATGCAAATGATCTTGTTGATATATCATGAATTGGGTACAACAGAACAAGGGTTGCATTGCAGAGTAGCTTAGGCTTAGCGTTAAAATCTGTTGATTTGAGAGTGGATATACAACAAATTGGAAACCCAAAGTTTGTAGGAAAAAGTAAGCACTAAAATTTGTTAATTTTATTGTGGGTATTCAAAAAATTTGAAACTCAAGAAAGGGGAATAGTATGTGTTTGTAGGAAGAGTGACTAAGCATTGAAATTTTCTGATTTCATAATGGTTATACAAGAAATTTATAACACAAACAAGGGGATTAGTATGCCTTTGTAGGAAAAGTTCAAAAGAATGATTAAGTATTGAAATTTGTTGATTTCAATGTGCGTGTACATGAATTTTGAACTCCGAGCAAGGGAAACGGTGTGTGCTTGCAAGTAGAGAGTAATTAAGCATTAAAATCTGTTGATTTATTACAGGAATACAATAAATTTGAAAGCAATATGAGGAGAATAGTATGTCTTTGACGCAAAAGAGTGACCACTTAATTAAAATTTATTGATCTCGTCGTGGGCACATAACTGAAATCAACATCCAGGCTAGGGAATGGTGTGTATTTGTGGGGTAAGGCAGCGTCTAGAAAATTTTGAAATCCGACGAAGGGGAATAATATATTACTGAGGTACAAGAATCATCAACCATTAAAGTTTGCCGATCTCACAGTAGATAGAATGAAATTTGAAAACCATCAAAGTTTCTCGATCTGGCTGTGGGTATACAATGAAATTTGAAACCCAAGTAAGAGAATTAGAAAGAGGAATAATATATGAGTGTGGGAAAAGAGTGAACAAACATTGAAATTGTCTGATGTCAATGAGAATATACAAAAAATTTGAAATCCAAGTAAAATGGGCAGTATGCGTTTGTGGGAAAAGAGGGATCGAGCATTCAAATTCGCTGATTTCATGGTGGGTATACAAAAATTTGAAAGTCAATTAAGGTAAATAGTGCGTGTTCATATTAAAAGAGTTACCGGGTCCGCCGAAGGGGATAGCTCCTGGGTTGAGACCAGCATATATTGTGGGTGGTGATTGGACATGAAGTACAACAAACGTGCCTCCCTTATCTCCATCGCCCTCCTTTGAAGCACGCAATCTTATGTTATCCAGAGCCCATTCAAGTGCTCGCATGCTCTCCTCGCTCCCGTCTACTGCCACCACTACGCATCTCAACGATCCCATCGTCAATTCGATTTCTCGCAAACTGTTTGACAAAATATCCCGATCAGATCGCTGCAAATTTACGTCGCCGACAACTTTAAAACGGTAACATATATAATCTGCATCATGAGATCAGAACTAAAAAAATTCCGTAGCGATGTGGGACTATAAGCCAGATTAGTTATCAAGCCATGTTAACTGCAGAGTTTTGCATTAGGTGGGTACTCTTGCACATGAAATGTTAGATAAGTGAGCCCACCAAATATATATATATAAGAATAAATAAAAAGAGATTTTGACAGAAGTATCACAAGATGCTCTTGGAAATATTTTTGCTTACACATGAAAGAATAAGATAGGGAAGGTATATTTGAATTTGGGACTATGGGGGTATATTTGAAATATTAAAATATTTTATATTAAAAATTTAAGCAATAATTGCTTTAAAAATTTATTTATTTATTTATTTATTTTAAATGTTGATGTCAAATTTTAATTCAATTGTTAGGGCCCGTTTGGTTGAGGGGTGGAATTGGAATTGAACGGGAATTGGCATTTCCGAATTCCCAAAATGTTCAATTCCCTGTTTGGTTCCAAAATTAAAAATTGGAATAGGGTTATGCGAATTCTA
>MU226104.1:259563-274586 GCA_018584345.1 Thuja plicata
AATCCACCTTGAAGAGATGATGAAAGAGTCTTGAGGATGCACAAAGGATCTTGAAGGAAGATCACACCATCATGATGGCTAGATCTAGGGCTTGAATGATAAATCTTGAATGCTTGAACCAAATCCCATCAAAGGCTTGAAAGCTTGAATCATTGGTCTTCAATGGAGAAATTTAATGCCTTAGAGGAAGACTTGAACACCTTGAGAGCTTGGAAATAGATGCTTGAACCTTTTGCTTCTTGACAAAATCTTGATTAGAGCTTTTTTTGCACTTAGAAGACTTAGAGAAAATGAGAGAGGAAGGCTTCCTTTTATATGAAATTAGGGCATAATCTTCTAAGGAGGCTAACATAGGAGAATTAAAATCCCATTAAAGCCTTTACCCCTAGGAGAGGACCTAAGTTAAATATAATTTAAGAATCAACGCTTCAGAACCCGATACAGCAGACCCGGAAGCGGGAAATACTTTTTGCAAAGGCCGACCTCTTGAAACTGTGGGACCCTGAGATTTGACCCCTAGGTCAAGGTCGAGGTTGACCCTGACCTAGGTCAGGGTCAAGGTCGACATAGACCCAAAAGTTTGACCCTGACCCTGAAGTCAAAAACCTCAGATCTGCAGTCCAGGATGCCAAAAACTGGATGGAAAGAAGTGGAATAAGAGGCAGAATAGGGGGAAAGCTAGGTCAAAGTCAAGAACCCATTCAAGGTGCTTGATATGACCCCAAACCACCTACTCAGAAGGCTAAACCAGTCTACCATGGAAGTGCTTCCATTTTCTGACTATACAAATATCAAGTACTATGAAGCTGGAATAATGTAGAGTATACATTAATCATGATTCCCCTATGTTCGCACCACAAATTTCCAATCTAGGTAGTTGAACCGAACCTTTTACTGAAAACTATCTACTACAGTGATAACTACCAGAATTAACCAAAAATTCAATATGTCCTTTGATATGAACTAAATAAGTATTGTGAACCTGTGCAATGCATTTTGTTTCCATCAATGACAATATCCAAACCATTCAGAGCAGTGTCTCTTTCCAAAAGATATTTCATTGATTTCTATTGATTAAGAACATCATCAAGATTCATCAAAATAAGTACATATAAATTTACAATCACACACACTCAAGTAAAACTTGCATACACATATTATGTAGATATAATCTAATAGAATATCAAAAATGATGGAGCGAGAGTGAGGCCGAATTTGGTGATGATGGTTTACTAGTAGACCTAAGAATGGTAGGACATGGGTGGATCAAGATCAGTTTAGGGGAAGAGAAAATTGAGCCTTCACTGCATTGTGTCCACCTGGGAGAATGGGTGTGGATTTTTCAAAAAATGCAAGAGAGGAAGGGAAAGAGCTTTAGAAAAATATCTTCTTTTGTTGGCTATTCATGAATCCTAGAGAATCATAATGTAGAATGGAAAAGGTGGAAAAAAAATCTCTAGAAACCAAAAGAGAAACAAGAAAAGGTAGGACCTTCCCAGGGAAGCATTGTTACAAAAAATAGTCATTGTTTATCAATTAAGATTGAGCACTCTTGGTGAAATGATGTTTTTTGCTGGAAGATAAGGTTTTTTCATGAAGTGATCTGAGGAATGGCCTAATTTATCCTATATTAAAAAATGGTGTGAAGAATCATGGCCCTCTAGACTAGAACTCAAAATTCTCTCAAACGTATTTTACTTAGTTATCTATGATTTTTCTCAAGCAAAATAATGGTTTTTTGCAGATGGGCCATATATGATGGGTTGAATAAGATTTTATATCAAGGACTGGGATCCTAACTTTAACCCTCTAAAATCTATGATTGAGGAGGTGTTGATTTGAATTAGGATTTATAACCTTCCATTTGAATATTGGGACATGGATACTCTTATGATGATTGGTAACAAACTAGGTAAATTTTTAGATTGGGGAAGGAGTTGAACATAAATACTTCAACATGTATGCCAAAATATGTATAGGCTAGAAACCGATTTCTCTGCTTCCAAAATCAATAGAGATTTTGTCTAATGTTGGTGTATGGAAATAATCTATTGAAGTGGAAGAGATAGTGGACAAATGCAAATCATGCAAATTCAATGGCCATACAGAGTTATAATGCTCCAAGTTCCTTAAAGGGGAAATGGGAGCGAATGAAGCATTCATTCATAGAATTATTCAAATGTCCAAAAATGTGGTGGAAGACAAGAAGTGGGGTGAAGAGATTATAATGGATCAAAATATGGAGGTTTTATAATATATTCATCCTATAGACAATATTTTCCAACCCCCCCTCGCAAATCAGTATCCTTCAATGCCTTCATTATTTATTCTTTGTGGTGCATGTTTGAATAGACAACGTGCGTTCTACCACCTGGTAGCAAGGAATACAATTTGGAGTGGTTATTTTTCTTCAAGACCCGACTACCCGCTTGGATGCCACATGTCTTTTGAGCGCTCACAACTTTATTTTGCTGGCAGACCTATTTATTTCCAAAGCTAGGCACGTGGTCATCTCGCGGGTCTTTAGTCGTGGCTTTCAACATCATTGTGCTGCATGTCCCAATCTATTCCTATCAATTACATTTTCTTATGGGTCCCAGGCTTTCAAGGAATGTGCATACATGGAGGTCTTGTGGGGTTTATGAGACTGCAGTTTTCCAAGTGCGTGAGACTCCACACCTGTAAACCATGTGTCCTTTTGGCTACAACCAGATTAATGCGCACCTCCAAGTATCCATGAGTTCAGAGCTGCCTCATACATGGAATGATTATTCTTCCAGGTGTTGTCACATTCAAGAGTTAGTAGAAGGTAATACCAAAGGTTTTTATGAGGACTATTTTCTCTAGCAAATCAAATCATGTGATCTGCCTCTCCTTCAATGCCGGTGTCAAAAGAGACTTATTTATTCCACCAAGTGTGTGGCACTGCATATTTTTACGGTTCATTTTATCCCCTAGAGTTTTGGGTCTCTGGTTTTCTCCTTCTCAACAGTATATAACAGTGTATTTTGTAGTGGAATAGGGGGACTTTAGACTTGACTTTTGGCAAAAATAGAGTAGGACTCTTGTAGAAGCTTTTTTGAAAATCTTTGTTTATTTTGTAAGCCTTAAACTGTAGTGGGAAATTGGAAATCTTAAAGCAAATTGATCATTCTTTTAGCCCTTCAATCTCAGGGTTTTAGTGCTCATGAATGTTTTTGTGCTGGTTAAATGTATTTCTGGACTTTAGTGTATCTATGTTTAAGATTTGCTAAATAGATTATGCATTTAGGCTTCTCTATTTGTGAGTGCATTGCATGGTTCACTCTATGTCTTTAATTTATTGTGCTAACATACTTATGCAAATTTCCTGGGCCTAAATTCTATGAAGTTTCCTTGATATTTCATCCCTTGAAATAGCCTGTGCATTTTGAGTTTAAAGTGTTCCAAAAGCTTGGTGTTTCACCTTAGTAGGGTTATTATTTTCTTCCCTTTCTCCCAACTCAAAATGAAGAGATGAATTCTAAAATCCAAAATTTTTCTTAGTGAAAAAATTAGGTCCTCCATTCACTGAAGCTTCCCACAGATCATTAGACCTAAGAGAAATTTAGGTGTCAATATTTCTTTTTCTAGCATGCCCGATGGGACCTAGTTAAACGCATTTGCCCAAAGCCAGTGCATGCTTTGGAAATTTTTATCTTATATGAAGCAAGCACCCACGACCAGGAAGTGGTTGAGATCTAATTAGAGCATGGACCCAAACTACTTCAGTTATGATTGGGTTTCTCCCTAGCCCAGTCATACAGACCAAGTTCCCAGTGTTAGGGAGATGACGCTTGATGTTCAGTGCGAGCTAATGATTATCGATCTTGAATAGAAACAAGAGGCCCTTTGGGATTCTTTGGTAATGATAGAAGCTTCTTGTGAGGAGTCGGGTTTAGAAGAGGAGTCTGTGGTCATAAATCACAATGTGTAAAAATAAATTCCCATGACGCTTCATGTCTGATGGAAGATAATCCTGGTTGGGACAAATTTTTGAAGTCCTCTTTCCATCCCCTGATGTTGGGTTTAGTTTTATCAACTGAGAATGACCCGGTGGTATAACACTTGATGTAGATAAACAAGAAAGGTTAGCAGGACTGACAACCAATATAAGCAGGCAAGGACAGCTCCCTCTCGATACCTGTAGAGGCCAACTGTCTAGGTTCTTTCTTTCCTGAGCTCCCCTATTTTTCCAAGAAAGACAAGAATTCCCCTCCAAAATCCTCAGAAGATTAACAAACCCCACAAAGGATGTGCCACTACAAGGAACACCATCTAATTTATCCAGCGAGGAGGAAGCAGTGGATGAAAACACACAATTCTGGGATGAGCTTGAGACGTTTTGCACTTCTCTCGAGAAGAGCATTCTAATCATTCTCACAAATTCATCCCCTGACTCCCAGGAAACAAAACCACCTTTAACCGAACAACCAAAACATAGAAAATCAATTCCTACAGTAACTCTATTAACAAGGGTTCGTGGATGTCCAAACAGGTATTTTTCAAAGCCTCAGGGTCATGCTCATGTCAAAACATGAAGAAGACCTTATCAAGGAGATTGAGATGTCATCTCCAATGATGTTAGGATAAATTCCGAACCTAAGTCATTTTTGTGTCATTTCTGATGTGCCACATCTAAAAAGGGAAATACCCTAGTTTCCCTTCTTTTCCCACAAATTTCTAGAGTCGTTAAAGAGGAGGAAAAATTTGGGCTGCAAGGCTAACTACTTCCCTAACCCAGTTAATGGTTTCTTTTAAGAAGTTAGTTCTTATTAGTGTAAATATTTAGGTTGTTTCTGTGTGTGTGTTGCGTTTTAGTTTAATAAGTGCTACTACACAAAGGACACATGGTCTGCTGTCCTTTGTATAGTCAGAAATCCCCTATTAGTTGTAGTAGGTCCTTTTTTATTATCATTTTTTGTTGTAATTTCCTCTATTATAACGATGATTTTTAGTTTATTACTATGCTAACCCTTTTTATTTGTTTGAGCTAGTGTCCCTGCAGGGTTTTTGTTTTTCCATTTTGGGACATTCTCAAAAAGGTATTCCCTACTTTATTATCATGATGTATTCAATAATAAAGCCTTTATTACAAGTAGTGGTTGTTGTTGCACCAAAAGATCAGCTTGTTAATGCCCGATACAACCACTAGACTTATAACATCCATAGGAGGTTGTTAAACCATGTTGTGAATCACACAAGGGACACTAGCCCACTGCCAACAATCCACCTCCCAACATCACTGGTCATGGTCTGCGTGATTCAAACCTGTGAGCAAGCTCTGATACCACTTGTTACAAGTAGTGGTTGTCGTTGCACCAAAAGATCGACCTATTAATGCTCGATACAACCACTACACTTATAGAATTCACATGAGGCTGTTAAACCATGTTGTGAATCCCATGAGGGATGCCGACCCACTGCCAACAACCTTATGCTATGATATTTTAATTATTTATGATCAATTCAAAAGAAAATTCTAAAGCATAAAGAGTTAAAGCACTTCAAAGAAAAGAATGACAAGAAACCTGATTATGCACTGCAAAAATCAAACCAAAAGTTTTTATAATTATCGCTAGAAACTATATGCATTGAAAAAGTTACAAAATATTTAAAAAAAAATCCTCCTATCTTTTACATGTATATCATAGCGTCTCTTAACAAAAGAAAGAAATATTTTGTTCATTATGCAGGTCAAACTTGTCCAAAGCCAATGTCATCTTCCTCCCTGCCATGTTCTCTTCTTTGTCGAAAGACTCCCCTCCTCTCAACTCTGATGGCATATCCCATGCTTTCTCAAAAAGTACCTACAGATGAAATTCCCTTATCACCTCCTCTGACATCTACACTCTAGGGTCAAAGTAATTTTTCAGGAATTCGACCCCATGCCTCGCGTAGCATCGATGAATGTCAAGGGAATGATAGAAAAATTTCATTACAAATGACACCTCTACATCCATCTCCAAATGAAACCATAAGTGGGTTTCTAGTGGAAACCCCACGCCCTCTTGTTCCACAACAAGCACATCCTCCAAACCCTTGTAGTAAATCTTGCCGAAAATGCTTTCTTTTAGGAAGGCAATTGTGTCCCTTGTTTCCCCCAGGTCTAGCAGAGAGACGAAAAAGCAAGATGAAATATCAGTGTTAAGCTTGTACCTATCCTCATTTTTTAGGAAATCCTCTCCTAGCACCCATTTTAGGGATAAAATGACTAATTTATTGCTAGTTCTGACCAGCATGGCTAGCTGATCATCATTTTTTCATCCAAGAAAGGGATCTTGATGTAGTGGGTTAGTCAGCCTCACTGGAGTATCCATGCTGCTTGGTTGGACAAATTGAGGCTTTGTTCGAAGGATAAAATACTTGCAAATGTTGTGCCACCTTTCAACAAGGATTTCTCATTTGTAGATCAAGTAATTAAGTCCGCAGGCACGTCACATTTAATCTTTCTGAAAGAATATCACTTCAAATTTTGCAGAAGTACCTTGTCCATTTTCCAAGAATTTTAACTTGCTTAGTTTTTGTGGATGGAAAGCTAAGTTTTTTCTGTTGGTGATTTCTTCAGAGGGAGATCGTACTCTTCAGAATAAGAAAAGGTGATGGAATTTAATTTTTTCTCAAGGTGATAAATTATATTTGATATCCGGTATGTGTGAGCACATTCTTCATAGTGTTTATGCATTAATTATAGTCATTCTATTAAAAAATTAGTGATGTCTAGTCTAGATTTCACATGCTTTACATTTAAATACCTTTATTAATGAGGATGAGATGGTTCTCCTTCACATGCTCAGTGAAAAATTAGATGCGTCATACTACCACCTTGATAGCCAACCTGGACGGATGATGTCATAATCATTCATGCAAATTGAATCCAAGAAGCGTAAAGAAAAAATAAAAATAAATAAGAAAAGATGAAAAATTCAAGTCATATTGGCAACTCTATTAGGGCTATGGACGCTTGGCTGGTAGTAGAGAAATGTTAATGACTGTCAAGGCGATAACCTCGGCAAGGCTATACACACATGACTGGCAGTAAGGCTCTATCCGGTTAGCTATGGGACAAATACCTCACCTACATATCCTAGTAGGTGAATGAATCCTTTTTCTTCCTCTGAGTAAAGGGAAGGACTAAACCCCTCTGCACACACATAAATCCCTGGACAATCTATGTTCACTTTATGACTACTTAATCTAGAATGTTTTCAGAAGTGATATTTCTATAGAGTATCAAATGTAAAATTTCATTGCAAATCTAAAATTGAATGTAATTGCCTCCTTCTAAGCTTCTTTGTGTATTCTTCCTCTGAGGAAACCACTTAACCACCCTGGTTATATTTTCTAAAAGGCTTTATCTTGGCATTTCTTTGGGTAATGATGTTTGTTTCTTCTTCTGAGCATCTTCCCCTTTCTTTCAGAAGCTTCTCTCTACTAGATGTGTTGGGCTTTTGGTTCCCTAGTTTGACCTTCACCTTGAATAAATATTCTTTCTTTCTTTTAAATAAGGGATTCAAATTGATGTTTTTGAGTGTAGGAGTCATCGCCTCGAATGTTCATTCAAATTTGTTGGGAGGCCTATTTCTTTCAAAATCTAGGCATGTGGTCGTCTCAGTGGTCTTTTGAAGAATTCAGATTTCTTAGGTTGTGGATTTCAATGTTGCTGCATTGTGTGTCCCTGTCTATTCCTGTTGAGTACATTTGCTTATGGGTCCTAAGATTTCAAGGAATGTGGATACATGGAGGTCTTGCCGGGGTTATGAGACTACAATTTTCTAAGTGTGTGAGACTCCACTCCTGTCAGCCATGCATCCTTCTGGCTGCAACCAGATTAGTGTGCATGTCCAAGTATCCATGAGTCTGGAGCTTCCTCAGCCATGACATGATTATTCTTCCAGGAGTCAGGAGTTACTAGTAGGCAATACAAGAGGCCATTATGAGAACTGTTTTCTCCAGAAGATCGAAGTGTATGAGATGCCTCTCCTTCAAGGTCGATGTCGAAAGTGACTTATCTATTCTACCAAGTGTGTGACACCACATCTTTCCAAGGGTCATTTTCTCCCCTAGAGTTTTTGGTCTCTAGTTTCCCCCTTCTCATAAGTATATAAAAATGTATTTTGTAATGGAACAAGGGGACTTTAGACTTGACTTTTGGCAAAAATAGAGTAGGAATCTTGCAAAAGCTTTTTCAGAAAGCGTTGTTTATTCTGTAAGCCATAAACTATGATGGGAAACTAGAAATATTAATGCAAATTGATCATCCTTTCGGCCCTTCAATCTTGGGGTTTTAGTTCTTATGAATGTTTATGTGCTGGTTAAATGTATTTACAGACTTTAGTGTATCTCTGTTTAATCTTTGTTAAATAGATTATGCATTCATGCTTCTCTAATCTATGAGTACATTGCATGGTTCACTCTGTCTTTCATTTATTGTGCTAACATACTTCTATAACTGTTCCTAGGCCTATATGCAATGAAGTTGCCTTGATATTTCATCCCGTGAAATAACTTGTGCATTTTGAGTTTAAAGTGTTCCAAAATCTTGGCGTTTCACCTTAGTAGGGTTAGTCTTTTCTTCCCTTTCTCCCAAGTCAAAATGAAGAGTCAACTTCTATAATCCCAGAGGTTGCTCAATGAAAAGAATTAGGTCCCCCATTCACTGAATCTTCCCAAAGACTCTTACACCTGAGAGAAATTTTAGGTGTCAACACATCCTAATACAGATTTAACATCTCCTTCCAAGGATTGTATGGGGTCCCTCCAAAATGATCTCCCAACCTCGAACATGTATAATAGACAGAGAAAGAGGATTATATTTAGTGGGATACAAGAACCTAAAAGGAATATCCTCTAAGAATCTAAATAATCCAAGAGTGGGGATGTGGTTTCAGTAAGTGCAGTAGAATATTGGAATGAAGGACAAGACATGATTCCCTACAACTTGAACAAGGATTCTAAAGAAACTGTGAATAAAAATGTTTATCAGGACTAAGTTGGAATGCCTCAAAATTCCAAGGAAGATGTAAATTCTAACCCATCCAAGTTTCCTTCATTAACCCAACCTTTAGTTTTTCGATCTGGCAAAGAAGTATTTAAGGATTTTCAAGATGAGAGTGATGGGAGAGTGAAGGGGGTGAACCAAAATGGGATTTTGGGGCCTAAAAATATTGTAAAGGAAGCTCAGTATAAATAAGTTGGGACCAAATATAAGTTTTAAGAATTTTGGGTTGAAGATTGCAATCATGAAATACAATTTAAAGAGATCCATATCTCTCCAAACTGGTATCAAAATTTTGTGTTGGAAGAGTTTAGTTAAGAAATTTTTTTGAATTCTCATATTATAAAAGTCATATCTAACTCCCAATCAGATGAAGAGAAGGATGTTTTAGGTATTAATAATGAGGAAGCAATTTTGAAGGTTAGAGCCATGAGGCATATGAAATCAAAATCTGCTAATGTTAAGATTGGGGAAAAGAAAAAAAAGAGATCAAAAAACAAGCACTTGAAATTGGAGCTATCTAGGAGTGCAAAAGGGAAAATTAAACTTAGATCAAGAAAAGGTTTTTCCCTTTCCCGAATTCCATGAAGGTCCTTTTGTGGAATATTAGGGGTTGCAATGCCCATGATTAGCATCGTTTGATTAAATAAGGACTTGGTTAAATGATATAGATATAGTTCTTATATAGGAATCCAAGTTAAATCTAGGAGAGATTGGCCATCTTTTGAAAGTTTGGAAATTTTGGCAAGGGAATTTTATGAAAGTTGATGGTGCATCGAGTGGATTGCGGGTTTTAAGGAGCCTATGATCGATAAGTGTTATTCTTTATGCCTGGGACAAAATTTGGAAATTAGTTAAATTTAATACATCGAATTGTCATAAAAATGTGTTTATTTTCAATATTGATGGATCCAGAAATACTTCTCAAACAAAAAATAGATTATTTTTTCTTGGCAAGTAAATGGGTCGATCTTAGAGTGGTTTATGAATCTAAAATCCTTCCTATTTTGGGTTTTGACCATTACCCTATTTTGTTGTTTCTTCAAGAGGATAGTGTCAAAAAAAAATTTCCCTTAAAAATAGGGAAGATGTGGTTCAAGGATGACAATTTTGCATGTTTTGTATCCAAATGGTGGAAGGAATCTCTTAACTAGTTTGGAAAAAACCTTTCATTTTTTTTCAAAAAAGAAAGAATTTTTAAATAGTCAAATAAAGGAGTGGAATTGATCTCACTTTGGTAATATTTTTTAACATAAGATCAGTCTTGAAAGGGAGTTGGAATATTTGAATAAAAAATTTATTCAATCTAGCATGGATGATATGGAGTTCCAAGTGGAAAAATCTCTAAAAGTTGAATATGAAAAGGTTCTTGCAAGAGAGGAAAAGTTTCGGTGGCCAAAATCAAGTGATTGTTGGCTTATGGAGGGAGATCATAACACAAAGCTCTTCCACACCTCAATGAAGGAAAAGAGATTAAAAAAAAAAAGGATTTCTATGATCAAGAATAGTACTGGTCAATGGATTAGGGAATTAGTAAAAATTAACAAAGAAGCAATCTCATATTTTCAAATTTTACTAAAGGAAAAGGATGGGTCTAGAATCTATGATTGAGTATTGGAACTGGAAGTCATTCCCTCTATTATCACTGAAGAAAAAAAAAAGGGGGTTTTATAAGAAAGATATAGTATTAAAGAAGTTAAAGATGCATTGTTTTTAATGGGAGGGGATAAAGCCCTTGGTTCGATGGTATTGATGCAACCTTTTTTTTAAATGATGGGAAGTATTTAGCAATGACCTTTAGAAGGTGGGAGAAGAATCAAGGATAGAAGGTGATGTCCTCCAAGATCTGAACAATATATTGATTACTTTAATCAAAAAGGAGGACATCCAAACATTTGATGAATTTAGGCCTATTTGTCTTTGTAATACTATTTACAAGGTGGTGGCAAATAGATTGAAAAAAGTTTTGGTTGATATTGTAAGATATAAAATGTGTTACATTTAAAATGTAGGGGGTATGAATAAGATGTTCCTTTTATCCTTATATACACCAAGGAAGGATCCAAATTGATTAACCCCAAAGGAAGGGTAATTGCATAAATGAATCAATCAATTAGAAATAAGAATAAAGAAGAAGATCTTAAATTCCATTTTATAGAAAAGAATGTGTGATAGATCTAGAAAGATTAAGAAATTTAATTGAAATGAATAGGAGGAAAGTACTAACCTTGAAATGTTACATATCTGAAGAATGCTATTTTTGAGGGTCTGCACTATGTTTCTAGAAAATCTAAGACTGGATCTGGAATAGAAACGCAAAGATGAACAAAACCCAGAAATATTTTTCCGATCTTACACAATTCTGATTTTGACCCTCAAGTCAATGTCACCATTGACCTAGAATTTCTGATTCTAACCTAGGGCAGAATTGACCTCAAAAGTCTCCGACAGAAAATCTATTTTTGGATCCTGATAGTTTGTAGAAAAGGGTATCTAAATCTGCACTCAAATCCGATGTTCTAAACCTGTACCTATAAGAAAAATGGATTTGTTTGTTGGGGGGGAGGGGTTTGCCTTAGTCAAACCCTGATTTAGGAATTAACCTTAAAATCAATAATTGAAATAAAGAATGCTAGAAAGTAGTAGAAGTAAATCTAATAATGAAGCTATGATATTCAATAGACATGCAATTATATTTTGAATGTAAACAAGTATGTAAATATGAAAGCTTGGACTCACTATTAGAAACCATAAACCTCCATGATTGTATGCTTGGAATCCACCTTGAAGGGAGAATGAATTAATCTTGAGGATGCACAAAGGATCTTGAAGGAAGATCACACCACCATGATGGATAGATCTAGGGTTTCAATGATGAATCTTGAGTGTTTGAACCAAATCCCTTCAAAGGCTTGAATGCTTGAATCCTTGAATCCTTGATCTTCAATAGAGAACTTGAATGCTTGAGAGGAAGACTTGAACACTTTGAAATCTTGAAAACACATAGAACAATGGATGCTTGAAATTGTTTCTTGGTGATGGTTATGCACTTAGTATGTCTTAGCTTGGCTTCTTCTTGCTTAGAGAGACTTAGAGAAAATGAGAGGAGAAAAATTCCTTATATATGAATATAGGGAACAATCTTCTAGAGAGGCCTACACAGGAGAATTAAATTCCAATTAGACCTATATCTCTACAAGAGGACCTATATTAAATATAATTTAAGAGTCTTCGCTTTGGAACCCAAAACAGCCGACCCGGAAGTGGGAAATGAACTTTTAATGACCTCCGACAACTAACAAACATTCAAAATGGAAAGGGGGACCCAGGAAAAAGTTGAGATCATCCTTGACCTAGGTCAAGGTTGAGGTTGACCTTGACCTAGGGAATCAGAACCCCTAGAAAATGTGCTAGATGGGATGGATGGTGCCTGGAGAGGCCCAATTAGGGTCCTAAACAGACACAGAAGGAGGAGAGGATGCAGAAATGAGGGGACAATATGATAATGGTTAAAAGCACCCCATAAGGAGGGCTAAACATTCTTAACATGGAAGTTCTTCCATTTTAAGATGATACATTAAGTCCCTACTTTAGTGGGAGTGTGGAAATCTAACATACTCGCGGTAAAGTTAGAAGAAAGACTCTAGTAGATTACAACGAGGTAGAACATCACTTAGTCAAGGACATGAGCCCCTAGACCAAGGATTCTAACTCAACATACATTCATAAAGATATGAAAGTAAAGAGAAATTAATCATGGAAAACATACATGACTACATAAGCAAGACAAGAGCAACACTATAGATAACATAGCTTCATGATCTAATCCTACTAGCATGAAAGTGAAAGAGAGGAAAGATAAAGTGATTACCTCACCTATTAAGATGCCCGACTTACCATGAATCACCAAGGAGGGAGAGCCCAATAGGTTCACCCATAAATTGCTTTTGTAATTGTAATGTGTCTTCTGACGACTTTTGGAATACCCATAGATCCACATTCTTGTATCACTATGGAATATAAACTGCCTGTCTTTTCAAGATTTAGAAACTTATGTGAATTACCTTCCAAGGATTTAGCATATTGTAAAATGCATATCTCTTCAGGATTTAGCAACTTATGTGTGTTACCTTCCGAGGATTTAGAAAAAAATAAAAATGTGTCTCTTCAGGATTTAGCAACTTATGTGCGTTACCTTCCGATGATTTAGCGTGTTGTAAAATGTAAACTATAGTATAAGGGAGACCCTATATATACCCTCTCCTTATCATGACTACCCACTAGGTAGGATAAGGAAGAGAAATAGGATACCTACTTCACAAGGTAAGGAGATATCCAGCTTAACAACAATATACACTATATCCTTAGCAAAGAGTATTGACCCTTACCTCTAAGAGCATAGATAATCATGAAATGGATATGTCACATATGGAAAAAGGATCCTCAAAGAGGAAGAGATATTATCATCAAGACCCCCACCACAGAGGAGTGCTTAGGATAAAATATCATCTTTTAAAGAAAAGAGGGACCAAAGATTCGATCATCAAGCCCCCTGCAATCAAGAGGGAAAGGAATCTCGGAATGAAGGAATCAAACTCTAACCCAAAGCAAAGGTAGGAGTTTATAAAGAATATAATTTGAAAAATAAAGAAGAGGTGATGACCTAGGACAATAACCTCTTATATAAGAGGGTATCCATAGCCAAAAACATAAATCTTTATAAGGAAATAATGTTGTAGAATAAACAAATGCTACTAAGATAAGGAAAGTATATCCTTAGATAGAAGAAGGAAAATACCTTGTCCCCCAGGGATGAAAGCAAGGGATATATCAAATTATATCAAGAGATGTTGTAGCAAAGAGATATCTTTACAAAACAAATATCCTAGAAAAGATATCATGAATGATTATGAGTGAAGGAAATATGTACAATAATAGAAAATTATAGGGATAGAATATAGAAAGAATAACCAATTAAAATAAAAACAAAATACATGCTAAGAGAAAAATGGATCCTAGAAGATTGGAAGGAAATACCTCTTGCCCCCAGTTAAGAGACAAGAGGATAAAAATGATCTAATTTATATAAGAATGAGGGGAATGCCCTATATCAAAATTATGAAGAAATTGAATACTACACGGGAATGAGATATAATTCCTAAAGCAGCTCTTTCTCTAACATATAGTTTGAAATGCACACAATCAACAAGTAAGTGTGTATTACTATAATGAAAAGGACATTTTCATTTAGAGAGAGCATTTTTTGGCATGGGTTTAAAGATTTCTTTCTTAGAATTCATTAACTGGACATATACTTTCTTAGCCACATCTTGAGGAGTATCAGGGTGATCTAAGGAAAGTGTTGGAAGAAGAATATGAAGAGGAGGACGACAGTTAAGATCAGCCACCTTGAATTGAGAAGGCAGGAAACCTGTTCCATGCATATCTTGTTTAGCGGATGAATGAATTAGGTTTTTAATGCCTTGTTCATTGACACCAAGCCCTAAACCCTTATAGCATTGTTTATCCACCATAGTGTATTTGGTGGTGTACATATCTTGCAAAGCTTCTACAGGAGGGGATTGATTATGGTGTTCATGAGAAAATGTTGTGTATGGTGGAATGATAGGTTTAGAAGAGGTTTTTTTTTTCCCTTTAATATCATCGTGGATGAGATAGGAAGGGGAAGGTAAATGGAATAATTCTTGAACATCTGCATCATGCACCTTAGCTTGAGCCCCATCATAAGTGTGAGAGGAACTAGGGATTAAAGATGGAGAAATAGGAATAGGAATATTAGGAATTGGATTAGGCATGATAGGATTAGGAGGATTAGGAATTATATTAGGAATGATAGGATTAGGATTATGAATATTAGTGAATGGGGTATCATCTACCCAATTCTTCACATAATCCAAAAGAGCAATAAGTCCACTACACAAATCCTTGATGAAAGTTTTGAAAGTGGGAAGACTAGTATTAGTTAATCTCAAAATAGCATAAGCAA
>MU226104.1:274682-290028 GCA_018584345.1 Thuja plicata
TAAAGAGATGCTAAAAGAAGCATAATGAGAAAAATAGCCATACCCCAAAGTATCTTAAAGATCTTCATAGTGAATGAAATGCAAGAAATGTTTTTTATATTTTTATGAGTATGTAGAGATTTTTTTTTTGTATTTTGAATGCAAGATCATAAAAGAAAACTAATTTAGTATGCATGCAAGATCTAGTCTCTAAGGAAAAGAGGCAAAGCATCTAACACCAAAAAGAAAGAGTTATCTATCGCGGGTTCACCAAAATGTAAGATAAGAAATTGTAAGATATAAAATGTGTTACATTTAAAATGCAGGGGGTATGAATAAGATGTTTATTTTATCCTTAGATACACCAAGGAAGGACCCAAATTGATTAACCCCAAAGGAAGGGTCAATGCATAAATCAATCAATCGATTGGAAATAAGAATAAAGAAGAAGATCTTAAAATCTGTTTTATAGAAAAGAATGTGTGATAGATCTAGAAAGATTAAGAACTTTAATTGAAATGAATAGGAGGAAAGTACTAACCTTGAAATGTTACAAATATGAAGAACGCTATTTTCGGGGGTTTGCACTGAGTTTTTGGAAAATCTGAGACCGGATCTGGAATAGAAACGCATAGATGAACAAAATCTAGAAATCTTTTTCCGATCTGACACAGTTCTAATTTTGACCCTCAAGTCAATGTCAACATTGACCCAGAATCTCCAATTTTGACCTAGGGCATAATCAACCTCAAAAGTCTCTGACAGAAAATTTGTTTCTGGATCTTGATAGTTTTTTGAAAAGGGTATCTGAATCTGCACTCTGATCTGCTGTTCTGAATCTGTACCTGCAAGAAAAATGGATTTGTTTGTTGGGGGGAGGGCTTTGCCTTAGTCAAACCCTGATTTAGGAATTAACCTTGAAATAAATAATTGAAATAAAGAATGCTAGCAAGTAGTAGAAGTAAATCTAATAATGAAGCTACGATATGAAATTGTATTTTGAATGTAAACAAGTATGTAAATATGAAAGCTTGGACTCGATATTAGAAACAATAAACCACCATGATTGTATGCTTGGAATCCACCTTGAAGGGAGAATGAATTAATCTTGAGGATCCACAAAGGATCTTGAAGGAATATCACACCACCATGATGGATAGATCTAGGGTTTCAATGATGAATCTTGAATGTTTGAACCAAATCCCTTCAAAGGCTTGAATGCTTGAATCCTCGATCTTCAATAGAGAACTTGAATGCTTGAGAGGAAGACTTGAACACTTTGAAATATTGAAAACATGTAGAAAAATGGATGCTTGAACTTTTTTCTTGATCATGGTTATGCACTTAGTATGTCTTAGCTTGGCTTCTTCTTGCTTAGAGAGACTTAGAGAAAATAAGACGAGAAAACTTCTTTACATATGAATCTAGGGAACAATATTCTAGAGAGGCCTACATAAGAGAATTAAATTTCAATTATACCTATATCCATAGAAGAGGACCTATATTAAATATAATTTAAGAGTTGTCGCTTCGGAACCCAAAACAACCAACTCAAAAGTGGGAAATGAACTTTTAATGACCTCTGAAAGCCGACAAACTTTCAAACTGGAAAGGGGGACCCAGGTCAAAGTCAAGGTCATCCTTGACCTAGGTCAAGGTTGAGGTCAACCTTGTCCTAGGTCAAGGTTGAGGTCGAACTTGACCTAGGGAGTCAGAACCCTTGGAAAATGTGCCAGATGGGATGGATGGTACCCAGAGAGGCCCAATCAGGGTCGTAAACAGGCACAAAAGTAGGAGAGGATGCAGAAATGAGGGGACAATATGATGATGGTTAAAAACAACCCCTAAGGAGGGATAAACATTCTTAACACTTAATTGCTTCCATTTTAAGATGATACAGATATATTTTCAGAAGAGCAGAGTGGATTTTCTCTAAATAAATCAATTGTTGAGGGTGTAATAATAATCACATGTGACTATTCAGTCAATCAAAAGTGAAAAAATTTAAAGAATGACTATAAAATTGGACATTAGTAAATCATATGATCAAGTGGATAGGGAATTCCTTCTGATATTAAAGGAAAGATTTTTCATTGGTCAGTATTGGATATCTTGGGTTAGAAGTTGCATCTACAATCCATGTTTTTCTATAATGTTCAATCATAACCCTCAAGGATTATTTTAGGCTTCGAGAGGACTCCAAAAAGGTGATCCAATATCAAAAAAATTATTCGTCATCATGGCTGAAGGTTCGATACGCCTCACTAGTAGTAAACCCAAAAACATTTTGTGGACGGGGTGAAAAGTGCCCTTGGGATTGAGAATTCTTCTCATCTCCAATTTTATAATGATACTTTGTTAATGGGAGAAGCTTCTTTAAAATATGAAAGAGTTATGAAATTGACATCGGAGGTCTATAGTAACTGTTCTAGACTATCAATTAATTGGACTAAATTAGAAATATTAATTTTTATTACATGCCCAAACAAGCAATGATTTGTTTTGAGGATTTTGGGAGTAAGGATAGGAACCTTACTAGGTAGATTCCTTGGTATACCTTTAATTGAAGGGATAGAGAAGTCATTCATTTTAAATAATCTACTAGATCAATGTAATAAAAGATTGGAAGGGTGGAAGAGTAGGTGGTTCTTTGGTGGGATAGATCCTTATGTTAAAATAAATTGTATCATTAATCCATCTTTATTCATGTCGTGTTTAAAAATTCCAATTAAAATCATCAAGGCCATAGTGAAAATAATGTGTAAATTATGTGGAGTAGGAAACAAGATCAAGATAAATTTCCTTTCCTAGTGCGGGATAGAATGTGTTAGCACAATTCAGCAAGGGGGTGTTGGCTCGAGGAATTGGAAACTTATGAAATAAGCCTTGGGTGCTAAGTTGATATGGAATATGTACCAGAATCCAGATAAAAAATGGTCTAAAATTATCAAGGAAGAGTATTTGGATAACCAAGATAGATACATAATTTTAACTATTCAAAACCCTCTAAGGGGGTCTACTATTTAGAATTGTATGTTGTCATGCAAACCTTTAATTACTAATCATATATCATAGCTCATTGGAGATGGTAATAAGGATGAATTCTAGTGTGACTCATGGGATGGTCATTGTGTGTGTAATACTACAAACCTTCGTAAAACATTAGTATGATCAAATCAAATGAAGATAAAATACCAGTTTAAAAAACTAAATTGAAAGAAACCATGAGTGTTGTATGGCTCTCTAGTTCTAAGAACTTGATTAATGCTCTCAACTTTGAATTGATCTTCAAGTGACAAATTACAAAACAAAATTATAAGATGAATTAAGCTAATATGAATGCAAATGTTATTCTAAATTATCAAAATAATTACAATATGATGCAAATTCTCTATTTTAACAATGCTTAAAATGAAGAAATGATATGCAAACCAACATTGTGCCTATGATTTGATAGAAGTTGATGTCCAAACCAACATTATTCCTTTGCTTTAATGATAGTGGATAAACAAACTATCATTATGCAATTACTCTATATGAAGGTGGGTCCTTTTACTCTAATTATGCATCCTATTTATAGGATTTTCCAAGGTTTACGGGGTGAATTAGATTAACTATGATCAAGATGTGAGTTGAGGTTAAGTTTGATGATGTGTCCCCTTTGAGTGTAAAATATTCCCTTTCAAGATTAAATGGTTAAGATAGCAAAGCCTTTTGGTGATCCATGTGCACTCATTCCTCCTTTTTTCATTGGTTTAATTGATTTTGTCATGTAATGGTAGGTGAGCCTTTTTAGGAGGATTTAATTCGAATGCATTAATTAAACTAGCCATGTATGATTTATGAAAGTGTTGGATTTAATTAATTAAAGAACTATGTACTTAGATGGTTAATTCAATTACATAATTAATTAATTTTGATTTAATTAATCCAAATGACTTAAATATAATTGTGTTTTCTCTTTGACCATTTTTAGGTGTATACATTTTCCCCTCTTTGAATCATTGTATGAAGCGCGTTGGTTCAAAGAATAACCATTTTGATGTTGATTTGATGTTCTGATACTGTGATGTTGACTTGATTGATTTTGATGACTCGATGTTGCCCCGGTGATGATAAAACTTTGATACGAAGCCTTGATTTAAATTTTGATTGATTTGGATGCCCCAATTTGAAATTTTGAAACTTCGACATCCGATGTCCTTGATTTTGAAAAGTGTCTTGATTGTGAAAAATTAATTCTAGGTGATGGTATATCTCCTCGGGAAATGAATCAAAATAATTTCGTGATGTTTTGATTATTTTTGTAATTTTTATGATTTTTTGAATTTTTTATATGATTTGAGTATTTTGATTTGTTTTCTGATAAAAATCAATGATAAGGATGCCCTGGTAGAAAATTTGGTTTGAATAAATGTTGAAAAGATGTTCCATTAGGTTCATAAAACACTCATTAGGTCAAAAATGGACTATATAAAGGTGAAAATTCATTTTCAATCTTAATTTTCACTTTTACTATACCCCTTTTTATCCTAGAGAGAGTAAAAATTTTGGAGACCATGGTGATCCCTGTGTATGAGCATCGATTTGAGTGCATCTGACGACATTAGAGGTCTCTGCATTATGGACCAATGGTGTTTACCCGTATCTCGATCTTTGTGTCACAATTTGAATGGTTTTTTTGTTAATTTAATTCATTTGTTTCTAAAAATTTCACTGTTAATCCCATTTGTCCGCATTTAATCATTAGATTTTTGCATATGATAATCATGCATTTAGGTTGTTTAAGATTCTATTTCGCATATACCAAGTAGTTTTTCGCATATGATAAATGTTTGCATAGGAAAATATTTTTTTTTTGCATATACTAAGAAAAACTTCGCATATAACCAACTTTCACATTTTATAAATTCTATCATTTGTGTAGAATTTTTTTACATTTGATTAATTTTTGCATATATGCTGTGAATTTTCGCATGTAACCAGAAACATGATGATGTAGTCTTTTTTATGATGTTTAGTCAATATTTATCGATGTGATTTTCAATTTTCAATGATAGGTAGGATTATTTGACCTCAAGATATAGAGAATCGATGATTTGATGTGCTCACATGTGGATAGGGTGTCTCATAGTTGATTTTTCTTTGATAGATGATCGATAGAAGTTGACTTGACATTGTTTATGTGATAGGATTATTTACCTATTCTGATGATGTGGGGTCAATACCAACTGAGAGAGAGATTATCATAGGCAGAGTGTGTAGTGATAGCTACATGTGGCATAACTTCTTTACGTGATATGCCCTAGTATTGGGTTAACATGGGTTTATTGATAGTCTTAGCAGAGGGGTGGCATAACGACCACAATATGTTCCATCTTTTGAATGGTGAGATGATAGAAACACTTGAGGATTCTTATCGTATTCTTAGGATACCAGTGATTGGAGAGGTTGTTTTTTATGATGTATATGAAGTTGATAGGAATGATGCACTAAAGAGAGTATTTGGTGATCCATCGATGGGTGGGTACACTATTGAGTGGGCATCTTTGAGAGATGGGGGATACCCAATTCTTCTATTGGTTTTAGCCAGTTTGATAGGGGGATTCATGTTACCAGATAGGAGAGGACATGGATTCTCTATAGGATGGGGTAGATGTTAGAGAGATTATTGGTACAGCCTCGTCAATTGGCATGAGGATCATTTATACTAGCTCATTTGTATCATGAGATTCACCAGGTAGTATATGATAGATCACAGAGTCTTCCACCTAGGGTGATGTTGTTGCAAATATAGGCATGGGACCATATCCCAGTTACTCGTCCAATTGAGGATAGAGACTGACCATAGCCACGAACTTATATATTCAACTAGAGAGGGATAGTTGTTCAGCCCAAGATGGGCAAGATTGAGTATTGGTGATGAGTGTTAGATGATATTGACATTGTTTGTTGGAGACCATATTTGGATTGTGAGGCTTGGGCTGAGGATGGAATTGAGATGTCATATGTGTTTACAAGTCAATTTTTGATAGGTTGGACTTTGTTTGTGATTGAGAGGTTCATATGTACCCAAGTACTGAGATAGTTTGTTTAAATTTAGAGTATTCCCTAGGGTACATCAATGTATGCATGGATGCACGATGATAGAGCTACCTGGGGTCAGACTATAGATTTTGATACTGCTCTCCAGGAGTATTAGGGATTAGCACCAGTTACATGGGATTATATGGACCATGTGGTGTGTTAGTACTTTTTCTTGTAGAATCTCAATATAGAAATAATTCTTGACTCTTAGATTCCCAACTCTTGATTCATACAAATAAAAGTCTAATTGATGAGGATTAATCCTCCTTCTTCTTTGAGCTCCATAGACTCAGGAGAGTGTATCTTTTATAATTTACTTCTTATCATTAATCTTTGAGAGTAGATCAAGGGTTATAATGATTTTTCCCTTGCCTCTTACTGCAACGACTGATAACACATCTTGCGAATTACTATAATCAATTTAATGTAGAGCTTAACAAGCCAGACCATGAACTTGGCAAGAGAAAATAATTATGAAACAAGGATTCTCATCCTTCTTCTATTTAGAGTACTAGACTCAAGAAGGCTAACCTAATGATTCTCTCTTCAAGGAATAAATAAAATGAACTGTATTCTTTAATATAATTTGGTAAACATGAATGTTCTTAATAACATGAAAGTAAAATATTATTTAGATTTAAGATTGATGATGATAACTACTTATCAAAACCTAGACCAATGCCTAATCCCAGGTAGAGAGTCAATTGAGATATACATTCACAGAAACTAATTAATTGAAGCACATACAAAACTCAGATGGAGTGCCTTACAAACCACCTTATCATTCCCACACCCATGTATCAAATTCCTACACAAATATTTAGCCCTCTGGAACTACTCATAAGATTTACTCTCTCCTTGAAAGAAACTTACAAATAATCGCATAGTTACCTTATAACCAGTACATTTAAAATGCCTTATAGATTAAACATACAAGAGCATAAACACAAACACAAGAAGACATCATTGATGTGAAATAAGAAACTTCACTATATTTTATTAATATACTTCTTCAATACATTCAGAGAGACAAAAATCTTGAAAATAGACAAAATTCAGAAGTCTTCCTCGCAGTTCTTAATTCATCATCCTTAACAATATCTTACAACTTGCTATATATAAAGAGCACTAGCTATCTTGGAATTCTTAGAGAGAAAGGATGTAAAAATATTTGAATGGCTAGGATAACCCTAAAAGTTCTAAAAGACAAAAATAAAGTTACATATTCAGTCGGTGGAGAAAACATTCGAGTAGATGATTTGATATGATTCAAAATCTTTGGCAGTTGACACCTTTGTCCACATATATTCTGGGTAACCTCTTAATGCTGTTGTGAGACCTAGTGACTGCCAATACAGGCTAACTTACACTAGTCATGCTGATAATTACCCTCCCCGTGCTCAATGATCAGGTGCCAGGTGCCATTTTATTCCTCATCCAACACATCTAGGTCAATGGTTGTTGGCTTCTTCTTCTTGGGCTTAGTGATATTGTTCCACTGTGTGACTTCTACCTATAAAGGCCAATTAAAAATTTGAATGCTCTACAAATATACTTTTTTCCTTTCCCACCTGGCATCAGTTATGGCCTTGACATCTGTGACAAACTTCACAAATTTTGTCTCTGCTTAAAAGGTTTCATCCAAGGTCTTGTTGAATCTGTCCATATCCAGGACACTGTCATCTATTATGAATGCCTCTTTAATAGGCAATAGAGTGTCAAAATAATTTCTCCACTCTTCTACTGATTTGATCTTATTATCTTCTCCCTTCATTAGAGGAATGAAACTATTGAAATATGGGCCAAACATATTAATCCTTGCTTGAACTTGATTAGCTTTACCTTTAAAGAAAGACAATGTTGTTCCTATTTGTTTAATTACCTCTCCTACTTGACAAACAATCTCTGGGAGATCTGTCCTATGTGGCTACAAGGCTTCCAACCTCTCAAACAATGATCCCCTTCCTAACCAAGTGCCAAAGTTTGGGTCCAAAGTTGCAATGTGGCTTTTGACCTCTATCTCTAGGCTAGGTAGCTTATTATAAGCCTTGTGCACCAAGTCAAATTTACCTTTCATGATATCAATCCTATGCTACAAGATTTTCCATAAGGCTTCTAAAGCCACTTTATTCCGATCCTTGTCAGCTTGCTCTATTCCAAGTGTAAAATCTTATGTGGTCTCTATTTGAGCATCCACCACCTCTTTAGGTGGAATGGGGAGAGCTTTGGGAGCCTCGTCTAACTTATTGTTCAAAGATTATACTTCCCCCTAAAATGCTTTGATCTTAATCAATCATACCTCCCTATCCTTCACCACAACAATTGACTCATCAAAGAGTCTTTTGTATCTATTTGACAGTTGCTCTGTTTTGGCCTCATCGAGGTGTGCAAAATGGGTAACTGCTTGGGAGATCTCCAAATCTAAAGTGTTGTGGATAGACCAGATAATCTTATATACATCCATATTTTCTTCAACACTTACCAGGGATGGCTTATGTGTCCTTGGAGCTAAAGACCACATTGCTAAATTTTGAGACTTGGGGTCATATCCACAACCTTTTGTCATTCCCCCACTTGGGTCTCATAAGACAATTTAGCATTTGGTTGTTTCCTGATTTGGTCAATTATAAATGATGAAATTATTTTTCCATTAGTATGCAAAGAAGATCTTTGGTAAACATACAATGAAAGATGGGACAAAGAGAAAACCAAAAATACAGATATCAGAGATCACCGAAAACTCCTAAGTACAAAGAAAACCGACGACACAGTTTTGTGTGTAAACCAAAAATACAAAGTGGAAAGGAAAAAGAGAAACCCAAAAGTGGAACCTGGTGAGGACAAGTGAAAACCGAGAGAATAGTCAAAGAGGAACCTGAGAGATAGTTCAAGCAAGGAACACCGATAGACAGTCTAACTGACTTTAGAGCATAATCGACTGATAGAAACCAAAAGTTAGTCGAAGCCCGCAAAAAGTGGATTTGACTTCCAAATCAGATAAAATAGTCTTATTCTATTTATAGAGTCTTGATTTGTTTTTAAATCCATTTCTTTAGGGACAAGGAACATTAATGTAAGTATTTTAATCAGTCTAACTGATTTAAAACACATAGACTAGGAGATCAAGGTCAAGTTGTAAACCTGTGATCTTAGAGTTAATATTGTTTTACGTGAAACTTGATTAGGTCAATCTATCTTATAAATAGATTTTGTAATCATTAATTACATATGTGAGAGAGGATGAATGAAGCCTACGAGAACATCTATGGATCAGACTGAAATTTTCAAGAACCAAAATAGCAAAAGGTGAGTTTGGTTATCAAGAACCAAGAACAAAGGCTACCGAGTAACAGAGGTATTACTCAATCAGATTAGGTGATACACATATATATGTAATCTTAAATGGATATGTAATCAAAAATAGGAGATTGCATAC
Source organism: Thuja plicata (assembly GCA_018584345.1). Taxonomy (NCBI): domain Eukaryota; kingdom Viridiplantae; phylum Streptophyta; class Pinopsida; order Cupressales; family Cupressaceae; genus Thuja; species Thuja plicata. The sequence continues at coordinate 284,185 of MU226104.1, forward strand.
ACCAGGTCAAAGTGTAATTTGCTTACATTATAACAAGTGAAGCAAATTGTAAAAATCCTTTCAAGGAAGGTGGATTTAACCATCCAATTGTAAATCTCTTAACCGAGTGCATACTAAAAAGTGTTGCTAAATCTCTTAACAAAGTAGACTTTAACAGGTCTCCACAGATACTCTTAACAGGGTAGATCATCAGAAGTGATCAAATTAGAAGCCTTAACCGACCCCTTCTGCAGATAGTGAATAATTTGTGGGTGTCATCCCCACCATAGTTTTTACTTCCTAACAGGAGTTTTTTGCGTTATCATATCTTGTGTTATGTGTCAATTACTTTCATGAATGTTTCTATGAATGTTCACATGTATGATTAAATTAATAGAATTGATATATCTTACATCAAGATAGTATAGAACATATATTTTGATAAATAATTGATTACCTAAAGGATAAAGGTTAAAAGATACAAAAGCTTTAGAGGTACTGATTCACCCCTCCCCTCTCAGTACACACATCCCATTAATTCCAAAAATAAATGCTGAAGCCAAATCCCACCTAGGAACAAGTAACATTCCACTAGATTTTACTATTTGTCTAGCCTCTTCAGGTGTCATGGTCTATGTTTTAGTGTCATAAGCTTGTAGGCTTGCAAAGCTTCACTTTGTGTAGAGCCACCCTCTGTTAACTGTAATTGAGCCCCAACTTCTTGTTGCTTCCTCCAAATCAAGAAGTTCTTGAATTCATCTATCTTGATGAATGCATCATCATTCAGGAACTCTTCTTGGTGAAGTTCTCTTTCATCTTGACACAGAAGAAGGGGTAGTTCAATTTCTTCTTTTTCACCCTTCTTTAATTTTTTCTCTTCCCTGCTTGTCTTCCTAAGCTGGTGGTGATACTGCCTGTCACCAGTAATTAGGGTACTTACTTTATCCCTTTTCTTCTCATGTCTTTTCTTGAGAAGGCTCCCCTGACTCTACTCTCTATTTCTTTCTTGGGGGCTCATTAGTTACCTCAGCCTGAGGTGCCTATGTAAGAACTACTTCCATCATTTTCTCTGATATAAGTGGTTGATCCATGGGAGGAGGACTATGCAGTAAATAACCTCCCTCACTATCCTCTTCATACTCAGAGGATGAATTTTTTTTAGGGCCTCTTTCCTTATCCTCAATCAGTCCCTCAAGCTGATTGTACATTGTGTTATAAGACTCAATCATTTTGGTGAGTCTATGCAAATAGGGCACTCTTGGGAAAAAACCTCCAAAGGGGATCCCTTTCTTTATCATTTGTTTCTCCAAGCCTATCAAATCTTGGTATCGTTTATCTCTTCTTGCTACTTTCTCATCTTCCAAGGTGTTTCTGATAAGGTCTTCTTCAATACATTCTTCATGCTCCTTGATAGCAGTTATACTTGGAGTCAATAGCTTTTTTGCACTCTTAATAAAACCTTATGGGTCTACATACCTATATAAGGCCATGCCCATTCTATACTGACCCAACCACTTATTCATTGCATCCATGGCTCTTTTCCCAATGGTGAAGTTATAAACCTTAAACTGTCTAGGTGTGAATGTACCCTTTCTATGGGGAGCCAAATGCTCTTTATCTATCCACATTTGCTACCAGCTAAAATCCATTATAGCTATTCTTGGAGGCATATATTATGGAAGTATGTGTGGAGGCTAGGAGCATCCATAAACCCTATTCAAAGTAAAGGTTCTCTCACAGTAAAATTCTCCCCAATTGTGATCTCCTTCCCACTTGTCCACATACTAGCAAGTTATGAGAAGTTGAAGCACCTTGATTGACAACCTTGTCACATTTAGACCTAGAAAATTTAAAAGTGGGTACACAATCCAGTTCTAAAAATCAAAGAACTCATTTTCATTTAAATTATAGCTCCAAACCCTAAGCCAGAGTTGTACATGGTTTGGTTGGCCATGGAACTGTATCCTTGGTCTCAAATTTTGTGTGTCCATGTTGTTGATGTTGAAGTACAGAATTAAATGCATTAGAATAGAATAATGCATGAACTTAGGGTTGTATTTCTTATGGATATCTATGAGGCCTTGATGCATCTTGTCAATGACATACTGAATGTAGTCAAAGTCAATATTTGCATGTGAGTTCTGAAGGTCCAAGATGATCATTAGAAGATCTGCAGGCACCCTCTCACTACCCCTATCCATTCCCAACACCCTACACATCCCATAAGCAATATACTTCACATAGAAGCTCAAATCCTTGTAAAAATATGGTGCAACAGAATTTGGCAGGGGAGCTATGTAATTTATATTTGATCTGGGCACATGAACCTGGATCAATCTGCTGACAATGGTGGACTCCCTGATATACTTACTCTGTAACTTGGTTAAATCAATCTATGCGGTATAGGGATGGTATATGTCAAAGTATTTCATGAAAGATGCCCTATCCAAAGTAACTAAAGTTGTCCCATCACTTTTCTTGATAGTTCTAGAAAGAGAATCATATCTTATAGCCAGCTCAATTAGTAAGTCTACATCTACGAAGACATCTGGGACAATCAACTTTGCTAAACCTAATGTCCATAGGTTTGAAATGGGAATTTGTTTGTCCCTATTACTATAAAATTAATTGAATAGATGGTAACCATAAATCCTAGGAGTATTTGCATCTCTACAATTCGACATATCATCAGAGAAAATTTCATCATTTACCTTTTTGTTTTGGTTTGTTCCATGTAGCAGAGCCGCGAATTCCTTAGAGTAGTTCCTCTTCACTTTATGTTCATCTTCAGCATCTCTACTTTCTCCACTGGGTGAAGCCCCACTAGGTCCTGCTTGGCCCATCTTTACTCACTCTGAATTATCCTCTGAATATTTCTTCTCTCACACATAGGATTTTCCTTGCAATTCACTCTGAAGCTCAAACAATTCTTAGCTCTGAAAACTTTGAAAATCACGCAATTTCTCAGCTCTGTACTTTGAAAACTTTGGTAATCTAAAATGTACAAAGGCTGCATCTTTTTAACATTAAAAAATTGAATGTGCCAGTCTAGTTGAGAACTTGGAAACCATTTCTCAATCACTTCTACTATAACTCTACGTGCCTTGACATCAATTCTTTCCTAGTCGTGGCACCTGAAGTTGACAGGTAATCAAATTTGAAAATCCCAATTGGGAAAATTCATGAGTACTTTTTAGTTTTAAAACCTTATTATAAGTGAAAAGGCTTTAAACTCGGTATGATAGGCTCACCTTTCTTACTTTTTCACAGCTCAGCAAATTACTTACACTCTATCAGAATCTTTCCTCTTTAATACCCTAGCCTTTTTACCTTATTTCCTTATAATGGCGTGAGAACAAACCCTCATGATTTCACCTTACTCTTACCATAGTCTATCTGGAGATTGCGGGATTGTGTTATCTCCAAGTCTTTGAATGTTTTTACTAACTCCAATTATATTCAGAGATCTAGCGCCAGCCACACGATGAGATCTTTATCTATGGCTTGTGCTAAGTCGCTAGATGGTTTGCTTAACACTAGCTTTGTTTTGAGATTACGCGTTGGCCAATAATTTTAACTCTAACTTGCCTTTGGTTTACCTTTTAACACTGAGTAACTTGTTCCTTCTTATCTCTGAATCATTGAATAAACCTTACTAAGCTTTACTTTGACCGTGATTCACATCTGGAGATCGCGCAACTGTGTTATCTCCAAGTCTCTAAACATTTCTCTTAACCCAAGTTTCATTTGGAGACTTAGCGCTAGCCGTTCCTCTGACACAAGATCTACGATCCTCACTGAGTCGCTAAGCTTTTTACTTAACCTCAAGTTCATTCAGAGATCTCGCGACAAGGCAAAAGAGTAACCTTGTCTTAACTCTAAGTCTATTTGGAGATTACGTGACTGAGCAAACTTGAAGCCGCTGAATGTTTTAGCTTACCCTGATTTTATTCAGAGATCATGCACCAGCTACACAATTATATCTTTATCTACGCCTTGCGCTGAGTCTTTGAATCATTTTGTACTTTCTCAATTTGTCTAGAAATTACGCAACTACCCTTGATCTTATTTATAATCTATGGCCTACACTGAATCTCCCAATCTTTGGCCTTAACTCCAGTTTGTTATGAGATCATGCAACTAAAGGCTATCTCTGAGTCACTAGACAATTTTCTCAACCCTGGGTTTATTCTGAGAATTCATGAACACTACAAATCTCTTAACCACTTACACACGTGTCTACATCTTAGCTGATTACCTCTTGATCGCTGAATAACTCATGACCTTTTGACTTCTTTGAGCGATTCAACACTAGCCATAAGATTTGATCTTGATCTACGGTCCAAATTTACTCTCTGCAAAACTTGACTTGGCTCTGAATTAACCATAACTAACCATGTTTCTTCTAGAGATTTAATGACTGGGTGAATCTCCAAGTCGTTGAATAATTCTTCTAAGTCAGATTCTGTTTGGAGATTTAGCGCTAGCCCTCAAATCTTTTCTTAATCAACGATCAACACTGAATCTCACAATCTTTCTGTACTTCATCAAATCCTCCAGAGATTACACGACAACCCTTGATTCTTTTTTAATCTGATGACCTGTGCTAAATATCGAGACTATATGCTTAACCCTGCTTTCATTGTGAGATCACGCGACTAAGCTATCTCTGAATCTCAGAATAAACTTTACTTGACTTAGCCTTAACCTCAAGTTTATTTAGTGATCAAGCGACTGCTTTGTCTCTAATTCTTTGAAAGATTTACTAACTCATGAGTTAATTAGGCAATCACGCACAGGCCACATGATCAAATCAAAGATATAAGAAGATCTACAGCTATCACTTAATCGCTAAAGAAATCCTTGACCTTGTCATTTGTCTAGAGATCATGCGCCAGCCACTCATCTTGGAAAAGATCAATGATCCTTACTGAATCTCTGAATCTTTCACTTAACTCTGATTTCTTATGGAGATTACACGACTGAGAAAAAAATGAACTCTATCGTTGACCTCAGGATTATTATGAGATTACACGACCAGGCAATCTCTAAGTCGGTGAATAAATCACATTATTTGAGTTAAGTCACGATATCTAGAGATAGCCACATGATCAAAATTACATCTACGATTATCGCTGAGTCTTTGAATCCTTGAGCCAACTTCATATTTATCTCGCGATCACACGCCAACTGCATGATCAGATCTAGATCAACCATCTGCACTTAATCTTTGAATGACTTAAAGCATATTCCATTGATCTCGAGATTAAGAGATACAAGCTTGCGCCAAGTCGCTAGATCAAATGGAATATTCAGTTCTAATTGCGTGATCAGGAGATAAAGGCAGAGGCACTTAAAGCACATGACTTATAGATCACTTAAGTTACTCGACCAAAGTAACTTCAAATTAGAACCAGGTTATGAGTATCTAGGGTTTTTGCATGAAAAAGACACAGTTGACATAGGGCTTAGGGGTTTTCAACCATTTTCTTTACATTTCTTGCAAATAGACACTTGCAAGAAAATTTAAAGGTACATTGAAATAGATCTTTGATATTTTAGGAAAAATTGATACTAAGAACCCAAAAATTTAGCAAGACTCAAAAAATTGGAAATATACCCAACATGGTGGATGTCAAGGAGACGCCAAATTTTACACATTGGTTTCAACTACATTTGTTTTTGAGATTGACAACACCGAAGGATCCAATTCCTCCACTAGAGAGTGATGATGATGATGATGATGATGATGATGATGATGGAGCCCCTTGACGATGGAGAGGTAGAGAGAGGAAGAGAGATGAGAGAGGGGGAGGTGGAGGAGATGGACGTGGGGGAGGCAGAAAAGGTGAAGGAGGTGGAGAT
>MU226104.1:290076-321085 GCA_018584345.1 Thuja plicata
TGAGGTGGCCAAGATAGAGTAGAGATAGGTGGCAATGCCGATGATTTTATTGATCAGGGCTGGCTTATTTGGAGTAGCAGACAAGGTGCTCCTAGATAGGATGCCCCATAGGATATGGGTACAAAGGATGTAGCACAAGAGGATCCATAGGTTGCATCAAGTGGCTTGCAGTTTGATCCATAGGCTGCCTTATATCAGCCCGATACATCTGGTCCCTGGGTATATATTAAAGTTCCCTCTCATTAGTAGGATGCACATATCAGGGCCTTGTAGGATTTGATATATAGATTATAAACCTAGGTGAGAAAGATGGAGGGGAATTTGGATACCACTCAGGGTAGGATACGTTCTCTAGAGTCACAACTAGCTATCTTTACTACCAAGCAGGATTAGGCTATTAAGGGTCGTGATACTATTGAGAAGTTGGTCATAATGTTAGAGTGGATTGCTACCTAGGATATTACTCAAGATACTATGAGGGATATTTCCCATTAGAGTTTGTTGTCATGGTTTCTCGAGTAGCCCAAATTTTAAAAATTTTACCAGTGAAATCCAAGGTTATTTGTGGGGTCTATGTGACTATCTATTTACACATATTTTCCATGGTCCTTTAGTTAGATTTTCAAAATCTCATCAGTTTGGGTCGTGAATAATCAAAACATGTCATGTTTTTAGCTTGAAAAAGAAATATCATTCATGGGATTCCTAGTGGTTTTTTGTCTCCAAAATCTCTAACTCGTTGTCAGATTCGTGTCACACTTCAAATTCAAATCGGAGTTGTGAGTCAAAAGTTATGTTATCTTGAAGTTGGTGTTTTAATTTTAAATTCATTTAAAATTTAAAATTAAAATTCAAAAACAAAATCTTAACTTTGGGAAAGGTTAATGGTTAAGGGTCAACCTTTCATTCTTCTTGGTCAACATCCCAACTTGATCCCAAAACTTAAACTTTTAAGAAAGGGTTAAAGGTTAATGGTTGGGATTTAGAATTGTCAAGAAGCAAAGCCAAAAAGTTGAAAAGTTAAGAATCAACATTTTCACCCTGGTCAACATTTCAACTTTTTCCCAAACCTTAATGTTTAATAACTTAAAAAGGTAGAATCCTAACTTTCGCACCCTAAGCCTAACCTTACGAGATTTCAAGATTTCAAAAAAAACCAAACTCAAACTCCAACTTCGAAATAAATACCTACTAGAAACATGAAATGATTTATCAAAGACAGGTCTAGAAAAACTATGGTGGTAGCGGGCTCAAAATAATAACGATTCCAAATTGTTTTTGAGAAAGAGGGGTTTGATGGCACATTGTAAGGGAATTTCATAATGAAAACCTTCGAGCAGCATGTAACCGTCTTCGAATTCATCCCAGTAACATTATTTGCGAAGTGATAAAGAATAGGTGTGAAGGCATAGACAAGGCCTGCGACTTGTTAGAAACAATCACCTTCTTGCCCGCACCATAATGGGGGCCTCGAATAGTTTCCATGCACCTGTCAAAGATTAATAGTGGATATTTTTTGTTAAATTAGACATGAATGTAAAATGTGGATGCATAGAGAAGGGTTCAAGGATGTTTTCATGCAAAACTATCTCAATGAAATGTGGTTTCTTTAATGATCTCATTGTAGCACTTTCACAAAATGATTGTTTGAAAAAGTTTGTAGATGCTTTAGAAAGAGATGGCCAAGGCACGCGAACAGTTTGACCTCATTCCCTCAAAGAGATGGCGTTTCATGAAGGTGATGATTGCAGGATATTAACCGAATGGATTTATTGAAATGGTTATATAAACTTTCAATAAAATGCAACTGGTTGTTGTAAAGCCGAATTCCACCAAGTATGTCGCCAATTCCCTGTCGCTTATGCAGAATGGAAACATTGAACAGTCACTGGTAGACATGCTTGCAAAATGTGGAAACATTGACAACGCACGCGAACTGTTTGAAAAAAATTCCTCAAAGAGATGGATTTTCATGGAAGCTCTAATGACAACATATGATAATACATCAAAACATTTCAATTATTGTATGTATTGTTTGATAGGAACCATCAAAGATCTGACCATTCTTGGAATGTGATGGTGTCAAGACTTATAAAAAATGGATATGTTAAAGATGCTTCAAAAAGTGATTAGGCAAATGCAAGGTGTTGGTGCAAAGCTACATACACAATGCCTCCTCAACTCATCTCGACCATGGATAGTCAACTTGAGAGACACGCATGAAAAATATGGAATCATAGAGAGGCACGTGAACTATTTTGCAGATTGCCTGGAGGAAAATGAAACACATAAAATGCAATAATGGAGGCATTTCAAGATTGCAATGATTTCAAGATTTGTAGATGATGAATTTGGTAAAGTGGCTCTATAAACTATCCAGAAAATACAAAATGTGGAGTCGTGGACAACGTGACTAATTTGTTTGACATGAAACCTCAAAGAGACAAAATCTAATGAAATGACATGAATTTATTACAAGATGGAATGCAATGGATACGTTTAAAAGGTTATAGAAACTGTTGGAATAATGGAAGGGTGTATACTGGGAGGGGAGAGTTGAATCAGTACCTTTAAAACGTTTATCAATTAACCTTAGTAATCTTTTCTTGCATTATCGATCATATTGTTTTTCTACCTTATGCATGTAATATCATAGCATAAATGTAAGTGCATATAAAAAATCATACAAACATTCATGAAACTTAGTTACACATGACACAAGAATTGATAACGTAGAAAACCCCTGTTAGAAGGTAAAAATTGCGGTGGGGATGAAACCCACAAAGCTTCACTATCTGCAGAATGGAAGGTGTCGGTTAAGGCTACAAGTTGTGATCACTTCTGACAATCTTACCTTGTTAGGAGTAACATGTTAGACTTGTTAAGTCTACTCAATTAAGAGATTTTAACAACAAAATGTATGTGTGCCCTCGGTTAAGAGATTTACAATAAGATTGTTAAGTCCACCTTCTTGAAGGATTTTTTCTGTTTGCTACAATTGTTAGAGAGTAGAAAAAAATATAATTGACCTGATAGCTTGCAATCTTGAATTGCTGATTACAGATCCATTAAGTTCACAATATATATGTATCACCTATTATGATGGATAACACCTTTGTTCTGCTCAGTAGCCTTGTATGTAGTTCTTGATAACTGAATTATGCTTTATATGTTCTTCTACAGAAAAACCTCTGTCTTCTCCATAGATGTCCTTCTGCGGCTACAATCATCATGTTCTTGATTGATTATACATCTATATATATACAAGGTTTTTGACCTAATTAGGTTTCACACTTTACAAGAAAAACTCTATGATCAAAGGTTTACAACTTGACCTTGATCTCCTAGTTTGCATGAATATAATTAGTTAAAATAATTAAATTCACATATTACAGTGTTCTTGATCCACATAAACAGTTGTCCAGCTAAGCATAAATCTATTTTAAAGACTAAAGTGCTTTAGTTGACGTGTAGTTTGAGATCCGCTTTTCTCGGGAATAAAATTGTCTCTCGGTAGACTAGTGCTCGGGTTACTCTGTAGACTGTGCTCTCAGGTTACTCTATGAATTGTGCTCTCGGTTTACTCTTTGAACTGTATGTCAGTGATAGTGCTATCAATGTTCACTGATTTCGGTGATCACTGTGCTAAGACATTTTCGGTGACCTCTGCACTTGATTGTTCCGGTGACCTTTGCACTTGACTGAATGTTGTCACTCAGTGATCATGTAACCGACGGTCCAAAAATTATTTCCCTGTATACTAATGACAACTTATGATCCTTTAAGGATTATCATAAACTTCCAAGAAAATGCAATGATCGGGTATAAAACTGCATAGTTCTGTCACCATTGAAAAATGTAGGAGCATGGAGAAGGCACATTAAATTTTTAACACTATGCTTCAAAGAACACAACTTCATGAATGCCTTAAGAGATGCTATCTCACAGAATGAATGGAACGATTTTAGAATTTTCTCTGCATGAGTTTCGCATGGAATCTCTCAATATCTTTTAAACAATAAAGTACCCTCGACACATCCTTGTTTGCAATGTGAGATCATATGTAACTATAAGATGAATATTTCCTTAGTGCTAAATTTTTTGGTCTTCTTGTAAATTTTTATACAAAATGGAAAAAATAGCTTATCAACCGATGGCAAGAAGTACAATGATCTTCTAGTATCAGAGCACATGTAATGAAGGGAAACTTTCCAAAGATAATTAGCACATATGAAAAGTGATGAAGACTAATGCCCAACTGATGTAGTTGAAAGGTGTGTCCTCAAAGGGTAAATGACCACATATTTGTTTCCAATGATCGATGTACCTCAAGTTTATTCATTCTTATGGGAAGTCTCAAAGTTTTATTTTACGAATGGAAACATATGTGTTTTGTATCCTCAAAATGGATATCTGGTAAAATGATTGCAAGTGTAGGTGAAGTAGATGAAGATGGATATACAATTCAGGAGAAACCTAACTTGAAAGTCACAATTTCAAGTTATCTATTTGTAAAAGTGACTTATGTCACTTATTGTAATTGAAAGTTAGGTTTAGGGTTTTTTTTGTAAAAGTTAGGATTTTGACTTTGATTTTGTAAAATTTAGAGTTAGTTGCAAAAAGAATGGATAAATTCCATACTCTAACTTGGTTAGTTATGTGTGTGTGAATTATGTACCTATAAATTGCAACACAACACTTCAATATGTCATTACATCAATGGTTACAAATATGGAAATCAATTGCAAAGCATAAGAAAACTATGTAAATTGACGTATTGCTTCCTATCTAGAAAGAGTATGATTAAAGCTATAAGTTTTCCCTCAGATTATACATTAAATCAGTGACACATTCAGTCCTAGAATGGAATATTCGTTAATAAATTGAAGTTATCTATCATGCAATTCATGCTAGCAATGATGCAAGGATTTATTAAAGCATAAATGGAAGAGTTGTCTAATTAGCTATTTAAATCAGGAAATCAAAATGACAGCATAAGAGTGCAATTACACTACAACATTTGGGGTCGAATTTTGATGCCAACTTGCGATGACACTACCATTTGTGTGTGATTTTTGTATTTTTTTCCAAGCGCCCCTGATGTTGTCGTAATAGCGATGGTACCATCATAATTGCGACACCCGCAGTGATTATAAACAATAAAAAAAGAAAGACTCATTTCTAATTTTTTTGATCGCATACCGTCATGCACGAAGAGGGCCGCCCTAATTTTGGAAGATTGGAATCTTGGTATATGGAAGCCATGACTTGAGGTAGGCATTTGAGCTTTGTCTTCTCATTAAATCAATTTTGTTTTAATGGAATTTGTTGATTTAATGGCACAATATGAATGTTAATCTTGGCATTGTGTGAAGTGTTTGATCTCTCTCTTTTTTGTTGTTGTTGATATTCACTATGTGGTACTCCCCGTTTATGATCATTTCATGATGAAATGTCTTGATGGCTCACAGGCTGCAAGCTAGGGCATCATGCATTGTTTATGAGATCACTATTTAATACTGGCATTGTTTACATCTTTGCATTTGGAATGCTTGATGACCTGCGAGATTTGAGAGATAGGACATCATTGCTATTACCTTCATGGCATTGTGTGAAGTGTTTGATCTCTCTTTATGTGTTTTCCTATTGATATTCACTATGTGGTACTCCCCATTTTTCTTTCAAAAGTGCATGACTTGACTACGCACATGCATAATTGTAGATGAGGATCAGTAGTAATAGGATTCCATTCATTTCTTAGATCTTTTTGATCTAACTCCCATCTCTCTTTTCTTTGCAGGTTCTGGATCACATAGGAGCACACTGGATTCATACCCGAGTCAAAAATCTATCACTTCAGGCAATGTCTAGTACCCTTATTATTTATGTTCATCCTCTTATGTATGTCTGTACTCTTGCATATTCTTCTAAAAGTTGGCTATGCTCACGGCCTGTGTGAGCCTAGATGATTTTATCTTTTAGTTCCTTTCCTTGTATAGTTATTAAAAAATCAATAGAACAACAGAAACACCACATTTTTTGTAATTTTGTTTATAATATTAATAAGATCATGTGTTTGTGTTTGTCAAACAAATAAATCTCCTTTCCCCAAAAAACAAAAAACAAAATAAAGCTCTTGTTCTTCCAAAATAAGAAAAAAAAGGAAAAGAATTGGCCAAGGAAAACATGTGGTTTGGGCCCCATCATAAAATGGTGATTATAGTATTAAAGATGGGTATAAGGCCCTCTTTCTAATGGAGAAAAACATGACTAAACAACATTCATATATCCTATGTTGGAACAAAGTGATTCTACCAAAGGCATGATGTTTCGATTGGCTAGCAATTAGCAAACAGAATCTGAGTAGTGACCGCCTTCATAAATTCAATATTTCCCAAACTTTTCAGTGTGTGTTATATCAGGAAGAAATTGAAGATGTTGATCACTTACTATTATTATGCCCCTTTGCTAAAACTTGTTGGCAACATGTGGTCATGGGCAAATTGAACATCTCCATGCTATTTCTGAACAATTCGTAAGATTTTTCCAATCATAGCCCATTCTTCATTCTAGATATTTGTTCTCATGTATTTGGCTCTATGCACAAGCTAAGATTGTTTGGGCTATCTAGTGGGAACGTAACAAGATAATCTTTAGAAAGTATACTTCACCAGTTGAAGTTGTTATAAAAAAATTGGAGCAATCCATTTCAGAGGTGGTTAATTTGCATGTTAAAGATAAAATTTGCAATTACAAACTTCTCAAATTGGGATCCTAATTTTCTTAAGTTATTGAATCTGATTCACACCCCTCCATTTATGATCCCAAATAGCAGAAAATTTAAGGGAGATCATTTAAAATTTAGATGGATTCCTCTTGCTAATCATTCTTTAAAGTTAAATTTTGATGGCTCTACATGAGGAAACCCTGACAAGTTTGGATGTGGTATGTGTCTTCACAATCATAGGGGTATAGTTTTAGCATTTAAATGTATTTCTTTACCCAATGGGACCAATAATCTAGCTGAAGCATATGCCTTGTTTATGGTCTCGAGCTTCCTAGTAATGTTAATATGAGGAAAATTCATATACACAATAGCAACAAGCATGTAATGACAACAATAACATCATACATATATATGTATATATATGTATGTATAAATAGTGTATAAAACAATATATGGTGCACAGAAGCAGTAAGCATGCAATGACAACAATAACATCATATATATATATATATATATATATATATATATATATATATATATATATATATATGTATATATATATGTATGTGTGTATATATATATATGTATATACATATATATGTATATATGTATGTGTATATATATGTATATATATAGCAAAAAGAGCTCATAACAGGGTCATGTGGTGCTCAAATAGTGAGCTCATAAACAATGTATGATGCCCTAGCTTGTAGCCCACGATCCATCAAGACATTTCCTCATGAAATGATCATAAATGGGGAGTACCACATAATGAATATCAACAAAAAAACAAATAAAGAGAGATCGAACACTTCACACAATGCCTTGAAGGTAATAGCAACGATGCTCTAGCTCTCAAAGCTCGCGGGTCATCAAGCATTCCAAATGCAAAGATGTAAACAATGCCAGTATTAACATTCATATTGTGTCATTAAATCAACAAATGCCATCAAAATTAAATTGAGTTAATGAGAAGACAAAGCTCGAATGCCTACCTCAAGTGCAATAGCTTGGCATAAATTATGGATTACCATTCACGCAGAAGGAGTCAAGATTATATTGTTCGAATGCCTGCGGATGGTTTATCATTTATGGACATAGAGGAAAAGTGGCCACACTTTAAAGAAGAACCTCAAAATCTCAGGCTTTCTCTAGCAGCAGACGGTGTCAATCCGTATGGAGATATGAGATCTGTTTACTCAGTGTGGCTTGTTTTGTTATCAACAATAACCTTCCTCCATGGATGTCATTAAAGAGGGAGCACATTATGTTGGAAATGATTGTTCCAGGTATTTTATTATTTTATAGTTATCTACATGTAATTATAAGTCTTGGATTGAAATGGCCACAACAATTATCTGATGTTGTTGTTAATTCAACTAGGTAAGTACAAAGTGAAAGATATGAATGTATATATTGCACCTCTTATCGATGAGTTGTTGGTGTTATGGAATGGTTTCACTATGTATGACATCTCTAAACCAATTGGACAAAGACAATTTCAATTCCATGCAATGCTTGTGTGGACAATTCATGATGCTCTAGGGTTGACACATTTCTGTGGTATGTTATCGTGAATTCTAGTTGTACACAATAATTCTAATTCTAAAAATTAACAAATTTAATCCAATTGTATCGTTATCTTGTAGGTCTTCAAATAAAGGGAAAATTTTCATGTCCAATGTGTGGTCCAAAGATGAAATCTCGTCATTCCAAAAGTTTAAGAAAGTAGGTCCCAAATAGAGCGCAACCCTTATTATGAGTGACCCCCTATGTTCCTATTAATGAGTGGGAGAATCTTAAAAGGGATGCACTTGAGAGACATGCAAGACATGGTGGAAAAATATTATCACCCGAGGAAAGAAGGTACATGATAATCTTAATAATGAAATTATGTACTATTTACTCTTTATACTTATGCGATCTAACATATTTCAAACATCACATAGGTTGCCTGACACATCAAAGGCAACAAAAGAAAGACAACTAAAGCACGGGAAACACAAGCTCAGTTCAGGTGGATATTCAAAACTTGTTGCGCAAATTGTGAGTAATAGTAAATGAAAAACCATATGCAAATATTTATAAATTGTAATCAATTTAGTTTCGATGAAATTTACTACAATAAAAATGTAGGGCTTGGAGTTCAAACAAAAGATTTCATAAGAGGACAATAAAGTAGGCTACAAAAAAGGCTATATAGTAGTAGCTGAATGATTCCAATCAATGAGTGAGTTGTTGGTTGTATTTCCTATTTTTGAGTTGGCCCTGAAATTTTTTGAAATGCATGTCATTCTTATGCCCAGAAGGTTAAAATTCATGTCTAAAATTGTTTACATACCTTTGCAAATAATGCTTTATCCCTAAACCTAGTTGAAAATGTCAAAACCCTAAGCCCTTGAGTAATTTTTGTTCAAAATTACAGAAAAACCCTAAAATTCTCAAAGCATGTTCTATTTCCATGTTACTTTTTATGACTTAAGTCTGAGTTTATGTGCATGTGTTTATATCTTGGTCGCTAAGTCTCATTAGAAGAAATGAATATTCCTTATGATCTTGAGACTTGGCGAAAAGCTTTGGTCGTGTAGTCTCATAATGAAACATAATATGCTGAAATGGTTATGAGACCTAGCGCAGACCATTGATCTCAGATATGATCTAACGATGGTTGCGTTATCTCCTGATAAAAGCATAGTTAGTTAATTTATTTGGTGACTTCAAGATTTCTCAGTTGCGTTATCTCTTGATGAAACCCATGGTTATGAGTTAAGTCCAAGTGTTTAAGTTAAAGTGTTGTCACCAAGTCTCGTGATCAAAAGTGAGTTAAGTGAAAATAATAGAGATTTAGCGACAACCATTGATCAGAGAGTTAATCTAATGGCAGTTGAGAAGTCTCCTAATTGTAACTATGGTTTAGAAATTATCATGCGACATGGAGATTCAATAGTCGCTAAGTCTCTAGATAAACCAAGGATTAGAAGTCAGATTAAGATAACAGTATTGTCGTGCAGTCGCGTGAAGAAAGATGAGTTAAGACAAATATCAAGAGATCTAGCAACAACCATTCGATGAAGGTAAGATCTGACAGTAGTCGCGATACAAAGTTGAAAATTCAAGCAAGATCAAGCGATCAGGAGACAAGAGGAAAAGGTAAGACACATGTCCATTTGTCACCAATTCTCATAAAAGATTAGGATTTTTAATAAATATTATGAGACTTAGCGACCACCGTTAGATACAAGGGAAATCTGAATCAACGACAGTCACGTTGTCTCTAGATAAATATTTTAAAGAAGATATAATCAAGCGACTAAGAGACTAATGTGTTTAGTCGTGAGGTCTCCAGAAGAAACATGAGTTAAGGAGACTGTCCAGCGACATAGAGAAATCACGGTCACCAAGTCTCCAAATGTGACCTAAGGTAAAGAAAATTTAAGAAATACTTTAGTCATGATATCTCCATAAACAAATGGTTAAGTTAAAAGATTAGGTTATTTGGAGATAATCGTTGATCTAATGATTGATCCTATGACAGTTTCTAAGTCTCTTGAAGAAATTGCAGTTGGCAAAAATATTAAGCGACAAGGAGATCACTCAGTCGCTGGGTCGCTAGAAGTTAACCAGAGTTTAATAAAGATTTTTCTGAGGCGCCATCATAGACAATTGTTGACCAATCAGAGTACAAAGATTTTGACAGATGGGAAAGTAGCCATAATATAATTTAATGCAGCCAATTAGATTTGATCTCGATCTCATTTTAAATTTTATAAGGTTTTATATGCAAATGCACTCATCATAAATTAACTACCTGACAGTTTGAATTGCATGGCTAGAACCAAAAATTGATGTCATAGTGCATGGAGCTAATGGTGAAGTGATTGAATTACCAGTTTGAAGAGACATCTGCATTGAATTATCAATTATAAGTAAGCTTGTCCGTTATTATTTCATTTTTTACCAGATTCTGATTTCTCAGAGCAAAGAGTTCATAAAGATTTTAGTATTTTCTGAGAAAAAGTTAATTCTCCAGCAACAAGTGATTCAGAAAGGTGATTTCTTGATTCAGTGTTCAACAGAGATTGTGATTGACAATATTTTCAGAGTTTAGAATTGCAGATTTTAGGATAATTGATAGTTAATAGTGAGGGTTTTGAACATTTGTTTTGATGTTGGTGATAAGGTGTTGAGAGAAGGACAAAAAAGGAAAGATGAGCCAAGAACAGAGTATGGCATCCACTAGTGGGAGAAGTGAAGATATTGATGATGAATAAAAAGGAAAAAGAAACCATTCAAACGAGTTTCTCACTTTGCTTCCAGGCTCCAGTCAAAATAGAAAGGTTAGTGCTGAGGTCTTAATTGATGATATGGCTTACATTAGAGATGCAAAAACACCAGTTTCATCAGGCTATTCACTGTTTAATTACTTATTTAATAATAGTGATGAACCCATAACTATCTCAAACCCTTGGACCTGTGGATTAGCTAGGTTGATTGTTCCTGACATCTTCGTTGATGTCAATTTTGTTTTGGAATTGGCTGGTACGTATGATACCCTAACCAAAACCATTAAGAGGGATGATGGAAAGCCCTTACTCACCTTGGACAAGAATACTTTCATGAAGGCCTTCAATTTATACTACCCCATGGCTACTGAAATAAATTTGAAGAGCCTAGAGAATAGATACACTAGAGAATCTAGCATTGCTAATAAGTTGAACAGGGATCATCATGTCCCTAAGAAAATGAAAACCTACATAGCCCCCATGCCAGGAGAAACCCCATATTTCTACAAAGATCTTAATTTCTACATCAAATACATATCATATGCACTATGTAGAGTGCTTGGAAAGGATGTTGGAGTAGAGAGAATCACCTCAGATATTTTGATGATGGTGTTGGATATGCAGAGCCTCCATACCACTTCTAATTATGATTACATCCAATATATCATAGACTAGATGCATCAAGGGTTTGTAGACATACAAACTAAGAAGGATCATCCAATATTTATACATTATTCAATCCTCATGCATTTGATCCTGTACTACAATTTCCCAGTTATGAATTGTCAGTTTTTACAGCCACAAAGGTTTCACCATAACTAGCCTAACCTTGTTCAGTTTTGGCTCAGAGTATGGAATTATACATCTAGAGAGCAAGAGTTTTGTGCTTTTGAAAATTGTATAATCTATCCACTTCTTAAGTGCTTAGGTGTTGATAAACCTAGGTTTCCTATTAAGGTAATGCAATTATTGAGGCCATGCCAATATCTTGATAAATGGCCAGGAGACCATAATTGGGGGGATTTCTATTATGAGAAGAATTTCACAATAATGAGGGTCTATGGTTTCTCCCACCCTCCACACATATTACCATTCCATGTACCACCAAGGATAGCTGCAATGGAGTTCATCAGGCGGCTCATTTTGATAGACAAGGCGAACCTAGCATCACATAGGAAGGGTACATTTACCCCCAGGGAATTCAGAATTTACAATTTCACTATTGGAAAAGGATCTTTGGACCTAATAAATGCATGGATGAATCATTACAGAATGAATGTGGTCCTGCATAGATATTTTGATACAAAGGGTTTCATCCTTAGTGCTAATAAATTGCTCACACCAACCATCCCCTACACAAAAGAACATGCAAAATGCATGGAGGATTTAATCAGAAATATTCTGGAGGATGAGGAGGTGGACAAAAGAGAAATTAAGTTCAATGAACTTATGGACCCGAAGAGGTAGGTGAAAAGAAAAGGAATTAAGTTTGGAGGTTTCTACCCTGATATGCCTTATTTGAAAAGGATAGATGCTATGATCAACTCTCATACTCTCCTCTACAATCAGTTAGAAGAGGCATTAGTGGTTCCCGAGAAAGGTCAACTAGAGAACTTAGAGTCAGAATATGACAGTGATGAGGGCTATCCTTCACCTACTACTTATCCAGATTATCAAATAGCTATAGTGGAGCAGGTAGTTGAAGGGGAGGATATCATTGACCTAACAAAGGTCCCAGAGAAGGAAGTAACAAATGAGCAACCACCCAAGAGACAAAAAATAGAAACAGGGGAACCTTCTAGGAAAAAGAAGACAGATAGAATTGGATTTTTGATAACAGGAGATAGGTCCTATGATCATTTATTGAGAAAATAGATTAGGGCAGGGAAAAAAGTACAATAGGATGTGGAAGAAGAGGAAGAATTACCTCTTAGGAGATTTACTGATGAATGGTTGATCCACCAAGAGGAAATCCTCAAGCATGACAACTTTATCAAGACAAGAGAATTCAAGGATTTCCTCATATGGAATAAGAAACAACAAGTTGGAAAATAGTCGCAATTGGCAGGTGGTGATCCAATCACTTAGGAAGCCTTACAAACATTGTAGGATTATGATTTTGAACCTAAGGAAATTACACTAGAACAAGCAAGATAGATGGTCAAAGCCATTGGGATATTATTAGTGGAAGGCTGGGATTTGTCATCGGCCTTTATAATTGAACAAATAAGAAGGCAACCTAATGTCAAATTGTCATCAGAGACTCTAGTTGGGGATATGATCAGAGGGTTTGGATATAACCCTAAGTCCCAGAAACTTGCAATGTGGAGCTTAGCTCCTAAAAATCAAAAGCCATCTATTTTAAAAATTCAAGAGAAGATGGAAGGTAATAAGACCATATGGAAATTGGAAAATATAGGGGATTTGGAAATATCCCAAGTGATGACTCACTTTGCTCAACTCAATGAGGCAAAAACAACCCAACTGTCAGAAATATTACAGAAACTAACTAGTGATACTAGTGCTATTGTTAAGGACAGTGAGTTAGCATTGATAAATATCAAAGAACAGTAGAAGCTCATAGATGAGCTTAATAGACAACTACTAGATATAAAAGAGCCCACCCTTGTTGAGCCTAAAGAGGTGAAGCATATAGAGATCCAAATAGAGGATATAGGGGAGATACATACTGAAACAAAGCTAGGAGTCACTAGCATAATAATGTTGTTTTGGAGGCATTGAATTCAGTTTTGCAACATAGAATAAAAACCATCAAAAGAAAAATTGATGTGGTATATGGAGCTTATGGACAGTTGCCAGGATTACAGGCAGAAGTGATTATTTTTATTTTTATTTTGAATCCCTACTATTCAACTTGGTCTAGAAGGACAACTCTTTTTGAGAGCTTGGCATCTGTACAACCTCTAAGATCATATTTTCCAGAAATAGTAACTTTGGTTGGCACATAGAAAGAGCAGATTGGGGCCACCTTGTCCTTTTTCAAAGGAAAATAAAATCAGATTGAGACAAGGTTGAAGATGTTTGGAGTAGGTTATAATAGGTTTATACCTCCTATCAAAGCTAAGGATGATCAGATCAAGCCAAGGATGATCGGATCAAGCCATTAGGGATATGGGGATCAGAGTTTGATAATGTGCTTCCCAATAAGGACATTTATGTATATGATCAAGGAGAATTAGATATGGAGAGGTACAAAAAACTTCTGGATGAAGCAATAAAAGAAGAAACTAATTGCAACAAATTCATCATAGATGTTAAAAGCATAACAGATGCTAGGTGGGAAAGGCAGAAGGCTCAACTGGAAAGTATTCAGAATTTTGAGTGGACTAAGGAGGAAGATGTGACACCATGGGACATCATGACAAATCCCAAGAAGAAGAATCCTGACACAGTTGATTTAGATGTCATGGATGAAGAATGAAGGACACATGGCACCTATTCTATGAGCATAGGGAGGTTAGAAATCTTAGATTCTATCCTGAACACATACAGACAAAGGCACCAAAATCTAGAAGAAGACAAAGAAGCAAGATCAGATTTTATTCCTCATTTTTTTCCTTCCACCGCTTGGGTCATTCCTGTATTTTGTCTTTTCTATGTTTTTAGGGTTAGGTCTCCAAATCATCCAAAGCTTGTTGCATCCTTATCTTTAGGATTCCAAGATGATTTGAGACTATATATATGTAATTGTAACCTTTTTTGAAAAAAGAGGAGTTGGAAGTTTTGATAGAATTACAAGGCAGACTAAAATTGTGTCTGAACCTTTGTACTATCTTGTCTATCTATATGTATTTGAAGCTTTAAGACATCAATAATATTTTGCAATCTCTTTTTTGCATCTGAATTGTCTCTTAGCATTTCTGTTATAGTTCTTGTGAGTTTATCTATAGGGCATTTAAACACACTGATCATAAGGTGATTGTGCAGTTACTTGTAAGTTCCTTCAAGGAAGGATTAAATTTTTTCAAGTAACCCCAGGGAACATAGCATTAGTTTGAGGATTTGATGATAAATTTGTAGGAAGAAGATAGTATATAAGGTATTCTATCTTTGTTGCAAGTGTTTTATTGATTACCTTACTGTGGATTTGTACAAGATATTGACTCATAGCCCAGGGATTAGGTACTGGTTTTATGTTTGCTAAGTAATTGATTTACAATCCAATATTTTCAAATTACTTAATTATATACACTGCAAAATAGATAATTCCATTCAAGTGATTGTATTCATAGGGTACAGTTCAGCTTACTGATTCCTTGAAGAGAGGACCATTAGGTTTCCCCTCCTAAAATCAAAAGGAACAAGGATGAAAATCCTTATCTAATTGGTTTATGTTATCAAGACCATAGCGTAGCTTATAGTACTCTATTTTAAATTAATCATTGCAATCTCCAAGGTATTTTATAAGTTGTTACAGCGAGGTCAGAAATAACAAACCAATGAATGATGTGATAATAGGTATCCCTAGTGTTATCAAATACCTCATCAATTAGCCTTTCTCTTGCATTAAAAGGAGTTTGCATTCAAGTATATAAGTATACTATCATTTTAAGGTTGTGCTACAAGAAAAAGACCTAACAAATTGGTGACTCTACTGGGGAATAATATAATTAATCATATTCAAAGTTGTCTTACAATCTTTGGTGCATCAATTTAATTTTTTCAAGCCAGTTTCAATTGAGATTTCCCATCCGTGTCACCTAACAAATTGGCGACTCCGTTGGGGAATAGATATTTTAAAGTCTTGGTAAAAGCATTCAGAATCTATGAGGGTTTCAAATATAGTATAATTATAGTTGTAATTGCAAAGGTCATTTTGATAGTATTCATTCATCCCAAACAACTATTGGGTGGCGACTCTAAAGTTAAATCTTTGTGATCAATAACAAGTTAACTAAACATCTTTCAAAATGAATACTAGGTCAAAAATGAAGGGGAATCCTAAATTTGCATTAGATGGTGGAATCCCATCAACTTTAAGGATGGAGATGTCTTGGAGGAAGAAAAGAAACCAAGTCAGTATAGATGAAAATCCTCCAAGAAGTAAAGAAAGTAATACTAGGAGAGAGGAAGGTAGCAATCAGTCTAATCGTGAAGGCAATAATTCAGAATATGAAGAAGCTCCAGAGAGAGGATTATAAACACTTGAAACTACCTCTAATTCAAATAAAAGAGAAGGAACAGATACAATCAGTTAAGATTCTGAGGAAGTTCCTTCTGATGAGATTGCTGAGGAAGAAAGACTCCTCATGAAACATCTTGCCCTTATTCAACAGATGAAAATGGAAAATAAACTTATAAATAAAAAACATGAGCATAAAGATGTCGAAAGAAGTAGAAGAAGATCCTTAAGACATCAAACTACAAGAAATACTAAGAGTTCTAAAAAATACCATGAAATACCTATTACTCATAGAGCTTCTAGCTCACAAAATGTTAAGGACAAAGGTAAACAAAAGATCACTGAAAGCAAAATTGAAGAGCCTAAAGTTCAGAAGGCCTTAATAGAGCAAATGTCCAAATTGGATATTGATCTTGAAAGACTAAGGATGTAGAAGGAAACCATGGAAAAGATGTTAGAAAAAGCACAGATGGAAGCTGCAACAATAGAAATGAAAAAGAAAATAGATTTTTTGCAGTCTTCCAAATATTCTTATGCTGGAACGAGAACACAACATCTTCCAAAACAAAAGCTACTACTTCTAAAAGAGACTGATAAATTCCAATGGAAACTATTTCATTCTAAAAGGTATAAGCAATTTAATTTCATTGGCATTCCTAGATACCCAAATGCATTTCCAAAAGATGTGGGTGATGTGAGAGAAAAGTTCTCAAAATTTGCAGGTAATAATGTCATCTCTTGTGAAGTACACTTAAGAAAATTTATTGATTTTGTTGATGATTTGAATATCATTCATGAAGATGTGTTAATGAAGCATTTTGTTCAGTCTCTAGTAGAAGATGCTAGAGAATGGTTTAGAAGTCTTTCTAATGGCTCTGTTGCTTCCATGGATGAATTAATTGAGTTATTTAAAGATCAATATGGTGATCAGAAAAATAAAGGGTTCTTGTTGAACGAGTTCAATAACATCAAAAAGAACTATAGTGAAGAGGTCACTGAGTTCAATACCAAATTCCAAAGAGAAATGCATAATTTTTTTTTTCAGAAAATAAGGTTGGATGAAGAGGTATGTCTATTAACCTATTTAAATGATTTTGATTCTAAAATGGGTTATGCTCTTAGGAATAGAAATCCTAGAACCCTCACTGATGCTTACAAGATAGAAGTAAATATTGAGATGAATAGAAGGGTGTCTGGTAAACTAAATAGGAGAGATGATTCAAGGTTTAGTAGGAGTAACCTAAAGGAACCATAATATAAAGAGTATAGGGCTCCACAGGATAATAGGCCTTCCTATAGTAACACTTATAATCCTCAAAATAGGATGCAAAATCATCCTTATGGAACTCAATCTAAGGATGTGAAGCCTGTTGCCCCACCAGGAAAAGAAAAACCTGAGAACAAAACTCCAGACCCTTTGTATAAAAATGTTGTCCATTTGTGCAGTGATGATTTTTGGTGTGAGTCTTGTGAAGCCCCACATAATCCTAATTTTTTCATTGTTTCCTTAGATCTGAAAGAAAATGAAGAACAAGGGAATGATAAAAGTGAACAATGTGATTATAATATGACAAATGCCTATTCATTTCATGATGTAGACTCAGATAATGAAATTGAAAATCATGATTCATATGGTTCACAAGGAAATGTAGAGATTCATCATCGAAAAAAATTATCAGACAGTGAAATAAAAGAAACAAATGACCATATAAGATGTTATGCACAAAACAATCAAGACCTTCCTTTGGTCAGAAAAGCTTCAGATGAAGAAAAAGAAATAATTACTACAGATCTCGTGAACAAAGAAAGAAGCAATTATCACCTAAGAAATAGAGTAGTTGGTGGTACTGGTAGTCAACCATCTGGTGTATTTATAAAAGAAAATAAAATAGACACCAAATATGTACAAAAGAAAGATGGACTTGGGGAAAATGCAAACAAACCTAAGGTCAAGATTGTAACTAAAGCCATAGAGCCTATTGTTGTACAAGAAGGAAAAGCAAAGGTACAAGAAACAAGTACTTATTCTCTTAAGATAGAAAAAAAATCTAAGAAAGAAGAACCAACTCTGAACATACAGATTGAGGAAAATAACATTATTGTTGAAAAACATAAGTCCTCAGATGTAAAGTATACTCCAGTAGACATGGGAGATTGTTTGTGTGAAATGACTGTAAAAGTTCCATTCTTAGAAATGATGAGAATCAAGGAATAGAAAGAAAAGTTTCTATCATTGTTGAACAATGTGCCTTTAATGAAAGTTCAAAGTCAAGAAAATGTTGATAAAAGACCAAATAACAAAGGGAAGGAAGCTGAAGTAATGACTTCTAAAATTCCTTAGATTTTCTTAAACACAACTACTTCTCCTAAGGTTGTTGACCCATTCTTTCTAACACTGGTAATTAATAGAAGGATGCTTAAAAATTATATGATTGATTCAGGAGCATCAAACACTGTCATGCCAGTAAAAATTATGAAGTCTATGGGATTACAAGTGGATACTTCTCATGGGAGATGTCAATCAATGGATTCTAGAGAAGGCCTTGTTATTGGTACTATTGAAGCCATGCCTTACAAATTAGCAGTGTGTCATGATGTGGTTTTAACTATGAATGTTCTTATTGTTGACATACCACCACATTATGGGATATTACTATCGAGAAAATGGAGTGCTTCAATGGGAGGCAACATACAAAGTGATTTGTCATATGCTAATTTTAACATTGCTGGAAATAATGTTAAAGTGTTAAGAGAAGGTAGGACTCCTCACATGATTGAATGGTTTGAAGACACTAACATTAAATACTGTATTGATGTGGATATGGAGAACTTCAGAGTACAGAGGAGTGATCATCATCATCAGTATGAAAATATTGATCCTCTAGTTAAAGAATTGACTGTACAAAATGATGGATTGTGGAAAATGTGTTTTTATGGAGCTTGCTCAAAAGAAGGATCAGGAGCTGGTGTATTACTTGTATCTCCATCAAGTACACCTTTCAAATATTCCTTTTTAATTACTAGCCTTTCAGTGTACAAATAATACAACAAAGTATGAGGCTTTATCTTTAGGGCTAGAAATTGCCATTAAACATGGAATAAAATGTTTAAAAGTTTATGGTGATTCCAAATTAGTGGTAGCCCAAATAAGATCCAAATATATGCAGTGAAAAATGATAGATTAAAGATGTATAAATATGCTATTTGGGATCAGATTGAAATGTTTGATGCCTTTGATATAAGTTGGATAGAAAGGTCTAAAAATATAATGGTAGAATTATTAGCAAATGTTTCTCTAAAAACTGATGATCAGACCTTACATGGGGTATCAATACTTGAAGTTAAGACAAGACCAGTTGTTCCATATAATATATACAACTGGAAAGTTTTTCAGGATGACCAAGATATTTTAAGATTCATTCAGTGTCTGGACCATTATGAGAATCAGTGCATAGATTGCAATACCTTACTTGAGAACAATACTGGTAAAGATTATGTCTTAGGAAATGAGGTTGTCCAATTGAGTTCCAATCAGATTCCTAAGGGTTTGGTTGAACTTGAAGAAATTTTTAGTAGTCAGAATGATCACTCAACAAAGATAAACAATGCTAAGATTGAAGACTTGGAGGAAATTAACTTAGGATGAGAAACCAGTCCTCAAGTTTTTTATATTGGAAAAGGTTTAGATTCCCATATAAGGACAAATTTGATTAAATTATTGAGAAAATATAAGCATGTTTTTGCATGGTCATATGAGGATTTAAAAGCTTATAGGGAAGACCTTTTCCAACATAAGATCCCACTAAAATCAGAGGTGAAACCATTTAGGCAAAAATAGAGGCCTATTAATCCTTTGCTGGCTCCTAAGATGTAGCAAGAGTTGATGAAGTTAAAGGATGCTGGGATTATCCAGCCTATCAGATACTCAACATGGGTTTCGAATTTGGTATGAGTAAGAAAAAAGAATGGTGACAACAGATTATGTGTGGATTTCAGAAATTTGAATATTGCCTCACTGAAAGATAAATATTCTTTACCTAACATGGAGGTAATGTTACATAAAGTGACTGGTTGTGAGTTTCTATCAATGATGGATGGTTTTTCAAGCTACAACCAAGTTTTAGTGAAGGAATCAGAGCATTACAAGACTGCATTTACCACTCCTTGGGGAACTTATGTCTATATTAGAATGCCATTTGGACTGATAAATAAAGGAGCAACTTTTTAAAGAACCATGGATGTTGCTTTTAAAGAATTTATTCACTTGTTCATGGTCATTTATCAAGATGATCTAACTGCATACTCTAAGAAAAATTAAGATCATTTTGAACACCTGGGTAAAATATCCAATAAAGCTTTAGAATATGGTGTTTCATTAAATCCTAAGAAATGTGACTTTGCAGTACAAGAGGGAAAGTTGCTGGGAAACATAGTGTGTAAAGATGGAGTAAGAATATACCCAGAAATAATAGAAGCAATCCAGAAGGTCATTTCTCCAAAAAACTTAAAAGCATTTCAATATTTCTTAGGAAAGATTAATTTTGTCAGAAGATTTATAGAAAACTTTGCAGAAATTGTCAAACCTATCATAAAGTTGCTGAAAAAAGATGCAAAATTTAATTGTAATGAAGAAGCTCAAATAGCATTTGAGAGAATAAAGAAGGTAGTGCAAGAGGCTCCTGTTCTAAAATCACCTGATTATAGTAAGCGCTTTTCTCTGTTTTCATTTGCATATTATCACACAATTACTGATGTTTTGCCACAAAAAGATGAAGAAGGATTTGAACATCCAATAGCCTTTTATAGTAAATCTCTCCAGGCTGTAGAGCTAAACTATGAGATGATGGAGAAGCAAGCATATGCTTTAGTGAAAGCAGTAAAATCTTTTAGACCATATTTTTTTTGTGCTAAGGTGCAAGCATATGTCCCTCACTCAGTAGTAAAGGATATTATTACTCAGTCAGAAGTGACTGGTAAGAGGTGTAAGTGGATAAATAGAATTCAAGAATTTAATCTTGAAATCCACATTACAAAGTTGATAAGAGATCAGGGTTTGGAAAAAATCATGACAAAGGATAACTTGGATTTAGTACAAGTGTATAGAGACACATGATCAGACAGTTACAAGTATAGAAAGACAACCATTTTATGCTGATATTGTGTACTTTTTAAAGAATGCCAAGTGTCCTGATGCTATGACTAAAAATCAGAAGAGAAGTCTTAAATTGCAGGCTCAAAAATACACCTTACTCAAAGGAGATTTGTATTGGAAAGATAGAAATGGTGTATTATTGTTATGTTTGGATCAGAGCCAATCTGAGAAAGTTTTAAATGAAATGCATGCAGGGGAGTGTGGAGGTCACTTTTCTGCCAAGACCACCGCCCACAAGATTTTAAGGGTTGGATACTACTGGCCTTATTTATTTAAAGATACATATGCATATGTCAGAAAATGTGAACCTTGTCAAAGGTTCTCAAATAAGCTCAAATTTTTAGGATCCCTATTGTTAAACCCAGTAAGTGCTGAAGCCCCTTTTTCTATGTGGGGAATTGATTTTATTGGTGAGTTTGTAGAAAAATCCAGTGGAGGACACAGTTGGATACTGGTAGCCACTGATTATTTTACAAAGTGGATCAAAGCCATTCCTACAAAAAAGGCAACAAGTAAGGTAGTCACTAAATTTTTAATGGAGAATGTTCTGACTAGATTTGGTGTACCTTCAAAGTTAGTGATGGATAATGCCATGTGATTTAGATCAGATGAGATAATAGATTTATGTGAGAAATATGGGATCATAATGTCATATTATCCCCATATCACCCACAGGCAAATGGACAAGCTGAATCCAGTATTAAAAGTATATTGAAGATATTGAAAAAGACTCTTGAAAAGAATAAGAGAGAATGACATACCAAACTAAGGTTAGCACTCTGAGCTAATAGAATAACAGTTAAAAGGGCAACAAGCAAATCTCCATTTGAATTGGTATATGGCTTACAATAAAAAGTGCCTATAAAAAATCTGTTACTAGTATATCAGTTAGATGTTTTTGACAACATGCATGATAGAATGATTCAATTGGCAGAGTTGGATGAAACAAGAAGAGATAGAAAGAAGGAAAACATCAAATTACAACAAAAGATGAAATATCTGTTTGACAGAAGGGCTACTGATACAAAATTCCAACTAGATGCCCTAGTTCTTCAATGAAATGTGAGAGCAAAAGATAAAGGAAAACACAAAAAATTTGAGTCTTTATGGCTTGGGCCATTTTTTATTTCACAAATATTTGGAAAGGATTCTTATTTTCTAAAGAACATGAATGGAGAATATTTTGAATTTCCAGTGCATGGGAAATTTCTGAAGCCCTTCTTCAATTGAAAAACAATGTTTTATGCACAAATAAGTATGTATTATATTTTATATAGTTTCTTTCAGTTGTGTGTTTCCCTTAAGTAGTAGTTTAGTCTATGTCAAATAAAAGGTCTGGAACCAAAGATTTTGTGATTCTTGTCATAAACTTGTGTTTAGCCATCCTTAGAGAGAGCCACTGTTGGTTGTATTTCCTATTTTTGAGTTCACTCTGAAATTTTTTGAAATGCCTGTCATTATTATACCTAGAAGGTTAAAATTCATGTCTGAAATTGTTTACATACCTCTACCAATAATGCTTTAGCCCTAAACCTAGTTGAAAATTTCAAAACCCTAGGCCCTTGAGTAATTTTTGTTCAAAATTGCATAAAAGCCCTAAAATTCTCAAAGCACGTTCTATTTCCATGTTAGTTTTTATGACTTAAGTACGAGTTTATGTGCATGTGTTTATATCTTGGTCGCTAAGTGTCATAAGAAGAAATGAATATTCCTTATGATCTGGAGAATTGGTGAAAATATTTGATCACGTAGTCTCCTAATGAAATAGAATATGCTGAAATGGTTATGAGACCTAGCGCAGACCATTGATCTTAGATATGATCTAACGGTGGTTGCGTTATCTCTTGATAAAAGCATAGTTAGTTATTTTATTTGGCGACTTCAAGATTTCTCAGTCGTATTATCTCCTGATGAAACCCATGGTTATGAGTTAAGTCCAAGTGTTTAAGTTAAAGAGTTGTCACCAAGTCTCATGATCAAAAGTGAGTTAAGTGAAAAGAACTACAGATTTAGCGACAATTGTTGATCAAAGAGTTAATCTAATGGCAGTTAAAAAGTTTCTTGATTGTAACTGTGGTTTAGAAATTATCATGTGACATGGAGATTCAATACTCGCTAATTCTCTGGATAAACCAAGGATTAGATGCTAGATCAAGATAACAATGTTGTCACGCAGTTGCATGAAGAAAGATGAGTTAAGACAAATATCAAGAGATCTAGCAACAACCATTTGATGAAGGTAAGATCTGACGGTAGTTGTGTAGTCATGATACAAAGTTGAAAACTCAAGCAGGATTAAGTGATCAGGAGACAAGAGGAAAAGGTAAGACATGCATCCATTTTTTGCCAAGTCTCATAAAATATTAGGGTTTGTAATAAATATTATGAGACTTAGCGACCACCGTTAGATACAAAGGAAATCTGAATCAATGACAACTGCATTGTCTCTAGATAAAGATTTTAAAGAAGATATAATCAAGCGATTAAGAGATTAATGTGTTTAGTCGTGAGGTCTTTGAATGAAACATGAGTTAAGGAGACTGTTTAGTGACATAGAGAAATCACAGTCACCAAGTCTCCAGATGTGACCTAAGGTAAAGAACAGTTAAGAAATGCTTTAGTAGCGATGTCTCCATAAAACAAATGGTTAAGTTAAAAGATCAAGCGATTTGGAGATAAGCATTGATCTAATGATTGATCCTATGGAAGTCGCTAAGTCTCTTGAAGAAACTACAGTTGGAAAAAATATTAAGCGACAAGGAGATCCCTCAGTCACTGGGTCGCTATAAGTTAACCAGAGTTTAATAAAGATTTTTCTAAGGTGCCATCATGGACAATTACAGACCAATTAGAGTACAAAGATTTTGACAGATGGGAAAGTAGCCATAATATGATTTAATGAAGCCAATCAGATTTGATCTCGATCTCATTTTGAATTTTCTAAGGCTTTATACGCAAATGCACTCATCAGAAA
Organism: Thuja plicata; assembly: GCA_018584345.1. Lineage (NCBI taxonomy): Eukaryota > Viridiplantae > Streptophyta > Pinopsida > Cupressales > Cupressaceae > Thuja > Thuja plicata. Next base: position 314,356 of record MU226104.1, read on the forward strand.
TTGATTACCTGATAGTTTGAATGCCATAGCTAGAACCATAAATTGATGTCACGGTGCATGGAACTAATGGTGAAGTGATTGAATTACTAGTTTGAAGAGACATCTGCATTGAATTCTCAATTATAAGTAAGCTTTTCCATTCTTATTTCATTTTTACCAGATTCCAATTTCTCAGAGCAAAGAGTTTATAAAGATTTTAGTATTTTCTAAGAAAAAGTTAATTCTCCAGCAACAAGTGATGCAGAAAGGTGATTTCCTGATTCAGTGTTCAACATAGATTGTGATTGACAGTATTTTTAGAGTTTATAATTTTAGATTTCAGGATAATTGACAGTTAATAGTGAGGGTTTTGAGTATTTGTTTCGATATAGGTGATAAGGTGTTGAGAGCAGGACAAAAAAGGAAAGATGAGCCAAGAACAGAGTATGGCATCCACCAGTGGGAGAAGTGAAGATATTGATGATGAATCAAAAGGAAAAAGAAACTATTCAAACGAGTTTCTCACTTTGCTTCCAGGCTCCAATCAAAATAGAAAGGTTAGTGCTGAGGTCTTAATTGACGATATGGCTTACATTAGAGATGCAAAAAGACCAGGTTCATCAAGATATTCACTGTTTAATTAATTCTTTAATAATAGTGATGAACCCATGCCTATTTCAAACCCTTGGACCTGTGGATTAGCCAGGTTGATTATTCCTGATGTCTTTGTTGATGTCAATTGCATTTTAGAATTGGCTAGTAGCTATGATACCCTGACCAAAACCATTAAGAGGGATGATGGAAAGCCCTTACTCACCTTGGACAGGAATACTTTCATGAAGGCCTTCAATGTATACTACCCCATGGCTACTGAAATAAATCTGAAGAGCCTAGAGAATAGATACACTAGAGAATCTGGTATTGCTGCTAAGTTGATCAGGGACCATCATGTCAATAAGAAAATGGAAACCTACATAGCCCCCATGCCAGGAGAAATCCAATATTTCTATAAAGATCTTAATTTCTACATCAAATACATATCATATTCACTATGTAGAGTGCTTGGAAAGGATGCTGGAGCAAAGAGAATCACCTCAGATATTTTGATGATGGTGTTGGATATGCAGAACCTGCATACCACTTCTAATTATGATTACATCCAGTATATCATAGACTAGATGCATCAAGGGTTTGTAGACATACAAACTAAGAAGGATCATCCAATATTTATGCATTATTCAATCCTCATGCATTTGATCCCGTACTACAATTTACCAGTTATGAATTGTCAGTTTCTACAGCCACAAAGGTTTCACCATAACTAGCCTAACCCTATTTAGTTTTGGCTTAGAGTATGGAATTATACATCTAGAGAGAAAGAGTTTTGTGCTTTTGAAAATTGGATAATCTATCCACTTCTTAAGTGCCTAGGTGTTGATAAACCTAGGTTGCCTATCAAGGTAATACAATTATTGAGGCCATGCCAATATCTTGATAAATGGCCAGGAGACCATAATTGGGGGAATTTATATTATGAGAATAATTTCACAATAATGAGGGTCTATGGTTGCTCCCACCCTCCACACATATTACCATTCCATGTACCACCAAGGATAGCTGCAATGGAGTTCATCAGGCAGCTCATTTTGACAGACAAGGAGCACCTAACATCACACAGGAAGGGTACATTTACCCCTAGGAAATTCAGGATTTACAATTTCACTATCGAAAAAGGAGCTTTGGACCTAGTAAATGCCTAGATGAATCATTACAGAATGAATGTGGCCCTATACAGATATGTTGATACAGAGGGTTTCATCCTTAGTGCTAATAAATTGCTTACACCAACCATCCCCTACACAAAATAACATGAGGAATGCATGGAGGAGGATTTAATCAGAAATATTCTAGAGCATGAGGAGGTGGAAAAAAGAGAAATTAAGTTCAATGAACTTATAGACCTAGAGAGGCAGGTGAAAAGAAAAGGAATGAATTTTGGAGGTTTCTACCCTGATATGCCTTATTTGAAAAGGCTAGATGCTATGATCAACTCTCATACTCTCCTCTGCAATAAGTTAGAAGAGGCATTAGTGGTTCCTGAGAAAGGTCAACTAGAGCACTCAGAGTCAGAATATGATAGTGATGAGGGCTATCCTTCACCTACTTCTTATCTAGATTATTAAACAACTGCAGTGGAGCAGACAGTTGAAGGGGAGGATATCATTGACCTAACAGAGGTCCCAAACAAGGAAGTAACAAATGAGCCCCCACCCAAGATACAAAAAATAGAAACAGGGGAACCTTCTAGGAAAAATAAGACATATAGAATTGGAGTTTTGATAACTGGAGATAGGCCCTATGATCATTTATTGAGAAAATAGATCAGGATAGGGACAAAATTACAAAAGGATGTGGAAGAAGAGGAAGAATTACATCTTAGGAGTTGTACTGATGAAAGGTTGATCTACCAAGAGGATTTCCTCAAGGATGACAACTTTATCAAGACAAGAGAATTCAAGGATTTCCTCATATGGAATAAGCAACAACAAGTTTGAAAATAGTTGCAATTGGAAGGTGGTGATCCAGTCACTTAGGAAGCCTTACAAAAAATGCAGGATTATGATCCTGAATCTGAGGAAATTACACCAGAACAAGCAAGATAGATGGTCAAAGCCAGTGGGATATTATTAGTGGAAGGCTGGGATTTGTCATCAGTCTTTCTAATTGATCAAATAAGAAGGCAACCTGATGTCAAATTGTCATTAGAGACTCTGGTTGGGGATATGATCAGAGGGTTTGGATATAACCCTAAGTCCTAGGCACTTGCAGTGTGGAGCTTATCTCCTAAAGATCAAAAACCATCTATTTTAAAAATCCAAGAGAAGATGGAAGGTAATAAGATCATATAGAAACTAGAAAATATAGGAGATTTGGAAATATCCCAAGTGATGACTCACTTTGCTCAGCTCAATGAGGCAAAAAAAACCCAACTGTCAGAAAAATTACAGAAACTAACTAGTGATGCTAGTGCTATTGTTAAGGACATGGAGTTAGCATTGATAAATATCAAAGAATAGTAGAAGCTCATAGATGAGCTTAATAGACAACTACTAGATATAACAGAGCCTGCCCCTATTGAGCCTAAAGAGGTGAAGCATATAGAGATCCAAACAGAGGATACAGGGGAGATACTAAAACAGAGCTAGGAGTGACTAGCATAATAATGTTATTTTGGAGGCATTGACTTTAGTTTTGCAGCATAGAATAAACACCATCAAAAGAAAAATTGATGTGGTATATGGAGCTTATGGACAGTTTCTAGGCTTATTGGAAGAAGTGAATACTTTTATTTTGGTTTTGAATCCCTACTATTCAACTTGGTCTAGAAGGACAACCATTTTTCAGAGGTTGGCATCTGTACAACCTCTAAGATCATATTTTCCAGAAATAGTAACTTTGGTTGGCACATAGATAGAGAAGATTGGGGCCACCTTGTTCTTTTTCAAAGGAAAAGAAAATCAGATTGAGACAAGGATGAAGATGTTCAAAATAGGTTATAATAGGTTTATACCTCCTATTAAGGCTAAGGATGATTAGGGATATGGGGATCAGAGTTTTATAATGTGCTTCCCAATAAGGACATTTATGTATCTAATCAGGGAGAATTACATATGGAGAGGTACAACAAACTTTTGGATGAAGCAATAAAAGAAGAAAATGATTGCAATAAATTCATCATAGATGTTAAAAGCATAAAAGATGCTAGGTGGGAAAGGCAGAAGGCTCAACTAGAAAGTATTTAGAATTTTGAGTGGCCTAAAGAGGAAGATGTGACAACATGGGACATCATGACAAAGCCCAAGAAGAAGAAGCCTAACACAGTTTACTTAGATGTCATGGATGAAGAATGAAGGACACATGGCACCTGTTCTATGAGCACAGGTAGGTTAGCAATCTTAGATTCTATCCTGAACACATATAGACAAAAGCACCAAAATCCAGAAGAAGATAAAGAAGCAAGATCATATTTCATTCCTCATTTTTTTCCTTCCACCACTTGGGTCATTCCTGTATTTTGTCTTTTCTATTTTTTTAGGGTCAGGTCTCCAAATCATCTAAATCTTGTTGCATCCTTGTCTTAAGGATTCCAATATGATTTGAGACTATATATATGTAATTGTAACCTTTTTTGAAAAAGAAGAGTTGGAAGTTTTAATAGAATTACAAGGCAGACTAAAATTGTGTCTGAACCTTTGTACTATCTTGTCTATCTTTATGTATTTGAAGCTTTAAGACATCAATAATATTTTGCAATCTCTTTTCTGCATCTGAATTGTCTCTTTGCATTTTTGTTATAGTTCTTGTGAGTTTATCTGTAAGGCATTTAAACACACTAATCATAAGGTGATTGTGCAGTTACTTGTAAGTTCCTTCAAGGAAGGATTAAATTGTTTCTAGTAACCCCTGGGAACATAGCATTAGTTTGAGGATTTGATGATAAATTTGTAGGAAGAGGATAGTATATAAGGTATTCTATCTTTGTTGTAAGTGTTTTATTGATTACCTTACTGTGGATTTATACAAGATATTGACTCATAGCCCAGGGATTAGGCACTGGTTTAATGTTTGCTAAGTAATTGATTTACAATCCAATATTTCAAATTACTTAATCATATACACTGCAAAATAGATAATTCCATTCAAGTGATTGTATTCTTAGGGTACAGACAATTTACTAATTCCTTGAAGAGAGGATCATTAGGTTGCCCCTCCTAAAATCAAAAGGAAGAAGGATTAAAATCCTTATCTCTTTGGTTTATGTTATCAAGACCATAGCCTCGCTTATAGTAATATTTTTTAAATTAATCATTGCAATCTCCAAGGTATTTTATAAGTTTTTACAGTGAGGTCAAAAATAACAAACCAGCGAATGAACTAGTCCACTAAATATATTGACTGAAGAATCTATAATCTGCTATAGGTAATACCTGTCTGAGTTTATGGAGCTCAAAAAAGAAGGAGGTGATGATAGGTATACCCAGTGTTATCAAATACCTCATCAATTAGCCTTTCTCTTGCAAAAAAGGAGTTTGCATTCATGTATATAAGTATAGTATCATTTTTAGGTTGTGCTACAAGAAAAATACCTAACAGGCGCAAGGTTCCTTAGGTGGATCTGTCGAACAGATAAATAAGTCAATTGATTTTTATTTCAAGTTGAATACTTTACCAATTACAGTATTTGATGTTAAGTTCCAACATAAAGTGAATATATTTGTTTTAAGGAAACAATGAGGGTGCAAGCACAAAGTTGGGTGCCAATTCTGCGAAAGTCCGCGGCCAAAAGAAATTGCCAAACCAAAACGGGCACCCGTGTTTTAAGAAATGGGTGCCCGTTTTGCTTCATGTGCCTGAGCTGTAAATATAAAACGGGCACTTGGGCCAAAACGGGCACCTGTGTTTTAAAAAATGGGTGCCCGTTTTGTAAAAGTATTTAATTTTTCTTTTAACTCATTTTGCAAGTCATTTTCACAACTTGCAAAATGGAATCATGTTTTGCAGTAGACGAGTGCCCATTTTTAGAGCTACCGTTGACCCCCTTGCTGTCATTTTTCCAAGTCCAGGTGCACATCATTATTTTATTATTATTTTTTGTTCATTAAAAATGTTATTTATTATTGTTTTTTATTAGTTTAGTGTTAAAAAATGTATTATGATTATTGTTTAATGTTTAAAGTTTTTTTTAATAGGATTAAAATAAATTTTTATGTTTAGTTTTATTTAAATTTGTAAATTATTGTAGAAGAAAACAAAACTTTGAAAGCTAATTTAATCGTAGGTAGAAAACTAAAACCTAAACCTAAACCTAACCACAACTGAAACAAGAAACCCTAGGTAGAAAAATAAAACCTAAACACAACTAAAACAAGATTGTAAACCCTAGGTAGAAAACACAAATGTAAACCTAGACACAACTGAATTTTTTTTGTAAACCCTAGGTCTAGAAAATAAACAATAAACTCTCTCTCTCTCTCTCTCTGAACTAGTTTAAAATTTAATGTTCAATACGTATTATGTTTAATGTTTGAAGCTTGTTTTTTTAATAGGATTACAGTAAATTACATTACATGTTTAGTTTTATTTTACTTTGTAAATTATTGTAGAAAATAATTTAATACTTTCAAAACTTAAAACCCTAGGTAGAAAACCTAAACCTAAGCCTAATCACAATTGAAATAAGAAACTGTAGGTAAAAAACAATTTAAATGTAAACCTAGATACAACTGAAAAAAAAATTGCAAACCTTAGGTCCAAAAAATAAATAATCTCTCTCTCTCTCTCACACACACACACGCAAAAAAAAAAAAACACACCCACATAAAAGACCAAATAAAATCTAATACCTACTAATAAGACCTAAAAGGACCCTTAAGACCTAATAGAACTGGAATTAAGACCTAACATGTGACTAATACTTGACCAATTAGGACCTATTACTTGACCAATTAAGACTAATTAAGACCCAATGGGAACTAATAGGACCCTTAAGACCCAATAAGACCACTTAAGACCTAATAGGACTAATTTAAGACCTAATAGAACCTATAAGACCTAGAATAGGACCTAATAAGACCAATAATTTACCTAATAGTACCTATAAGACCTATTAAGACCTAATAGAACTAGAATTAAGACCTAATAGAACTAGAATTAAGACCTAACATGTGACTAATACTTGACCAATTAGGAC
>MU226104.1:341990-405856 GCA_018584345.1 Thuja plicata
GTTGATCAACTTGGATCTTCCATTTGTGCATTTGGGAATAGAAGAGGAGCATCTTATCTTCTCCCTAATCACAATTACAATACACAATCAATACAATTCAATTAAATGTAAGGTAGGGTTAAGGAAATCAACATATTCTAAGAAAATCAAATAATAATTAACAACCAAACCACCTTATCCCTTTCCAACACCTTACATTTTGGTAACATCTCTCTATTTCATATGTTACAGATATATACCTCAATCCTTTATTCTCATTCCTGTATCAAATACCATAACAAATTCTCTTCCAAAAAATATTTTTCTATCACATCAGATTCAAATACCTTATGCTAGAGAAAAGCTAAGAAGAAAATGTTGTATCTTTGTTTAAGATATTTTATTAAGTAGTTTAATGATTGTGGGAATTTAGTTAGCTAAAATTTGGATCATATTTATTAATATTGGCTTAACATTAAACATTGAGAGTTATCTATTTTAGCAAATTCATATGAGGAATGATCATATCGAGTGTTTGGATTATAGGTTAATGAATCATTGGATTAACAGTAAACATAAGACAATTTCTATAGCATTAAACTTCGAGGAATTTCTATTTTACAAAAATCATATGGGACATTGATCATATTGAATGTGGATAATAGGTTGATGAATCATTGAATTAAAATTAAACATTGAGGGATATCTATTCCACTAAAGTCATATGTTACATGATCATATAGAGTATTTAGATTATATGTTGATGAATCATTAGCTTAACTTACTATTCAAGGATATCTATTCCATCAAAATTATATGGGTCATTATCCTTTTAGAGAGTCATGAAACCTCCATCCAACAAGATTTTATCCTTCATAGGCTCTTTCTCAATCATTCATCTCCTCCGATATTTCTTCCTTTTTAAATGATGTAAATAATGAGCATGATCATCCTCATTCTTTTAAACAATTCAAAAAATACATATGAAATTTCCCTTATTGTATATAGATAGTGATCTATTCAACATACATCAAATACTACTAATTACAAAATGTCATGTCATCTCAATACATCCCACTCCTATCATAACAAAGTGCTGGAATACAAACTGCCCTTGTCAACTTGAGCAGTAAACCAATCTAAGAGTTTGCCAGCAGTATCAAACAAAATCTAACATATTAGTTGTCTTGGGTTACCCAAATGCTTTCAATAAGGAATAGACAATTTTCTTAATACATTATATTCCACAAATAGCAAAAGAAAAACCAATATGGATGCCAAAACTCACAAAACTTGCATAAAACTATAGATTTCTTCCTTATTATTTGTGCAGTCTGTACAATACTGAATCATATCCATCATGGACATCTTTTATACCTTTTAAAGACTCCCTATAACTCCTTTAACCAACTCTGAATGGTTGGATAAATTATTTTATGCCTAAACATTACAAATCCTAATTCCCTCCATTTTGTATATGTGATCGTTTACATTCAAATTTTGAATTATGAAACTAACAAAATGACTTTATTGAATGAAAACTTTTATTCTATCAACTCCTATTCCCTAAAATGAATCTATTGACCTTATTATTCTTATTTAAGACCCCTTAGACACCTATTGACTCTAACTCCTCATTACATCATATTTTTGATCCTAAGGCCTATAAGGTCCTTTAGGACTTATTACATTGCATTTACATTTCGACTTAAAAGTTCATGTTTAAACTTCATAATTGGTTCCAAAATGGTCCAATTGATTGGATTAGATGTATTCATGTTCTCCCATGTATTCTTAGTTACTTGGTGTTCCTTTCTTGTCCTAGGTTCCCCTGCACCATGCTCTCAAGGTTTAAAATGATTCTTGTCCCAAGAATCCAACTTGTCCTTATGCCAAGCATCTCTCTATTGGCTGCTATGTTTCCTGATTTTATGATAGGGAATAAAATCTCCCAATGTCATTGGAATTCTACACTTCAAATCTGCATTTGCATTCAAACAACTATTAGAAACAAAAACAAATTGTTGCTTCCCTTTGTTGGAAAATTCTTGTTGTTTTCCATGCACTCTATCTGCAAGTACCCTCGGTCTTTCTTTCTTTTGTTGTTGTGCCAATGATCCCTGTAACTTCTAATTTTTTTTTCCAAAATGTTTCTCTTCAAGAGGACATTTGACTATCCCAATTTGAACATGAGTCAAATCCCAAAGTTCTTCAACATTAGGATTACTACACTTCTTATTTTCCTTCCACTCATCAACCATACTCCAACCAATATCTCTCATTGTTGTATACTACCTTTTCAAAGGCATTCTATCTCCAAAACACATCAAGTCAGTGTCATGAACCTTACTACTCAAAGGTACTAATTTTTACTTCTCCTTTCCTTTATGAACAACATAAGTATTCGAGTATCCAACATGAAAAGTCCTTCTAGCATACTGCCATGGCCTACCTAGAATAATGTGCCCACATGTCATAAGCATGATGTCACACATAACCTGATCACTTATGTATCATCATGTCAAGGATATTTTCTTGTTCCTAATAAAACTCATTGGCCTCTTCCTCATGATGACTTCATCATCATTACAAAAAATTATCTAGTTAATGAACTTTATATCTTTATGCATTATGCTACTGTGATTTTGCCTCTTTTTTTTGGACACTACTAATCATCAGTTTACATTTCTCTGTAATCCTATTGCAAAATATTTCCATGAAGTATGTCAGGAGTATAATTCATTCAAGAAAAAATCTTTGGAGGCTGCTAAGTCTTTTGTACTAGAAAACATGTTTTGCTTGGTAATTTGAAGCCATTAATGGAAACTTACAATCCTAAACAATTAGTATACCATTGATGGCTTCATAATTATTAAGTGAAAGGGAGTTCTCTGACCTAGAACCCCCTTTGGTGATGATCCTATGTAGTTCCACATAGACACAACATGTTCCTTAGAAGACTTTTAATCTCACAACAACTAAGAAACATAAAGATAGGCATCATGGTCACAATTCTTTGGAGACACAACATAATTGAGTGGTGTCTCCAAAGAATATCGACCATGATGCCTACATTTATGTTTCTCAGCTATTGTGTCCCAGAACCCCTTATGACCCTTTATGACCCTTTACGATCCCTAAGAATACATCTTAAAGGTCTTAAAGTGTCGTAAAGGGTCATAAGAAGCTCATAGGAGGGGCCAGATGAGCTTCCACCTTCACGTGGTTGGCCCTGTTAAGTAGAGAATGTTAAACTATTCTTGAAACAACGAGAAGCTCAATATTTTAAGGTTTCACTCCATCAATGCATGAAAAAAATATATATCTTTTTTAAATATAGCATACCATCACAATTGAGACGGTATTAAGAGAATGAACGATGCCAAAGCACTACATATGATGTCCAGATGTTAGAATTATATGACAGATGGACGTCACATGTATAACATATCCATCGCACACCTGTCATACTTGTGACACATAGAATGTGTAACGACAACAAGTTGACCATTCTAGCTGGTGTGTAATGCGACGGTCAATACCGTCATAATTGTGATGGTATTTAGACAACGTCTGACACCAAAGCACCAAATGCAACATCCAGATGTCAGAATAGTCCAACATCTAGTCATTGCAAGGACAACATATCTGTCGCATACCCATCATAATGGCAACACTCATAATGTGTAACAATGACATGTTAACCATCATATCCGGTGCATATTGCGATGGTCGAGACCGTCACAATAATGACAGTCATACTAGCTATCGATGATTTTGACACCAAAACTAGAACACCGGTCTGTGACACTTGCCCAATGGGAGAGTGTCAGAATTGTGACACATATCCATCGAAAAGAGGTCTCAAATGTACTAGTGTTAGAATTCTAAAATTTTGGACAACATAAGAGTGCATTCAAAATTCTAAAATTAGGGACATCATAAGAGTGCAATTAGAATTCTAAAATTTGGGACCTATTGAGCTCAAAATTCACTCCTTTTATGGAATAATTATAGAAATGAGTGGTTGAGATCAACTTCTGAGGAGGGGGAGGATTGAATCTTTGGTGATCCATGTCAGTGAACTCTCATTGGTTCATGGATTGAATTTTCATGTGAAAGTGATGAGTTGTATTTAGAGAGTTTATTAATTCCCTTTTAATTAATTACTTTAGCCAAGGATTTAAATGGGTTGAATTTAATTTAAATAGGTCAAGGTAATTAATGTAAGGTAGTGCTGAAATCACTTTTATTTTCGGAGATTACTTTGATTTTTGATGAATTATGCCAATAATCAAATAGTTTGATGGACATAATTGAGGGTATGATCACATTTAGGGAAAATAGGGTCTGTAGTTACAGTAGACCAAATTAGGGTGGTTACATTTGCCCCTCTTTGAATTGATGTGTGAGAAACACATTGATTCAAAGAATATCTGATGTTGACTTCAGAAGGTTTGAGAATTTCTCACTTGATTGAATGAAATAGAGCTGATGAGATCAATATCAAACTTGATTGAACTAAGAATGATAATATCAACTTCAAACTTGATTGAACAAAGGTCAATTGAACACAGATCCAAAGATACCAATTCTAAACTTTATTGAACAAGAAATGATAATAGTGACTTCGAATGAAGGTTAGTATGAAGCTGCTGAGAGCAGTGAGGTATCAATTCTAAACTTGATCGAATAAAAATTGATAATACTGACTCCAAAATCAATCAAACAAAGGTTAGTACAAAGCTGCTGAGAGATTGATAAAGATCTTAGAGATCGTAGACATATATATTCCACTTGTTTAGCGCTGAAGCCTTCTATCAAATAGTCCCAACTTGATTGAAGGAAATTGTCATGCCCCTAGTCTTTTGATGATGAAGTCATTTTTGATTTTTGAGAAATAATTTGATTAATTTTAAGTGTGATCATGCCCCCTCCAGAACAAAATCAAAGGAAATAGAATAAAATCCCTCTTTATAATGATAGATCAATGGAACAAATCGATTGGATTAATGCAGAATCAATTAGAAGGTGAAATGAAGCAAAAATATGTTAAGAGAAAACATAATACCAAGTTGAATACTTGAAAATGTTAATTGTGAGCTTGATAAAATGATGGATGACCAAGATTTTGATGTGTGATGTGCAACTTGTTTATATAGAACCAAGAAACTGATTGCGTAAAGCCTGCGAATCATTTTCTGTACATATAAAGAAATTCTGCATTTGTTGGAGACTGTCGCAAAATTTTTACTATGCTATGTAAAACATTGTCCTTGTGTTTGATTTTGTTCCCAATAGATCTGAGAAGAATAAAATAGAGTACTGATATCTTGTTTAGGGTTCTGGAGCTTCTGTTTAGCCCTAAGAGGTCAATATAAACCTCAAAAATGACTTTTTACTCATTCATTTTCACTTTTATCCATGGTAAATTCTTGAGCTCTAGACAAAATATGGTGGTCCCTGTCGAGAGGCATCAATTCGAGCTTGTGCATTGTCATGAGCGGCCAACACACTATGCACGTCTGATGAGTACATTGAGACCTACCTTTGTACGCTTTTTGTTTCTATTTTTGATAATATTTGTAGTAGATATAGCCAATTTAGTTTTGAGTCACATCCAGGGTTCCATATCGCATCTTGTAAATCTCGCATCACATTAGATAAAATGAAATTTTTTTAGATCGCATCCCATAAAAATAGAGTCGCATCCCGTCAACCATCATTCAGTCATTTTTGGTTATTTTTGACCAAAAATTTAATTAAGTTGTATCCTATAAAAACAAGATCGCATCCAGTTTTCCCCATTGCATATTGTAATTTAAGGATCATATCCGGGAAAAATAGTGTCTCTTCTAGTAAAAATATTTTAAATTTCTAATTTTAACTATTTTTCCTCTATTTTTTGAAAAAGACTGAGCGGTTAGATCGTCTGTATGTTTTACTTAATTGGAATACTGATGTAAGTCTATATTTTATGCCTGACAGTCTAATTACCCTATTGTATCATTCCAAGGACCAAGACCTACATGATTCCTTGCCTTATCTGGCTCCCTAACTGATGTAGAGAAATAAATCATTGGTCGATTAGGACTATATTCCTTGATAGATTTACTTGACATCAGGGTAAATTGAGGGTTGTTGACTGCTCCTGCTGAGAGATGGCACTTAGAGAACAACACCTTCTATCTTCCCACTGGTGAGATGATTATTACCTCTGAGGATATGTGGTGTATCATGAAGATTCCTATAATGGGACATGAGGTTCATTTTGAGCCTCACTCTACAGTAGCGATTGCTGATGCTCAGAGATTATTTGTCGATCCCTCCATTGTATGCAAATACCTGACTTGGGACTATATACTAGATTAGTATGAGCCCCTACCCTTATTTCTTGCTGGGTTGATAGGAGGTATCTTGATTCTTGATCATGAACAACATGGCTTCATGTGTGGTTGGGTAGGTATGCTTGAGCAAATGGTTGGCTCTACCCGTAGATTTGGATGGGGTAGCTATGTTTTAGCACACATGTGTAGCAATTTGTATGAGAATGTTTATGAGTACTCTTAGAGCATGAATGTAGGCATATTGATTATGTAGATGTGGGCCTGAGAGCATATCCCAGTGACACAAATGATTGTGTATAGAAAATAGACACCAGAGGATCCGTACACATATATGTATTCAGGTTATGTCCAGAAGCCCCACCTAGGTAAGCTAGAGTATTGGTAGAGGGTTCTTGATGAAGTTACAGTGGTCAAGCCACGACCATACCTTAACTATGAGGAGTGGGGTTCTAATCGAAGACAGATGTCATACTTTTTCTAGAGCAGATACCTGATTGAATGTACCAGATACATTTTTGAGAGATTTGTTTTTACATGCATCCTGAGATAGTATGGCAGGATTCAGGGTATGCCACAGGATCTTATAGTATATGCCCAGATCTATGATGAGGAGGCATGATGGGGTGCTCGATTATATTATGAGACTACACAGGCAGAGATTGGGTAGATTGTTGTAGTAGGCTGGGATTACCAGCTTGATGTGACAAATGCAGGTATTACTGATGCTTACCGTACTTACCTTTTTTAGCATCCATTTCCATGAGTTATTGCTCCTAATGAGATAGAACCACGTATTGAGGATGCCCTAGATTGTGATATTTTTGATGATGATAGAGGTGCAAGGGATGGGATAGGGAAGATATGGGAGGGGTAATAGAGGCAGCAGAGGCCCTCTGGTGAACAGAGGTCAAAGACATGGCCATGATGACAGGGGTGATGACGGAGATGATAGGGGTGGTAGGGCAGAGGAAAGATGCACTTATGTGAGGTTCATACCTCCATGCATGGATCCAGGTCCACTACTGAGTAGGTAGTAGTGGCAGCAACAGAGATCATTAGGACAGAGACCTACAAGTGAGAGCGGTGGTGGAGGTGGACCTCCTAGACAAGATCCTCCTAGAGACACTGGAAGGAATATAGCTAGGGATGGTGATCCATTATCATAGTGAAAAAGAAAGTGAGAGTAACTCAGAGCTCGCGTATCCACACTAGAGACACTATTATCAGATAGAGATAGGAAGTTAGGTGTTATGAGATCTAAGAGAGATATCTAGGCACGCACTGTGACACATCAGGGTCAGAGAGCGACATACTACTTTGCTTTATATTGTGATGCAGTTCCACAGGATTAGAGAGCACCATTATATTATGTTATAGCTCAGCAGTCACAGGGAGCTATGCCTCCACCACCACCTCCTCCATGAGGAGATGCACCACCTCCTCCTCCTCCCAATCAGGGAGAGGGTGGTAGTCAGACATGATATCATTGATTATCCTTGAGATTGTTGTATATTGATTATTGTGTGATCATCCATTTTACTCTAGATATTTGATACATTTATATATTTTGATCTTGATCTCTTTGATACTGTTATAGACATACCCACATTTTTGATTTGATATTCACTGATATGCTCATTGTTTCTCTTTTGATAACTTCTATATGTGATAGATGATTTAGATTTATTCACACTTGATGATGTACTTTGTCCTTATGATGATGTACAGTAGATTCATGTGATGACATCATTTATGATCTTTGATTATTATTGATATATAGATGTGTTAGATGATTCTATGTGGATATGCAGATGTATGTTTTTTGAAATTTTCTTTATGCAAATATATGTATGGATGCACTTAGTATGTAAAAATGCAACACTTGAATGCTTTGTTTTTGTATTTTCCTCTTTTCCCATTATGAATGAAAAATTAGTGCAATGAATATGCAACAACATGAATATATCAGTAACATAGATTAAGTAGTCAAACTTGCATTTTGAATGAATTAGGAAATCATTTTGAGCTCAAGTACTTATGCTATTTAAACAAATCATACAAATTTAAATGTAACTAAATGTAGACTTGTAGGAATATCACTAATCTTTTTATATTTTAGCATTTTATCATCATAGGGCATTTGTGTAATAGACATCATCGATTAGTAAAACTATCACTGATACCAAGAAAGTATCATGAAAGTATGAATACTATTTTTATTGGATGCAATGTCGAAAATAAACCTAAGCAACAAGGCATAGAGGTTAGGATGACTTGTCATTTATCTCCTTTTTCTTTAAGAATCATCTTTTGTTCATGTGTAATATAAGATATGTAACCCGCAATGACCTTTAATGTTCATATCCTTGGGTACATAATGTGTCGTACACCTTACTTTAGAAGTTGATTAGAAACAAACAAGGAAATTGGTTCAACCTCACCGTAGCTTACACATAAAAAGGATCGACATATATACGACTATCCACTCATGTTGAAAGATCTTATAAACATCCAAATTAAGTGAAATTTATAGGATCATTGAAACAATCACCGCACACAAAAAACCAAGAAAACATTATGCCCCTTGTTCTTGTGACTCTTTGTCATTTAACAGATGTCGTGGAGTAACTTGGAAGACACAACAAGCAACAATTGATAATCAGTTAAAGAAAATTCATAACTATTTACATGCCCTAGTTTGAAACATCATTGGAACATGAAAAGAGTCATGATCAAATCAAGATTATACTATATGTGTTTATGTGGTGTTTAGGAATACCTTTGATTCATTTTTCAATCATAGTAGAAAAATCATCAATTGCAACTTGGATTTTAACAATGTATTTATGTGTTTGAGTTAGTGAGATAAATAATATCAACAATTGCAATACAATGTAGTTTTGAGAAACACTGGTTGATTAAAGTATTGAGAAAAACTAGTATGATGTTAGTTATAGGTAGGTGGTGATTAAGAAACAACTTTTATTTGTGATAGTGATAGGGATGTTTTGATTCAAGTATTAAGAAATAATGTTTGTAGTGGTAAACCTTCTTAGACAAGAACCTAGGATGACCTAGCAATCAACAAACACCAAATGAACATGATAGGAGAGATGCCCCCAGTGCAGTATGATTATCCCTAAGACTCATATATATGCAAATTCCAGGCAAGGAAAGAACATTCATGAGGGATTCAAATTCAATCGATATCCAAGATATGATCATGAAGGATTGGTGCAAGTGGTGCATTGACAGATGGACCACTAAGTACAAGTGACGCTTGTTTTTTAGGTTTTCACAGCTTAGCAAATTTTTAGTTTTGCTACCAAGGCATTTATTTCCCGGGTTTTCGCCAAGGCACTTTTTCTGTTTTCATTTTTTTTGTACCTTTTTCTTTTTTTTTTCTCTTTTTTTGTTAGTATCAAGGCACATGTTTGCCAGGTTTTCATCAAGAATACCTTTTTTTAGGACTTTTTCCACTATTTTTTATTTTTCTCTTTTCCACTATTTTTGGCTTTCTTCAGGATCAATTTTTATTTTTTGGTATTTTCTCAGGATCAATTTCATTGTACAAGCCCTTCGGTTAGATGTCAAGCATAGAACCACTTCAAGTGTAGAGTATTGACAGGACCAGGAAGGACATCTCCTTCAGGTGTAGCTAATTGATAAGCTCATGTACTAAAAGCTGTTGTGATAACAAAAGGCCCCAGCTAGTTGGGTTCAAACTTTCCTTTTTTTTCTTTGTTTGGTTGATTCTCTTGGAAGGAGATTCCCCACTTGAAACTATTGCGTCTTTACTTTCTGGTTGTACCCTTTTGACATCCTTTTCTGATAAAACTTCAAGTGATCGAACGCTTGTAGTTTGTGCTCATCCAGCAAATCTAGTGCTTGAAGCCTATCTATGTGGTATTGTTTGTATGTGACAAGACCTTGAAGAGATACTCACAAATATAGAATTTCTACTTAAATTGGTAATATTTCTTCTGCACCATAGACTAGAGAAAATGGTGTGGCTCTTGTTTGTGTTCTGATACTTGTTCAATAAGCCTATAGTGCTCGATTCAATTGAAAATTCTAGTCTCTACCAAACTTACTCACAGTTCTGTGTAGGATTTTTAGAATGTTCTTGTTTGAAGCCTCAGCTTGTCCATTAAATTGAGGATAATAGATGGAAGAACAATGTCGATTAATGTGAAACTGTGTACAAAGGTCCTTGATATCTTGGTTCTTTAACTTTCCCCCATTGTCTATTAGAATATATGAGGGTATCTCGTACCTTCATATAATGTAGTTCAAGATGAACATAACAACTTGTTTTCTAGTGGCTTTGATTAGTGGAACTACTTTGACCCACTTTGTGAAATACTCAATGGTTGTGATGGTGTATTTGTGTCCACTTGAAGAATTGAGATATATTTGCCCAACAAGATCAAAATGTAACCACCTGGATTTGGTCTACTCTGACTATAGACCCTATTTTCCCTAAGTGTGATCATACCCCCAATTATGTTCAAATGACCCTATTACTGCTTGGCATAATTCTTTTGAAATCAATTTAATCTCCTAAAGTGATCAAATCACTAAATTAATTACTTTTAGCCAAAATCAAAATCAATCAAATACATGGCTAAAATGATTAATTTACTAGGAATTAAATAAACCCCTAAATCAATTGCTCACTTGCAAAATGAAACCATTCCCCTAGTCTAATTAATTTAATTAAATTGGCTATAGTCCTATTAATTATTAAAAAGCAATTAAAAACTTAAATAATTGATATTCCTATTTTTTAATGAATTAAATAAGTTTTATTCATTTCATTAATATTCCTCTAAACCCTAACCTAACCCACTTCAACCAATTTGACTCTGGGTTTGAACCTATCCCAACCCATTCACCCTTGCTAAATGTAATTCTAATCCTAATTCTATCCTAACCCACCTCCTAATGTTGTCACATTCCATTAAGGAATGATTAAGAACTCCACCCACTTGAGAAAGTCAAGGAATCTCAATATTCCTTTCCTCAAGTCCACCTTCTCAAGCTTGACTTGTAACCCTATCCATACCTCTTAAATGCCCACATTTAATGTAGCATTTAATTCATTTGCCTTCACCATGCCTCACTAATGCCCAAGGCATTAATGCCTCTTACACTTCATTAATGAGTTTTTCAACTCCATTAATGCACCTTGTCCCTCCTCTCTCTCCTCATTCTTCTATAAATAGAATGGGTTTTTGAGCACAAATAAGCCCATAATTTTAGAGAAAAATGCATTGTTATGCTGTTAGAATAAACAAAGATTCATATCATATTTTAGATTTCATGTTTATGCATTGTTATTTTCATGCTTTTTAGAGCTAGAATGCATGTTTAGGAGATATCTTTCTTTGTTTTAACTCAAATATTTCATGCTAAGTCGTATATGTTATTGATAGTAGCATAATTTGAGGGTTGTTATGTTTCTTATCATACTCTTCTTAGTTAGAAATCAATAGGTCTATTTTAGTGCTTTATATGCTCATCTAACCATGTTTTCCACTAATGCAATGACCTATTGAAGTGTTTTGTCGTAGGTAACAGGTGCAATATTTCACACACACATTTTTGGCGCCCACCGTGGGGCATGATTTTGACTTTGGCCTCATTTTAACTTCATTTTTCACTAATATATCCTCCCAATTTTTAGGTCCATAGTCACACCTGGTCATTTTGTCTCGCATCTAGGATAAGCTCTTGCAACCAGGATTTCCCAGATCATTTTCAGTTTAGGATCGCATCTGGGGAACACTCACTCGCATCTGGTAACAAGTAATTGCATCCAGTATATGGTATCACATCCCATGTTTTTTAGATTGCATATGGTAAAAATTATTGCGTACTTCATTGCCTAACCTCTAACAGTTTGATCACTTTGGTTTTTGTCTTTTAAAGTAGCCTAACTAGTGTTTGTAGGTTGCTATCAAAGGTTTTTCTTGGGAGTTGAACAAAGAATACTAACATGATTTTTCAGGTTTCCCAACCCCCTTCTTGACCTCTATTTACATGTTTTTCACACTTAGAACATTTTCTAATCTTCTACTAGAGGACTATGCTCTTTTCCTTTTAAGGAAAATCAGAAACTCACACATCAGTTTAGAGTTGAAAGGAATTTGAAGATAACTGAACCAAGAAAACAAAAATAAATTTCTTTTAGATCAGTAAATGAAAACCTCAAAGCACTAAATTTATGGGCTAAATGAACAATCTCATTGTCTAATTTTGGGGATCAGAAATTGAACAAGCTACTCATCTAAAAATTATGGAAATTGAACAACACAAACTTTACTTTTAAGCATTATGTTTTCCATAAAGTAGGAACATCTTAAATCATGCACAACATTTCTTAAGGGAATGAACTGTTTGGTTGAAACAGTTTTGGGAGAAAATGACATGGATTAGGAGAGTATTCTCTTCTTCTTCGGAGGAATCAGAAATCTAAATGTCCTATTCTCACCAATCCTTTGTATGCTTATTTATTAGTAGAGGGCCTGCCGGTTGAGGAAAAAATCTCCCGAGAACGACCCAAGTGAGGATAGGTTTTATGCCAATCCTTCCAACTCACTATAAATAGTTACTTCCTCATAGGCTAAAGCCTCGAAAGATAGAATCCATTTTGTTCCTGGAATTTTGACATCATTCCTTGAACATGCTTGGGTGTGTGTAGAGCGGAGCTGCTTGAATCTTGCTTGCGAGACTACACATATTTAAGTACTCATAGGGATATATGCCTTAATTTTTCCTTTCACAATTCTATGGGAGATGGTTTCAAACAGATTGCCCAATCATAGACAATATTTAAACTTAAAGAATTCTTAATTCACCCCCGAAAAGGTGATAATCCTTGTGCAAGGAAAAAAATAATTGCCCCAAAACACTCGTCATATCGTGCCCTCACTTGCATTTGGAGTCGGCTAATACAACATCATAAATGGAGCCATTACATGTTTGGTTATGGCTGTATTTTGATTAGCATTTGAGTGTGTACCTAAGTCAATGAGCAAGGATTTTCATCCTCCACCTAGAAAATAGGGCATAAATATGTGTTTGTTCACCCTTTAACAATGCAACAATGCTTGACGTAACTAAAAGATCACTAAAAAGAACATTTTCAAAATAAGCAACAAATTTCAATCCTGAGTCTACACATTTGTTTTCATTCACTAATAGGTCTCAGAACTCAAAACTGCAATCAGACGAACTTCATGCACTTCCAAAACAAATTTTTCAATACTGATCAAATCTGACAGAGACATCAAAAAATCACATCCTCGATTTCCTGACTTGTTTTTGGTATCCTAGCTCGCATCTATTCAAACACATCACCGCATTTAGGTTTCCATCTCACATCTAGGGACATCAGTAGCTCGCATCTCATATTTCTAGGCTCTCATCTTGGAGCTCACATCTAGGACAATGGGCATTTGTAGAATAGTTTCTCAAGAAAAAACAGTTGATTTGGATACCCTTTTGGCTCTTTAGTCTGTCCCTGTTGTCTTTTTTGGTCTCCCTGTTGCTATGTCAAAATAATTTTTCAAACAGCTACCTTGTATGTCTGGTCAATTTTTCGTTATCCATATCAATACATGTGGTCAGTTCGCTTCTTACAACAAGTTAGTTCCCAGCTCACTATTAGGGCATTCTAACCCTCTGACGCTGAAATCATTTACTTTGATAAAAAAACAAATGATACTTCTACCTAGACACACTTACTTGAACGATTCAAGATACTGCCTGACACTCACGGGAAACTTTGACGAAGTTGAGATATAGATACATGGTTAACACAAGATGCAATAAATACACATCTAAAGGATCAAAAGTGCCTCCTAAATTACCACACTTTCAAGGAGAAACATCTCGCAGTACCCTACTCGATCTAGACTCTCCAAAAATGGATAGGTCCGCTTGTGGATGGAGTGAGGCTTTTGACGAATATGACAATAGAAAAAATCAAAAGCATGAAGATATCAATGAAAAAGAAGAACCCACATTTGAACATTCTCTATTTGAATCAGGTAGTGAGGAAGACATCACTAAAGAAGAGTATGATAAACTCAAACAGAGCAAGAGGTTCCACAAGATACTAGAAAAGATGATTGACAAGGATAAATAGAAATACTTTCTCCATTTAGCATCCACTGGCGTAAAATTACCCAAGGATTATGACAAGGAACAACTAAAAGAAAAGGAGATACCTATTTCTATTCTCACCAAACAAATTACCTTAATGCAAACAAAGCTTCCGACTCTTAAGCAAGAGAAGGCTAAACCCAAAACAAAATAGTCAGTGGAATCTATTTGTCCATTTCCTTTCGAAAAGAGTATCACTGTGGTTCCATTCCCTCCCAACATAGGCCAAAATATGACAAGTATACGGGAGATACCGATCTACGTGACCATATTCAAGAGTTTTGTGCTCTTAGCATAGAGTACATGCATGAACCCACTAACCTCATGTGACTGTTTCTTGGAAGTTTAGGAGGCAACACCATGGAATGGTTCTCAAATCTTACACCCAAGGTCAAAACTTTTGAGAAGTTAATACAACAGTTCATCCAACATTACTCCTATAATATCCAGCATGACGTGACTATGATGGATCTATGCAACACTAAACAAAAGACTGGAAAATCCTTTACCCAATTTCTACAAACGTGGAGGAAAATATTTGCATGGTATTCAAGAGCCATTCCTAAATCCGAGAAGATGGAAATCTTTGTCAATAACTTGATACCAGAATTGAACTATGCATTGCAGATGCAAGATTCCCCTAGCTTTGATAGGATGATCAAGAATACCCTCCATATAAAAGAAGTTATGGTAAAAAAGGGGGAGCTCAATCTTCAAAGTGAAAACAAACCTAAAAACTCCAATTGTAAACCTAAATGGTGGAAGCAAAACAAAAATGTTGTCAACGATGGCGTAGTAGACGCATCCAATGTTGATCCTAAACCTGAGGTATTCAATCTAACTAATAGCATGCAAGAAAGCAAAGATGCCAAGGTAACAAACCCCATACCCAAAGCAAACAATGATAATAACAAGGGTTGGCCATGGACTTCAAAACCTCAAAGAACATTCACTCCTTTGGGAGGGCCTCTTGAGACTGTTTTGAAGATACTTCTAGAAAACAAAGTTCTCATGATCCCAGATTCCAAACCATGGGAACCAATGGTCAAACCAAGGTGGTGGGATGATAATTACTACTATGTCTTTCACAAGAACAAAGGATACAAGACTAACAATTTCCTTAAGCTTAAATATGTTATTCAAGACCTCATCGAAGGAGGAAAGATAAAAGTGGAAGGACACACTACCAACAAAGATCATACCGCCTTCAACAAACCGTTCCCTAACTATGATAAAGGGGAAACATCTAAAGGAAAAGGTAATGAGGTAAATTACACTTACTCCAATAATGATAACATGATCAATATGCTAGAAATTAAAACTGAATCAATTAATGTGGTCACAATCAAAGGTGTTTCTTTCCAATCAAATGTAGTAACTCAGAGTCAAGCATAGGTCATGATCAAAGGACCCAATTCTTCCCCGAAACCAGCATCAATGTCCAAGGTTCCTATTATTACTATCCCTAAACTAGAAGCAAAACACATGGTTACTATTCCTACAACAAAGTATGACTTGGTGGACCAATTGCAATGAACCTCTGCCAAAATTTTCCATTTTTGAGTTGCTTAAAATATCCACAGTGCATAGGGAATTCTTGGAACACGCCCTACATGTTGTAAATGTACCAAAGGACCTTGATATAGACAAATTCCAAGTGATGGTCAATCACATATCAATGCCACATCACCTCTCCTTTTCTGAAGAGGATGATAAATCATTGACACATCCACATAATCAACCCCTCCATATTGAAGTCCTCATTCATAAATCCCATGTTAGACGTCTATTGATAGATGGAGGCATAGGATTGAATATTTGTACACTTAATCTAATCAGGAAACTAGGTCTCTCAGAACACACCATTGACTCTAGAAGCAAAATAACTATCAAAGCTTATGAGGAGGAAGAAACTGTTAGAGTAATAGACCTTTGAGTTATTAATTAAATCATTTCGATCTAATTACTAACTCACCTATTCACTCTAGTTGCTTAAGCTTACCTTAGGTTTTCCCTTTTAGGGTATTGTGTTTCCTTTATAAGGATTCACCTCTTTGTATTTTGTAAGGAGATTGTATTGTAATCATTTTGTTCATAATAGAAATTCATTCTTTGAACATGGATATGATGTCTCTGGCTTTTTGGCCTCCTTAGCTTCTTCTGTCTTCTATCTTTGCTTCTTCCATGTGACAGGTTTGCATGTAGGTGTTCTTGGGAGAATAGGGTTTTTCCTATTCTAACATGGTATCAGAGCCTTACTGTTGCAGCTTGTTCAAGTTCTGTTGAAGCAAGCTCTTCGCGGTACAAGGGTTTGAAGCTTTCAATTTTTCTTTGGTAATTTTTATTGGATCTGGGGGGGTCTCTATTTTTTGGATCACTTTGGACCAAAACTGACCTCACGGTTGCGTCCAAAAGGCCCAAAAACCCTAAAATCCATATAAAATATGTTCGATTTGGACACTAGAGCGTCTGGGAGAATTTTTTTTGGCCCTTTAGGGCCGTACAAGCATGAGAAACGAGGCAAAAATCAAATTTTTTTTTTAAAAAACCACTTTTTTCATGGTTTTTGGGCACTGCCAGAGCACGCCGCCCCCGATCTACATGCCACCTACCATCCACCGCGCCGCCACCGGGACCCGCAGCCACCGCTGCACCGCCCGGCCACCATCGACGCTCCGCCCAGCCACCTTCGCCGCTCGGTCCCCGCCGCTCCGCCCACCCAACAGGCTTTAGCCCTGCAGGCCCCTTTTCCTGCACATGGCAGGCCATATGGATGACTAGGGGCTCCACCCCAGCCCCCTGTGGTAGTCATATGGCACCCAGGGGCTAGCCCTCCTTTCAACCCCAGGGGCTTAAAAAAAAAATTTGGGCCCTTTTTGACCCCCTGGCATTGTTTTCACTCTATCTTGAGCATACGAGGGTATTTTTCTAACTTCCATATACCGTCGGAAAGCTCTTTTTGATCATTTTCTGATGATGGAGGTTGGGGTTTTGGTTTTTTCCATTTTGATATATTTTTTTTGTCAAAGTCTGATGTCTATTTTCTACCTTCCGAGAGCCATATCTTGCTCTTCCAGGCTCCATTTTTGGCAAACCAGATATCGTCGAAATGTTGGTTTAGTGAAATTTTCAGTTGCAGGGGTCTTTTTCCTAGATTCTACTCCAAGTTCTCTCTCCTCTGAGTTTTTCTCTTTTGCACTCTGGCAAATTAATTGGGTTCTACAGGTCCTGGGATCTCTTCTTCTGATCTTCTGGCTCACTCTTCTTTCTGACTTCTAAGCATTATATGCTTCTCTTCTGTAGCATTCTATTTTCTATAAATGCACTGAGATAAAGTTTCTGCTTCTACATATCTAGGATTTTGATCACCTTGTGTGTTTTTGGTACTCGCACTCAGTTATAAAGTGCCATGGGGGGTTATGATGTTATGCCATTTTGTGCTCATCCACCTTTGTCAAGTGAGCATACCTTCCACAACATTAGCTCATGCTATGTGTTGGTGACACCACCCTTTATCCTGTGCTTGTACTTCTATTACATCATTGGTGTTCCTAATTCTACTTTCTGCAGATATTTCTAGCATTGCATTTTAGTGTTCCTATCACCCCTCTCCCTATTCAACATTATGGGGGGGTTCACCTGTTGGTTCTATTGCTTCTCAGGTTTGATTGATCAGCTCTTCAGACTTTGTCTTCTTTACCAGGTCATGCACTTTTTTCAGTGGGGGTTCCAGCAGTTACTTCTAACAGTGTTTACAGCTTTATGATTCAGAGATGCTTCTTGCTCTTTCTTGTTCCTTTCTTTGGGACTTTCCCTAGATTGGAGGCTTAGTTTCCTTCATCTAGTTTATTTCTTGTATTGGGTACCTGATCAGGCCTTCCTGTCAGGACCCATCTTTCCTACTTTCTATAGTAGTTTCCTAGGTTTTGCTTCTCCCTAAGCTTGTCTTAAGGGGGGGTGTTATAGTAATAGACCTTTGAGTTATTAATTAAATAATTTCGATCTAATTACTAACTCACCTATTCACTCTAGTTGCTTAAGCTTACCTTACGTTTTCCCTTTTAGGGTTTCGTGTTTCCTTTATAAGGATTCACCTCTTTGTATTTTTTAAGGAGATTGTATTGTAATCATTTTGTTCATAATAGAAATTCATTCTTTGAACATGGATATGATGTCTCTGGATTTTTGGCCTCCATAGCTTCTTTTGTCTTTTGTCTTTGCTTCTTCCATGTGACAGGTTTGCATGCAGGTGTTCTTGGGAGAATAGGGTTTTTCCTATTCTAACAGAAGTATCCTCTAAAGGTCTTAGTTTTCTACCCATCAGAGTCAGACCAATTGAAAGAAATGTCATATGTCAAGTTCTGGATCTACCCCTAGCCTACAACATCCTATTGGGGAGACCATGGATTCATGAGATGCAACTTGTGCCATCTACTTACCACCAGTGTATCAAGTTCCCACATAATAGGGTAGAAGTGACAATTCCTGTGGATGCTAATTATACTTGCAACAATATCAAAGTAGGTAGTATGATTCCACATAAAAAATAAGCTATGGGTGATATTTCTCCTAAGACTACCAAGGACATGGTTATGAAGAGTTTTGGAAAAACCTTAAAAATTAAAGAAATAGGTATGGGAGAATACAATCTGGACCTGACTCCATCACTGACAGAAGTTTCAATATCACCAAGATCCTATGGAAAACCTTCCTCGACATTTACACCTACTGTATCCAAGAAGCCAGAAATCCACAAAGCAACTGGCATGGTAAAGGCATCCACATCTTCTTTAGATAACATAGAAGAACATGCAGTCTTGGAATGGCTTTGCAAAGGGGAACTGATGGAAGCTAAAGTTAAACATGTAGAAATATCCCCATAATAGTATGGTAAAGGATATGATCTCCTCAAGCAAATGGGATACAAAGGAAAAGGACCTCTAAGCGACATAGGAAGAGGACTTATTGAACCTATACACATGGAGTTTAGGAATACTAGAGACAAAATAGGGCTAGGTTTTAATACTAAATCTAACAAACCTGCTTCAAAAGATAGTCTGATCTTTGACAAAGGGAGTGATGAAATAGAGGAGATAGAACTAGAGCCATGGTCCTATGAAAGATTATTACATGTTGGCACAAAGAATCCCAACTATCAAGGAGAGCGCTATGTACCAAGATTTGAGGTACCACAAGATATTTTCACCCCTTTGTTACCACAAGCTCCTATTCAAGAGGTAGGAGACACAACAGAAGATGATCCAAAGATACCATTGATAGCAACAGTTACTGAAGACACACCTTGACAAAAAGATTTACATCCTAATTAGGGGTAGTTAGTCACAATCACAAATATCCTTGATTTACCACACTTTGATCCATAGATAGCTAACCAAGTACACCAGATAACTATTGTTGAATACTTAAACAGATCTGATGATGAAATCATTGACTCTCATGATTATGAATGGGATGATCTATCTGTCACCACAAAAGACATTGAAATAGATACAATTCACATGTTTATGGCTCCCTCAACACCTTGTGAACATTCTAAAAATACTCCCAACAACGCTGATATTCCTGAAGCAGAGGAAGAGTTCCTTCCCCCAATCATTGATGGAGAGACTGGTGTTCTCATAAGTCTAAAATAATTTCAAAGGAGATAAGTAAGAAGCCTCCTTTTATGAAGAGATGATGATGAAATTTCTACTAAAGAGTCACTATAGTTTGGTCCACATATGACTAACAATGACCCTTTTAATGATGATCTAGCTCTTATTGATCTAAACATTGAAGAATTTAACTTAACAAGACATGTCATGTCAGTTAATAGTCATGATGCTAACGCAATGTTGTCCTTCCTAGAGTTTGATTCCTTATCTTTGATAAACCCAGACCTAATTGATTGGACTAGTACAGATCCTTCTCCTATCCTCAACTTTCCCAATGACTACACCTTGGATTGCTATCTAAACACTTGTGAACCCTACCCTTCTTCCACCAATGCAAGGAGCGTGAACATGTCACAGGAGGATATCAAGTTTCTCCATAAAAAATTGAAAAATAAAAATAAAAAGGGAACTGATGATACAAACCACATTGTCGCAGTGTCAGATCCTAAAATAGTAAAAATAAAAGATGTATCTGATGGTGAAAACCTCTTAGAGGCGCCAAAGCATGAGATTCTTGATATCCTCCCTAAGCACTTTCAGGAAAAGTCTTCAGTTCTGATAGAACCAACATAGCCAGTTAATTTGGGCACAATTGAAGATCCTCAAATAGTACACCTAGCACAATCTTTGTCAGAAGAGGAGAAGACACAATTCACCGAGTTCCTAAAAGAGAAGAAGATCAACTTTGCATGGTCTTATATAGATATGCCTGGACTAGATCCTAAATTAACAATGCACCATTTATCTATAGCTCCCAGTATCAAGCCCATGAAACACAAAATTAGGAAGATGCATCCTCATGTTGCATTACTAGTAAAGGCGGAGCTAGAGAAATTGTTGAAAGCTAGATTCATCAGATTCATTGCCTATGCAGGATGGATCTCCAATGTGGTCCCAGTGTTTAAATATAATAAATCTATCAGGATATGTACATATTTCAAAGACTTAAACAAGGCATGTACTAAGGATGACTTCCCCCTGCCTAATATTGATATGATCATAGACCTCATAGCAGGCTACCAAATGTATTCATTAATGGATGGTTTCTCGGGCTACAATCAGATAAAAATTGCCCCTGGGGATCAAGAGAAAACCTCATTTACATGCACATGGGGAACCTTTTGCTGGAACGTCATGCCATTTGGGTTAAATAATTCTGGTGCCACATATCAAAGAGAAATGACTACTATATTCCATGATATGATGCATAAAAACATGGAGGATTACGTGGATGAAACCTTAGCCAAATCCAAAGAAAGGAGTACTCATATTGCTTATTTATGAAAGATATTGGATCAAATGGAGGAATTTTAACTTAGGCTCAATCTAAAGAAGTGTTTCTTTGGGGTCCAATTAGGAAAGCTCTTAGGTTTTATTGTCTCAACAAAGGGAATTGAGGTAGATCCTGCAAAAGTCAAGGCTACACTAGAGATGACTCCTCCATGCAACATCAGTCAAATGAGGACATTGCAAGGGAGACTTCAATCAATCAGGAGGTTCATGTCACAATTTACTAATAGAGCACAACCCTTTACCAAATTACTACATAAAGGGGTCACCTTCAAATGGGATGAGCACTACGAAGCCAACTTCAGGGAATTAAAAGGGTACCTAGCTACTCCTCCTATTCTTATGGTGCCTATTCATGGAAAGCCATTACTCCTGTATATGTCAGCTATAGCTACATCACTAGGAGTATTGCTCACACAAGAGGGTGAAACTAAGAAATAAAGAGCTATACTACATTAGTAGAACACTAGTCTCCTATGAGCTCAATTACAACATTATTGAGAAAGCATTCTTAGTAGTCATCTTCGCATCACAAAAATTAAGACACTACATGCTCTCACATACAGTAAGGCTCATTGCTAAGATCAATCCTCTGAAGTACATTTTAAGCAAAATAGTGTTAACAGGACATCTAGAAAAGTGGGTCCTCATTCTAAGTGAATTTGACATTGAGTATGTGGACATGAGGGCTATTAAAGGACAAGTCCTCGCAGATCAACTAGCTGATTCACCACTTCAAGATGATGAAACTTTAAGGATTGAATTCCCTGATGAGACCATTATACATATATTTGAGTACCCATGGAAGATGTACTTTGATGGTTCTTTCACGCAACAAGGCTTTGGAGTAGGAGTTTTGTTCATAACTCCTCAATGCTATAAGATACCCAAGTCTTACAAATTGATGTTTCCATGCACGAACAACATTTTGAATATGAGGCATTGGTAAATGGTCTTAAGCTTTCCATGGAGTGGAAGATTGTAGAGTTACACGTGTATGGTGAATCCCAACTTATTATCAATCATGTCAATGGAGATTATCAGATGAAAGATGAAAAGTTGACACCCTACAAACAACTTGTTGATGACCTAAAGAAGTACTTTGTCTTCATCATATTCCAGCAGATACCTAGAATAGAGAACAAAGTTGTAGACGCTATGGCTACATTGGAATCCATGTTACAATTGGAGGAACATCAATTCTTCTATGACTTCTTAGTGGAAGAACTATCCTATCTTGCCTTTGATACCCCTAAATACCAAGTAATCTATGCTTTGAACAACCCAGAAAAATCTTGGTATGCTAATGTCATTTCCTATCTAACTGACCAAACTATTCCCAACAATCTATCCAGAAATGAAAAAAGAGCCTTGATTAGGACAACATCACGTTATTTCCTCATAACTAATAACTTATATCGATGAGGTCTCGACGATATGCTTCTTAGATGTTTAGAACTCAAAGAGTTAGATCACACTTTAAAAGAAGTCCACGAAGGTGTATGTGGATCACATTCAAACAACTTTTCACTAGCAAAGAAACTACTCAGAGTAGACTATTACTGGCCTACCATGGTAAAAGATGCTATTTAGTTTTCCAAAACATTTCATAAATGCCATACACATGGAAATATCATCCATGCTCCTGCCAGAGAACTCATACCTTTCATTACACATTGGCCATTTCAGCAATGGGCCTTTGAGTTGGTTGGACAAATATATCCCAATTCTTCAAATGGACACAAGTTCATCATTATGCCCACTGAGTATTTCATGAAGTGGGTTTAGGCCATGCTGCTAATCAAAGCCACTGGCAAATAGGTGGCTATGTTTGTTCTGAACTACATTATCTGTAGATATGGGATACCCTCTTCAATTATAACAGACAATGGGGGCCAATTTAAAAATCAAGACATTGATGACCATTGCAAACAATTCCACATTACTCAACATTGCTCCTCAATCTATTACCCTCAAGGTAATGGATAGGCTAAGGAATCTAATAAGAATATTCTCAAGATCCTACATTGAACTATAAGTAAGTCTGGCAAAGACTAGCATCTACAACTGACTCTGACACTATGGGCCTACAAAACAAGCATCAAAACATCGACTGGAGCCACACCATTTTCTCTAGTCTGTGGCATTGAAGCAGTACTACCTATTGAGGTTGAAATCCCATCTTTGAAAATATCTTTACAAGGTCTTGTTATTGATGAGCAACACCGCATCGATAGGGTGAATTATTTAGACCTACTTGATAAGCACAGACAATAGGCATTCGATCATCTGAAGGTGTACCAAGCACGCATGTCCAAGGGGTACAATAAAAAGGTTAAACCACACCAATTTCAAGTGGGGGATCTCGTCCTAAAGGAGAATCCTAAGAACCAGCCCAATAGAGAACAAAAGGGGAAATTTGAGCCCAACTGGCTGGGACCTTATGTTATCACTGTTACTTTTGGGACTGGAGCTTATTAGCTAGCTACACCTGAGGGAGACGTTCTTCCAAATCCTATCAACACTCTACATTTGAAGTGGTTCTATGCTTGATGTTTGGTTGGCAGAGCCTGTACAGTAAATCATTCTTAGAAAATCCAAAAATAGTGGAAAAAATCTTGAAGAAAGGTATCCTTGGTAAAAACCTAGCAAACAGGCCCTTGGATACTCCAAAAACATTCAAAAAAGAAAAAATAGAGAAAATTTGAAAAAGAGAAAAGTGCCTTGATGACAACCTGGTAAAATAGGCATCCTGGTAGCAAAAAGAATAAAATTCTTACCAAGTGGTGAAAACCTGGCAATCAGGCGTCCCTTGTGTTCTGCGCTCCATCTATCAATGCATTACTGATACTAAGCCTTCACGATTATACCTGTGCTATGAGTTGATTTTGTTTCCTTACAAAAATATTATCCTCACTTGGGATTTGTCTACATTTCTATCTTACGATCAAGTCATTCTGCACTTGGGGCATCTTTGCTGGCATGATGGGTTGCGTCTACTAGGTCATCATAGGATGTTTTGTCTCGTGACACAATGATACTCGATATTTTCACGAAACTATCACTTTCATGAAGCAAGGATGACACAAACATGAATGATGTTCCTATGATCTACATTGGATTACAAATAGAAAGAATGTTATACAGACATGGAACACATATTGCTTGAACTCCAACCTTTTTGATTGTTGAATCTCTACTGTGCTTGAAAAAAAATCAATACTAACTAAACAAAGTTTGATCTTGGTTTGATTATGAATCTTTTATGAACCCATGATGTTTTCATTGGGGGCATCTCAGCAGTTATGAATTTTATTTGATTGATTCAAAATTAATAATTGTTGTCTTCCAAGTTACTCCATGACGTGTGCACAAAGACCAAGATCTGCAAGGACAGGGGCATAACATTTTCTTGGTTTTCTGCGTATGGTGATTGTTCCAAATGATCCTATAAATTTCACCTAACTTAGATGTTTATGGTAAGAGCTGCCACTATGGGTGGATAGCCACATATATCTCGATCTTTGTTATGTGTAAACTATGGTGAGGTTGGAACAATTTCCTTTTCTATTTTCTAAAAACTTTAGATTCTCGCTAAGATATACAAAACATAATGTACCCAAGGATATGAATTTTCAAGGTCATTGTGGGTCCAATATCTTGCCTTACACAGAATCTGATATATTAAAAGGAAGGTGACTATCTTGTCATCCTAGCTTCTATGCCTTGATGCCTAAGTCTATTTCTGACATTCCAATAAAACATAGTATTTATACTTTCATGATATCAGTGGGTATTAGTGATGGTTCTACTATTAGGTGGTATCCATTTTGAAAAGTTCCCAATGATGATAAAAAAAGCTACAATATCTGCAAGTCAGTGACAAGTCCTAAGAGTCTGCATATAGCTGCATTTAAATATTGCATGATGCATTTAGAAGTAAAAGCATAAGGAATTTGGGCTCAAAAATGATTTCTATTTTCTTCTTCTAAAATCCAAGTTAATTACATCCATTTACTAAAACTGATATCAATATCGTTGCACATCCATAACATACATTTTGCATTCATAAAATGAGACAAAAAGAAAATACAAAAACAAAGCATTTGTGCATTTCATTTCTACATCCTAAGCGCATCCACACATTTTACTTGCATAAGAAAAACTCAAAAACATGCCTTTTGCATATTCACATAGTATCATTTGAAACATATTTATATCAGTGATAAGTCCAAAACTCATAAAAAGATGTCATCATCTAAATCTAACTCATCATACAACCAAGATATAAATCACATGTGCAAATAAATCTATCAAAGCAGAGAGAACTCATGAATCATGTTAGAATAATAAATAGCTGCATCAGATATATATCTCAAAAACATGGTACAAGTCAACAATATGGAACAAGTCTACACAAATAGTATTAGAGTACATAGATGAATCAGATATACATATATCGAAGTGTCAATAGTACAAAAGAATGGCCTCACAGGGCTCTGGATATACAAAATGATCTCACAAAATAGTATAGAAAGATATATATCAGCTCTGGCTTCCCCCCTCTCCCTGATTTGGAGGAGGAGGAGGAGGTGGTACAAATGGAGGCGAAGGAGGCATCACTCCCTTAGACTGCTGGGCGACCCGTGAAAATGAAAGTGCTCTATGGCCCTCTGGAACTGCAACATGGTATAATGCAACTTAATATGCTATTCTCTGTCCCTGATGGGTGGTTATCCTAGCCTGTGCATCTCTCTCTGCTCTGAGCATATTGCCCTGCCTGTCCCGGTCTTCCCTAAGGTGCTCTAACTGTCTATCCCTATCTGCAAGCAATGCATCTGATATGGAAATTTGAGAATCAACTGCAGTAAGTCTCCCCTCTAGAGATGTGATCTATTCCCTAAGCTTCTCTCACTCCTGCTCACACTGGGATAGAGGATCTCCATCTCTACAAGATCCCCTACCTGATTCCTATCCTGAGGCCCTGTCCTATGATCTTTCAGGCTGCCTCTACTACTCCCCTTTAAGTAATGGACCTAGATCTCTCCAAGGAGCAAAAAATCTAAATTGGGTGCATCGACCCTCTCCACTACCATTGGCCACATCTACATGACCACCCACAGCACCACCACCCCTATCATCTCCACCGTCGTCCCCCTCATCTAGAGGAGGATGTCTCCCATCTCACCCTCTATCTCGGCCTCCATCTCAACCTCAATCTTGGCCTCCATGTCTGCCAGCACCCCTGTCTCTCTGGGATCCTCCTCTCCCTCTAGAGGGATGATCATCAAGATCATAATCTATCAGCTCCTCTATGTGAGGAATGACCTCCTCATGCACTGTGAATCGAGGAAATGGATGCTGAAGCATCTCTTCTTATACTCATCCGAGCAACCTGCATCTACAACATCAGGATAGAGATCCCAATCTACTCCAACCATGTCATTGATCTTCTGATGGGAATTCTCATAAATTAGCTAGGCACCCCACAATGGTGTCTCGTCATGGGTCCTGGCATATACAGTAATATCCTATGTCCTGCCCTGCGGTCAGCCATACTATCTCAAAACTCAGGAATGAATGAACCGCTCTACTATATATCTGGTCCTCCCAATAAGGTACCTGCTCTGGAACAAAAATGGAACTTGTCTGGCATCGAAGGTCCACTCCTCACAATCTAAGTATGGCTGCCAAACTACCTCAGTCATGTCATCAAAAAGTCATCGCTAGTACTCTACTTTGCCCAGATGGGGCTGCTGAATGAGACCTGTATACACATATACATAAGCCTACTTAGGTGTATGTTTTCTATCAACTATCATCCCTATAGCAGGGATATGCTCCCAGGCCCAGATCTGTAGAATCAAAATACCCACAGTCATGCTCTGGGTATAGTGGTACATAATCTAATGAATCTCACGGTACATATGGGCTAAGATACAACTGCCCCATGCAAATCTCCATCTGTGGATGGCCATCTACTCCAGCATGTCCACCCCTCCAACCATGAACCCATGTTCTCCTCTATCTGGCATTAGGATACCACCAATCAAACCTACTAAATATACAGATAATCAATCATAATGATCGCACATGTAATCCCAAGAGAGGTATCTCTGATCAATAGTATCATCATTGAAATATTGACGAGTTGCACCAATCACCACGATAGAAGTTGCCTCAAAGTGCACCTCGCAGCCCATAATGGGAATACGTAGTATAAGCCATACATCCTCTGGAGTAACTATAATCTCCTCAGTCACAAGATGGAAGGTGTTGTACTCTGAGTTCCATCTCTTGGCAAGAGCAGTCAATAGCCCCCGATTTACCCCTATATTGGGTAAACCAATCAAAGATCATAATCCACAAAGGATCACTGTCTCTTGCTCCTCATCTGATAGAAGTCTGGAAAAGGCAAGCACCCAACCAGGGTATGTACCCCAAAAATAAACTACCTCAAAATATGCCTGTTTGACACATAAAAATCTAAATCAGTGTTTTGTCTATAACAAAGATGCAGACTCGAGACCAAATCAGTGATTTAGGGTTCGCGGAAGACAAACAATTCAAAATGAATAAGTTTCTAAGTCTAAAAATGAGATGCGATCCTAGAAAGATAGGGTGCAATCTCATTTACTAGATGCGATCCTAGAAATAAAAGATACGACAAAGAATATCGGGTGTGATCCCCGAAAATTGGGATGCGACCCCAAAAATAGGGTACAATCCTGAAGGGACATGAAATGACACAAGCCAAAATTCAACTTCAAAACTAAGCTAAAACAAGGTAATTGGATGCGATCCTGAAAATCCTGGATGCGATGCAAAAATATAGAAAAAATGGATATGATCTAGGAAATACTGAATACGACATGAGTTTGACGGGGTGCGATCTGGAATCCTGGATGCGACCTAGAATCTAAAGAGCTCTAAAAGCTATAAAAATGCAAAAAATTCAAACTTGCAAAATTCATAGGGTAGTTTTCTGCGTAATTACTGGAGGTGGGTAGTTGGCCGGGCACTGATGATGACGACTGAGCTTGAAATGATGCTTCCTAACAAGGATCACCATCTTCTCTACAGAGCTCTCAGATTTACTATGGGGAAAAGTGAAAATGAATAGTAAAATGGTGATTTTTGAGTTTTGAGATATGTATTGGTCTTTTGAGATATTTAGGAGTTCTGAAACTCCTCCCAGGCAACTGAAACTACATTTTTGTTCTCTATTTGATCAATTGGGAACCAAATCAAAGGTGCCTAAGGTATTTTTTGTAGCACGATAACATTTTTGTGATAGCTCCGAAAAATGTAGATTTGCTCCATTTGTTCTGAAAATCTATCAAATTACACATTTCATCATAAATCTTGGTCCAACATCATTTTATCAGTCCCACCACTCACATTTTCATGTAATTAACTTGGTTCTCATGTGTTTATTCTTAAACACACCTTCCTTTCTCACTTCTTCTACTCCATTTTTTCTCGTCCTACCTGTCCCATGCAAGTGAACCATCATTTCAACAAAGGGATTTCATTTCTTTCCTTCGATTTCATTCCTGAGGGGGCATGATCACACTATCATCAATCAAATTCTTTCTCAAAACAACATTAAAACAACTTTGTTATCAAACAACTAGGGGCATGACAGTTTCCTTGACTAAGTTAGAACTATTGGATAGAAAGCTTTGGTTCTCATAAGCTGGATATCTTGTGTTTCCTCATTTTTAAAGATTCTTACTAAGCTCTTGGAAGCTTCATACTGAATTTTGTACAACAACCAAGTGGAGAATCAGTATTATCAATCTTTGGACGACAACCAAGTTCAAGATTGGTATCTTTAAAATCTTTTATTGACCTTTGGATGACAATCAATTTCAAAGTCAATTCTATCAGTTTAGTTCAATCAAGTGTGAGACTGATCTCATCAGGTATTTCGTTCGATCATGAGAAAAATTCTCAATCTTTCTGAAGTCAAAAATCTAAAAACTTTCTTTGATCAATGCGTTGCTCGCACATCAATTCAAAGAGGGGCAAATGTAACCACCTAGATTTGGTTTTCTTCGACTATAGACTTCATTTTCCCTAAGTGTGATCATACCCCCAATTATGTTCAAATGACCCTGTTACTACTTGGCATAATTCTTTTGAAATCAATTTAATCTCCTAAAGTGATCAAATCACTAAATTAATTACTTTTAGCCAAAATCAAAATCAATCAAACACATGGCTAAAATGATTAATTTACTAGGAATTAAATAAAGCCCTAAATTAATTGCTCACTTGCAAAATAAAACCATTCTCCTAGCCTAATTAATTTTATTAAATTGGCTATAGTACTATTAATTATTAAAAAGAAATTAAAAGCTTAAATAATTGATATTCCTATTTTTGAATGAATTAAATAAGTTTCTCTAAACCCTAACCTAACCCACTTCAACCACTTTGACTCTGGGTTTGAACCTATCCCAACCCATTCACCCTTGCTAAATCTAATTCTAATCCTAATTATATCCTAACCAACCTCCTAATGTTATCACATTCCATTAAGGAATGATTAAGGACTCCACCCACTTGAGAAAGTCAAGGAATCTCAAGATTCCTTTCCTCAAGTCCACCTTCTCAAGCTTGCCTTGTAACACTACCCATACCTCTTAAAAGCTCACATTTAATGTAGCATTTAATGCATTTGCCTTCACCATGCCTCATTAATGCCCAAGGCATTAATGCCTCTTACACTTCATTAATGAGTTTTTCAACTCTATTAATGATCCTTGTCCCCCCTCTCTCTCCTCATTCTTCTATAAATAGAAGGGGTTTTTTAGCACAAATAAGCCCATAATTTTAGAGAAAAATGCATTGTTATGCTGTTAGAAGAAACATAGATTCATATCATATGTTAGATTTCATGTTTATGCATTGTTATTTTCATGCTTTTTAGAACTAGAATGCATGTTTAGGAGATATCTTTCTTTGTTTTAACTCAAATATTTCATGCTAAGTTGTATATGTCACTGATAGTAGCATAATTTGAGGGTTGTTATGTTTCTTATCATACTCTTCTTATTTAGAAAGAAATAGGTCAATTTTAGTGCTTTATATGCTCATCTAACCATGTTTTCCACTAATGTGATGACCTATTGAAGTGTCGTGTCGCAGGTAACAGGTGCAATATTTCACACACACACAAAAGCCCATTGTTAGAATGACAAATGTGTTATAAATGGAATGGGTTCCCTATTCAAAGCATGAATAAGGTTTCCATGTGTTTGAAATTTTTGACATGTTTTGGCATATTGAATTGTATCTTTCTCCATTCTAGGCCAATAGTATCCAACCCTTAAAAGTTTCTTAGCTAATTGAAAAATCGTTCGAGTGTGATCCACATACACATTCATGGACATCTTTTAACATGCGATTAGACTCTTCTTTCTCTAAACACCTAAGTAGCATTCTGGCAAGACCTCATCTATATAAGTTAGTAGCAATGAGTACATAACATGATGATGTCCTAATTAAGGCTCATTTTTCATTTCAAGAAAGGCCATTAGGTAAGGTTTGATTCATAAGATAGGCATTTATGTTGGAATTCCTAGATTGGTCTTGGGAATTTGAGGAAAAAATAACTTGGGATTCAGGTTTATTGAATCTGGGAAAGGATAATTCTTCCACCAAGAAGTCATAGCTAAATTGATGTTCCTCCAGTTGTAACATAGATGCTAGCGTTTCCATTGCATTTGTAGCTCTATTTCCTGTTCTTGGAATTTTTTGAAATCTGATGAATTGACAAAGTAATTATTCACATCTTCTACCATCTTCCTATAGGGAATCAACTTCTCATATTTAGTTTGATATTTTCCATTTACTTGATTGATGATGAGTTGAGAGTCACCATATACATGTAACTCTATGATTTTCCATTCAATGGATAGCTTGGGACCATTTACCAATGCTTCATATTCTGAGATGTTGTTGGTGCATGTAAACATCATTTTGTATGCCTTAGGTATCTTGTAACCTTGAGGAGTGATAAAAAATACCCCTGCTCTGGATCCTTGTTGTGTGAAGGAACCATCAAAGTATATCTTCCATGGATATTCTATTAAGTGTATTATTGTCTCATCTAGAAACTCTATAATCAATGGTCTTGCATCTTGCAATAGTGAATTAGCCAGTTGATTGGCTATCACTTGTCCTTTAATAGCCTTTATGTCTACATAATCTATATCAAATTCACTGAGTATTAAGACCCATTTTCCTAGCCTTCCTATCAATGTTGTTTTACTCAGGAGGTACTTGAGAGGATCAATATTTGCAATAAGTTTTCTTGTATGCAAAATCATGTAGTGTCTCAACTTATGGGATGCAAAAATAAATTCTACTAGACAAGCCTTTTCAATGATACTATAGCTGAGTTCATAAGACACCAATGTCCTTCTGATATAATAAATCACTCTTTCCTTCTTGGTATCATCCTCTTGTACTAGAAGTACTCCAAGTGATGTATCCATAGCTAAAATATAGAGTAACAATGGTTTTCCTTGAATAGGCTCAATTAAAATAGGGGGATTAGCTAGATAATCCGTTACTTTCTTGAAGTTATTTTCACAGTGTTCATCCCATTTGAAAGTTACTCCTTTATGTAATAATTTTGTGAAAGGTTGTGCTTTATCTGCTAGTTGAGATATCAATCTTCTGATTGACTAGAACCTTCCTTGGAGAGTCCTCATTTGACTGATGTTACAAGGAGGTGGTATTTCCATTATTTCTTTCACTTTTTTTGGGTCCACCTCAATTCCTTTAGCTGATACTATAAACCCTAAGATTTTCCTTGATTGAACTCCAAATGCACATTTGTTTGGATTGAGCCTTAGTTGAAATTGTTCCATTCTATCTAGTATCTTTCTCAAGTCTTCAATGTGATTTATTCTTATCTTTGAGTTGGTCTAAAATTTTATTCTTATTTCTCTTGCTCTAAAATTCTTTGTATAATGACATGTTGTGTTTCCATAAATGCCAAAGAAGGATATTGTTGAAGACAATTATTCAATTGTGTATTGTCATTGATGTTACACAAATGTATATAAAAATTTAGTGATGTTAAACAAATGTCTAAACCTAACCGAGCAGAGTCAGTGTATGCTAAGCACTCTCGGGCATTAAAGAAGACTCCAGTATCAACCAAGTGATTTTTTGTATTAACCGAGCTCTGTCGCTTAATGAAGAAAGTTTTTTATTAACTGAGTTCTCTCAGGCAATATAATAAGTTTAGTTTTAGCCGAGTAATGGTCAGGCATCAAAGGATTATAGTCTTAACCAAGTTATTCATTTAGTGTCAACCGACTGACAATAGTTTACACTTTATGTTTAATTGGTTAATTACAACCGACAGATTTAAGTTTTATTGTTTATTTGGAAGGGTATTCAAGCCGACCTGACAAGGGTTATCATATATATACAAGGTCAAGTTTGGATTGAATGTATGGTAGATTTTTTATATGAAGAGTGAAGGTGAAGTAAGAAGGAATTCTGATTAAGGACAAAATATCCTAACCAAGATGCAAAATAATATTTGATCAGTGAGGATCTAGTTAAAGCCAAAACAGAGATCTGAATCTACAAAGTGAATTGTTTCTTCAATACAGTCAACTCATTTTTACTCTCTAACAATTGTATCAGTGACCCAAATCTCTTAACAGAGTAGACTTAGCAGTCTTTCATAAGTCCTCTCACAAGGTAGAATTTCTACATTAAAGTGTTTGAAGACCTATAACAAGGAACCTCCTAACAGGGTGATTAATGTTGGAAATGGGTTGAGTAACTGAGAGGGGAGGGATGAATCAGTTACCACAAAAACAAATCCAATTCCCTTAGATTTCTTTTCAAACCTATCACTGTTACTCATTTAACAAAGAGATTTTGTTGTTACTCGGTTAACAAAGAAATCTTAAAATATTAACTATGATTATCCTTTAGTGATTAAGTGTAGAAACATAAAGCATAAAGAAAATAAAATGTACACAGATGCCACCAAGATTTAATGTGGAAACCCAATTTGGGGAAACCACCAATTGCAACTAGTTACTATTTTTCACTCTTCTGAAGTGAGCCCTGTTAGGAGCCAACCTTATTAAAGGTTACAAAACACACTGTTAGGTGTGCCCCTGTTAGAATATTTAATCACCCTATTAGGAGTTGCCTTGTTAGAGGTCTTCAAACACTTCAATGTAGAAATTACACCTAATTGTGAGAGGATTTATGAAAGACTGTTAAGTCTACTCTGTAAAGAGATTTGGATCACTGCTACAATTTTTAGAGAGTAACAATGGATTGACCTATTTGAAGAAGCAACTATCTTTTCTGATTCAGATCTCTACTCTGGCTTTAAAATAGATCCTTACTAATCAAATATTTTATTGCATCTTAGTCTAGATATTTTGTCCTTAATCAGAATCCCATCTTATTTTTCCTTTACTCTTCATATCAAAACTCTACCACTTCTCACACATTCAATCCAAACTTGACCTTGTATATATATGATAAGCCTTGTCAAGTTGGCTTGAATAAAATTCCAAATAAGCATTAAAAATCAAATATGTCAGCTACATATAACCAATTAATCATAAAGTGTAAAATTTTGTTAGTCGGCTGACACTAAATATATAACTCGGTTAACACTGTAATCCTTCAAAGCCCGACCTTACTGTATTGCCCGAGTGAAATCAGTTAGAAATAAAAATCACTTTGGTCTTCTTCAATGCTCGAGAGAGATCGACATACACTAACTATGCTTGGTTTAGGTATATACATTTTTGTAACATCACTACATTTGTGTATACATCAACGATAATACACAATTGAATAATTGTCTTCAACAATCTCCCTCTTTGGCATTGATGGAAACATAACATGTCATAATACAAAGAATTTTAGAGAAACAGAAACAAGGATAAAATTTTATTAATGTCCTTAGCTTCATTCTGATTCTCATCTAGAAAACTCCCTCTGTCTTCACAATTTCCATTTCTGATAAAATTTCTCCCTTTTTCATCAATAATATTTTCCTTTAAGAATTTATTTGGCATGAAATTAATAATCTCTCCCTCTCTAACATCCAAATGTCAAAGACTCTATCTAATGAAATTGTAGTGTACCTGATGTACTGATTCATATGCAATAAGCTCTGACAATCTGCATCAACTTGTTAGATCTTCACTGTAGCTTGGTTGATGCATCACTAATCTTTCCATTAGTGAGCCTCAATTAGGGGAATCACCCCTATCTTTCCTCTAAGATACAAGAATGCATCCTTAGGTAAACATTTTGTGAATATGTTTGCAATTTGTTCTTTAGTATTCATATATTCCAACCTTACTTCCTTGTCCTGAACCAATTCTCTCAAGAAATGATACTTTATTGTAATATGCTTAGTCTTAGTATGCATCATAGGGTTCTTTGAAATGTTAATAGCACTAGTGTTGTCATAATAGATAATAACTGGTTCTTTGATTTCCTCCTTCATACCTGAGAACAACTGTTTGAACCATATGATATTTGAACAATTTACTACTGCAACAACATACTCTTCCTCTATTGTAGACTAAGAAATGCAATTTTGTTTCTTACTAGTCCAGGAGACTAACCTCTTTCCAAGAAATAATGCTCCACCATTGGTTCTCTTTCTGTCATCAAGACTTCCTGCCCAATCAACATCAATAAAAGTCTTCAAATCAAAGTTTCCTCCTTTCTTATACCATAATCCATAATCTTCAGTAACCTTACGATATTGCATAATCCTTTTGATAGCCATCAAATGATTCTCTCTAGAATTTTTTGAAAACCTTGCAGCAATACCAACTGCTAATGCAATATAAGGTCTAGTGTGAACAACATATTGAAGTTTACCAATCATGGATCTGTAGGTAGTCTGATTTACCTCCTTTGAGTGATCATCCTTAGACAACTTATGTCCAGTAGACATAGGTGCCCTGGCTGGTCTAGAATCTCCCATTCCAAATTTCTTCAGTATCTCTTTGATGTATTTAGACTGAGTAATGTAGATACCATCCTTCATCTGATGTACTTATAAACCAACAAAGAATTTTATTTCTCCAAACATAGAAATCTCAAATTCCTTACTCATAGCTTCAAAGAATGCTTTGCATAAATCATCATGTCCAGTGAATAGTATATCATCAACAAATATCTCTCCTAATAGTATCTTGTTCCTAGGTCCTTCTTTGATGTACAAGCTACTATTGTCATTATTTCTCTGAAATACAATACTTACTAGGTAACCATGCAATCTTTCATACCAGGCTCTAGGAGCTTGCTTCAATTCATACAAGGCTTTGTACAATTTGTAAACTATATTCCTTTTCTTAGGATCAACAAAACCTTCATGTTTCTCAATATAGACTTCCTCTTCCTGAATTCCATTCAAGAACATAGATTTTACATCCATTTGGTATACCTTGAATCCTTTATGTGTTGCATATGTCGAAAGAGTTCTGAATCCTTCAAGTCTTGCAACAAGAGAAAATATTTCTCCATAATCAATACCCTCTTATTGAGCATATCCTTTAAACACTAATCTTTCCTTGTTTCTATAAAATTCACCTTTTTCATTCATCTTGTTTCTAAAAACCCACTTAGTACCAATCACATTCTTGTCTTTTGGTCTAGGTACAAGAGTCTAGGTTTTGTTCTTTTCTATCGACTCAATCTCTTCATTCGTGAATTCTATCCAACTTTCATCATTCAACACATCTTTAATGGATCTAGGTTCAATTTCACTAAGCAAGCATGTACCTTTAAGTTTGTTCTTTATCATTATACCTTTTGTCTGATCTCAAATTATTTTCTCAGGTGCATGATGCCTTCTGACATATTTGGAAAGTACAGGTTCCTTCATCTTTGATTACGGGCTTTCTCCACTTGGTTCACCATGCTCAAACATTATGTTCTTCTCTTCCAACTAAGACTCAAGTTCCACTATCTAAGACTCGGGTGCCTCTATCTGAGACTCGAGTGCCTCTGTCTGTGACTTGGTTCCCTATGTGTATGACTCAGTTTTTTCTATCTAAGACTCAGTTTCAACAGTTAGCAACTCAGGTTGCACATGTTGCAACAAGGTTTGTGCTTGTGAATTCAATGGTTGACATGGTTGGTGTCCAATCACCATTGCCTGTGTCTTAGGTATAGTATCAGGCTCATAATACACAAATTTTTTGTAGTCTTCAGGCTCTTTACTGCTTTGTTCTTCACTTCTCTCTGCAAAATCATCAATCTTTACATGTACACTTTTTATGAATTTATGAGTAGAAAGATTCAAAAATTTATATGCTTTTCTTTTACATGAGTAGCCTAGGAATATACCTTCATCACCTTTTACATCAAATTTTCCATTTCTTTCTTCCTTCAAGATGTAACATTTACTTCCAAATACTTTGAAATAATGAATATTAGGTTTATAGCCATACCATAATTCAAAGGATGTTTGCTCAGTACCTTTCTTCATTT
Source organism: Thuja plicata (assembly GCA_018584345.1). Lineage (NCBI taxonomy): Eukaryota > Viridiplantae > Streptophyta > Pinopsida > Cupressales > Cupressaceae > Thuja > Thuja plicata. The sequence goes on from MU226104.1 coordinate 378,973, forward strand.
GAACTCTAATCAAGGTGTGAATTGCAATGCTGATAGCTTCCTTCCAGCATTTGATTGCAATATTCTTTTCAATCATTAAGGTTCGTGCACAATCCATAATAGATATATTTCTTCTTTTTGTTATCCCATTTTGTTGTGGTGTACCTAGGGTACATACTTGTCTCTTGATTCCTCTTTCATTGCATAATTCATTGAACTCATTAGAAATAAATTCACCTCCTCTATCAGATCTTAGGCATTTGAGTTTCTTTCCTATTTCCTTCTCAACTCTGGCAAGGTACCACTTAAATTTCTGAAAAGATTCTAATTTTTCTTTGAGAAACATAACAACCATCATTCTGGAGTGGTCATCAAAAAATAGAATGAAATAATTATCTCCTATGTAACTTTTTGTTCCAATTGGTCCACACAGATCAGTATGCACTAACTCCAAGACTTCTTCAGTATTGTAATTCTTTCTCTTGAAACTAGTTTTTCCCATCTTCCCAATTTGACATTGTTTGCATATTGCCAATTCAGGTTTCTTCAAAATAGGAATACCTCTTACTCTTTTGTTCTTGCTTATGTTGACCAAGTTATCAAAATTCACATGAGACAATCTTTTATGCCATAACCATATTTCTTCTACTTGTGCAATAAAACATGAACTTTCAGTGAGATTAAGATAGAATAGATTACCTTTTGTTTGCCTGCCAGTTCCATCTAGGTTTCCCTTACCATCCAGGAGCTTGGCCTTACCATTCATGAATTATACCTTGATTCCAATGTTATTCAGCTATGCCACACTTAGTAGATTATGCCTTAGTCCTTCACCCCAATAAGAATTATCACATTTGATTCCTCCAGTTAGAGAAAAACAACCTATACCTTTCACATAGCAAGGTTCATCATTCCCAAAACTAACACTCCCACCATCATAGTGCTCAAGATGTTCAAATTTTGTTTTATCACCAGTCATGTGGTGAGAACAACCACTATCAATTATCCAAGAGTCATTTTTTCTAATATGAGAGAAGAGTGCAGCCTTTTCATTTTCTTCATTGTCTGACTCATCCTTAATAGAAATGTAAACAATTTCATCTTCATCTTCATCACTATCAGAATCTTTTGCAATATAACAAGATTTCTTACCTTTGTCCTTGTATATTTTATATCTCTTGAAATCTTTCTTTCCTTTGTACTTATTGATCTTTCTCCCACCTTTGTCTTCTTTGTTTGGACACTTAGCAGCAATGTGACCAACCTCATCACATGAAAAGAAAATCAATGGTATTCTTCCTTTATACTATCCTTTTCCTTTTGCAGCTCTCTTTGCAAGTAGTACTTCAATGATTTCTAGATCTTCATCATCAAAATCATCATCACTATCACTGTCATTCTATTTTCCTTTTGAGTTCTTATCCATCTTACCAAGGTTTAATTTTGCTTTGAATGCAGAGTCAAAATTGCTAGGATTAGCAGAATAATTGTCAAAATTGCCCAACTCAAAAGATGTAAGCCTTTCAAACAATGCATCTAGATTTATATCATTACTGCACCTCATCTCTTGAATAGCTGAAACTCTAATTGCATAGATAGGAATTAAAGTTCTCAATACCTTACTAACCACTATTTTTTCTTCAATTGTTCGACCGACAGCTCTGATGGCACTGCCACTTTTCTTGATTCTTTCACTGTATTTTGTAATGTCTTCTCCTTCTTTCATTTTCATCTGATCAAACTAACCTCTGAGAATTTCTACTCTGACTCTCTTTAAATTTTCACCTCCTCATGCAATTTCTTCCACATATCATAGGTAGTAGGGCAGTCCTTGACTTCATTAAATTCTGAATAGCTAAGTGAAGAAGCCATATCAATCATCATTATGTTATGATTCTTCATGTCCACCATCTGATCCATAGACATAGGTCTCAGTGTTTCTACATACTTGTGGTCCAAGAATTGAAAACTAGTATCTCTAATAGTAGATAGATGTAGCCTCATCAACTCTTTCCATGCAACGAAGTTGTCTTTTTTAATCTTGGGGATCTCCCTTCTGTAAGAAATCTCTGATCTTTATCTTAGGCCTTGAAACATTCCCTGACAAAACCAAATTCTCTAATACCAATTGTTGGAAATGGGTTGAGTAACTAAGAGGGGAGGGGTGAATCAACTACCACAAAAAAAATCCAAGTCCCTTAGATCTCTTTTCAAACTTATCATTGTTACTCGTTTAACAAAGATATTCTGCTTTTACTCGGTTAACAAATCAATCTTAAAATATTAACTATGATTATCCTTTAGTGATTAAGTATAGAAACATTAAGCATAAATCAAATAACATGTACACAGATGACACCAAGATTTAACATGGAAACCCAATTTGCAAAAACCACCAATTGCAACTAGTTATTGTTTTTAACTCTTCTAAAGTGAGCCCTGTTAGGAGCCAACCCTGTTAAAGGTTACAAAACACACTGTTAGGTGTGACCCTGCTAGAGGATTTAATCACCCTGTTAGGAGTGGCCTTGTTAGAGGTATTCAAACACTTCAATCTAGAAATGCCACCTTGTGAGAAAATTTTATTAAATACTGTTAAGTCTACTTTGTAAAGAGATTTGGATCACTGCTACAATTGTTAGAGAGCAATAATGGATTGACCTATTTGAAGAAGAAACTATCTTTTCTTATTCATAGCTCTGCTTTGGCTTTAAATTGGATCCTTACTAATCAAATATTCTATTGCAGCTTGGTCTAAATATTATGTCCTTAATCAGAATCCCATCTTATTTTTCCTTTACTCTTCATATCAAAACTCTACCACTTCTCACAAATTCAATCCAAACTTGACCTTGTATATATATGCTAAGCCTTGTCAAGTCGGCTTGAATAAACTTCCAAATAAACAATAAAATTCAAATATGTCGGCTGCATATAACCAATTAAATATAAAGTGTAAACTATTGTTAGTCGGCTGACACTAAATATATAACTCGGTTAACACTGTAATCCTTCAATCCCTGACCTTGCTGTATTGCCTAAGTGAAATCGGTTAGAACTAAAAATCACTTTGGTCTTCTTCAATGCCCGAGAGAGCTCGACATACACTGATTGTACTTAGTTTAGGTATAGAAATTTGTGTAACATCACTACATTTGTGTATACATCAATGACAATACACAATTGAATAATTGTCTTCAACACTTAAATCCTCTAACAGTGTCACACCTAATAGTTTTTTTTGTAACCTTTAACAGGGTTAGCTCCTAACAGGGCTCACTTTAGAAGAGTGAAAAATAGTAACTAGTTACAATTGGTGGTTTTCCCAAATTGGGTTTCCACAGTAAATCTTGGTGTCATCTGTGTAAATGTTATTTTCTTTATGCTTTATTTTTCTACACTTAATCACTAAAGGTTAATCACATTTAATATCTTCAGATTGCTTAGTCAACTGAGTTACAACAAAATATCTTTTATTAACCGAGCAAAGTTATAAGTTTGATTAAGACATCTAAGGGACTTGGATTTGGTTTTGTGGTAACGGATTCACCCCTCCCCTCTTAGTTACTCATCTCATCTCCAACAAAATCCTATATAACAGCAATGCCTGACTCTTATAAAACCCAAATTCTAATTAAGTCAAGAAACAATTCCTCCATAGGCTCAGGTGGGTGTACCATATTTGAATTATTATTATTTAATAAATCATGTAGTGGATTATCTTTTCACAATAATTTTCTCCTACCTTTTACTGCAACAGTTGATAACACATCCTACAAATGTTAACAACCAATTTAATGCAGAGCTTCACAAGCCGGAGTATGAACTTGATAAGAGAAAATACTAGTGAAATAAGGATTCTCATCCTTCTTATTTTTTAGTTCCAAACTCCGGCAAGATTGACCTATTTATTGCCCTAAAGATGTAGCAGTTTTCAATAGATAGGCTTAATACAACATAAAAAGGAAAATGATAACAGTTTGTGTATAGATTTGATGGGAACTACACAATCTACAATATCATATCAGTGCCTTATCCAATGGGAATGGATTCATTCAATATGTAAAGACCTTCACTATCAAAGACACATCAAATGTAAATCATGTACTTAATACTGAATCAGACTATGCCTTACATAATCTATTCACACTTCCTAGAAGAAGAAATACTTATCAAATTTGTTTCAATCTCCTACTCACTGAAACTATCTTAAGGATTTAATTCTCTCCTTGAAAGAAAACTTAAAGTAGTTCGACACTCTACCTTACAAAGTGATGAACTAGAATCTCCTTAACAACCAATCCAAATGAGTATAAAAAATGGAAATATAGACAACAATTCATTCAAATCATAGGAAATTACAGACATATATTTATATTAAAGCTTCAAGTACATATGAAATCAGAGCCAAAGAGACCAATGATAAACTTGATCAAAATATGCAGAACTGGAAGTCCTTTTATAGAAACAAGGACTGCAACAAGCTTCAGATCTAATTAGGGTTAGGGTTACAAATATTAAAATATTACATGACAGAGAAAATTAATTTATCATAGCAACTAAGCATCTCTGTCATCTTTTACAAAATATTCTTTTGAAACATTCTATTGGGAAGAATATCTGATTCAACTGCCATCTACCTTGGGAAGTTGAAAAACCATACCCTACAAAAGGAATAACAGATGGATTGTATTGTTTGTATTAATTATTTTAGGAAATTTAACCCTTCAGACTTGCAAAAAGTCAACTACCTTTGTGGGAAATCTCATGTTCTTGAAAATATGATCAAATCAGCATTATAAAGCTCTAAAACAATTCCCCATTTATAGAAAAGAAAAAAACATGATAAGCCCAAGGTTTAAATACTATTTTACAAGATAATAGAAACCCTAAGAAGATAATATCTATAATAAATGTCTTTAGAACTACCAACCTCTCCTCCATATAGTATCCAATAAGTGTAAAAATATAGCCCAAAAGATTAGATCGATCCATTAAACTTCTCTGCTGCAAGACGACATAGATCACCGCTTAGAAAACCTGAGAAAGTCTTTCAAATATTTGAAAATAAGTAAAACAGCTACATGCGGCACAGAAAAATCCATCGAAGACCCAGATTTAAACTTTCTTATACTTTAAAATAGAGTCGTGGATTCTTTTTAGGTTACTCCATCTTTCAGATTTGATCTTGGATAGGTGGCACACAGGCGCAATGCCTTAAATAATAGATCACGATCACTTTTGCATTAAAGCTTCACGCTCACCGCATGATCTTTTTCAACTTATCTGATATTTACTTTATCTCCAACCTCATCCCTTAACCTTCTTTGAACTAGCCTTGAACTCTGGTTAGGTGATTTATTCTTATCTCCAAGTCGTTGAATCCATCGGCTAACTCTAGTCACATTCTGAGATTAAGTGCACGCACAAGATTAAGTAAAGTACTTAACAAGATCAATGACCTTCATTGAATCTTGAGACTTTCCATGACATCAAAAAAATATTATGAGATTACATGCCATCCACATGATCAACATTGCATCCACAATTCAGATTTGATCTTGACTGGCCCAATTTTAACTTTACTTGTCTTGATTACAACCTTAGTTCATTCCGAGATTGCGTGACTCAAGAGAATCACCAAGTTGCAAGAAATTTTCTTAACTAGAGACTTTATTCAGAGACTTCACACCATCCACATGATCAGATCAAGATCTATGATCCTCGCCAAGTCTCTGAATACTTGTTTACTTTCAAATTTCCTTCTGAGATCACGCGTCAGCTGTAAGATCAACATTACATGGACGGTTAAAATTTAATATTGGATAATCCATCTTGTCTTAACTTGACCCAGGCTCTTATCTAGAGATTGTGCGACTAAAGGAAAAAACATAACCTTGGCAAGTTAACTTTAACTTGAGTCAAATCTTGGCAAAGAGACATCACTAAATAACTCAACCTGATCTGGCAAACCATGGGTTCATTATGAGATTGCATGACTAAAGAGATCTCCTAGTCATGAGATACTTTCCTTAACTTGGGTCACATCACAAGATTACATGCAACCCCTTTAATCAAATCTCCATCAATGATTTGCACTTAATATTTGCATAAATTTGTACTTGACTATTTCATTTTTAGATCACACGCCACTCACAAGATCTCACCTTGAATCAATGGTCCGCGCTTGATCACTAAATTATTATGTACTTGTTCAAATCATCTAGATATTTTACACAGATGCTTGATCTTAAAATACATCAATGATCAACGTTGAATATCGAAGAAAACCTAACTTGACTTGAGCTTTACCTTAGGTTTATTTGGAGATTACAAGATAATTGAGTCTCAAAGTCTCTAAATCATTTCTTAACCTCAAAGTCTATTCAAAGATCTGGTGCAAACCCTATGATCATGTTAGAATGGAAACTCGATCAACGAACCTTTTTCAATCTCCCAATGTTTGATATGACCTCATCTTTATCCAGCAATCATGCCCCAACCGCATGTCTCTGTCCAGATTGATGACCTATGTTGAATCACTGAATGAACTTAACCAAGCTTGATCTTAACTTAGTTCTATCATGAGCTTCAGAGATAAATTGAGTCTCTTAATCTCTAAATCATTTCTAGACCCTAGATTTTATCTTGACATTAAACTCCAGCCATACGATCAATGCAAGGACATAACAAGATCTACAATCCTCGCGTGATCGCTGAATGAAATCTTGAACTTGAAATTAATCAAGTGACTTAGCACTAACCACCCGATTAGAAAAATATCTATGATGCACGTGCAATCTCGAGAAGAATAGAGCATATTCAATCTCATTGCAAGATTCAGTGATAAATACAAGCCTAGTAAGCACATGACTTAAAAGGACTTTAAGTGGCTCAAAAAGGTAATGACAAAACAGAACATGTCTAGGAAAGGATTTAGGGCTTCTTGCAACCAACAGCTAGAAATTTGAAAATAGGATTTAAGACTTTGCAAGACATAGAAGGATTTTCATCAATTAAAGTAGATTTTGTTGGAATAGTCCCACGAGATAATTGAGAGGGGGGGTGAATCAGTTATCAGCTATTTTAATTCTTTTCTTCAATTAAATATAGAATAACATTAAGCATTAACACATTGAGATAACACAAGATAGAATACAACAATTTTGGTTACGGGGAAACCAAATAGGTAAAAACCCCGGTGGGAATTAGCACCCACAAAGAACTGTACTTGAGTATAATTATCCCTGTTAGAAGATCTTGCAACCCTGTTAGGACTTGTTCTTCACAATGAAATAAGTATAGTGACCTGGTTAAGGGTCTGACCCTATTAGGAGTCTTTTACAAATAACCCTATTAGGGGTGAGGACTCACTGTCCAAAAAGCTCACTGCTAAAATGATGAAGGCTACAACCTTCAGTAAAACATATATGCACTATATCTGATAAATGAACTATTTGAGTACACCTGCTATCTTGATCAGTTCCAATGTGTTGTATACTTCGACTTCTTCTTCACATAGATCTTTTCTTGATGGATGAAATGTCTTTACTGTCCCAAAATAATGAACATTCTATTCTGTACTTTTTCTGTCTCTTTTCTTATCATTCATGCTTAATGTTCACCATATGAACTACTATAAGTATCTTCCCAAAAGATGTAATCTTCATCAGCTTTAGGATTCCCTTAAATAATTCTTTAGTTGGCCACATCAAGCATGCAACCTAATTAGAATCATGTAACCCAAACTGAATAGACGCAATGCATCACAAAGTCGGCTCCACCAAATTAACTCCAACTTCATGATTATGATAGAGCACATTTGGCGCCTTTAGATAATTATCTTTAACTCATAAATAAACATGAATACAAATACACATATCCTAAAGATAGGCGCAACTCAAGAAATAATGTAATTACATCGGCTCTTCACAGATAATCTTCAATCACTGTAACTGCCATAATTGATTAACATAACTCAATTGAAACTTCATATCTAACTCAACGTGAATGAACATAGCATCTAGAACATGTATAAACCATGGAAATAAACAAACATAGCTCCAAAACATCTATACTGATAATTGCATATAGAACACCGATGTATATTATATGTTGTCATCAATGACAAACATACAATCAACTATTTGCATAGAGGCAAATCTCCAACAATCTCCCCCTTTGACATTGATGGCAACATATGATATCATCAACTCAAAGTGTCTTCCTCATTTTTACAATCTTCTCAATATCCTCATCAAAGGTTCCTCTTCACTGTTGCTTCTCTTCTAACTGTATACTCCCCTGGAGTATATGCTCCTCCTTACTAATACTCCCCCTTTGAAATCAATGGAAAAGGGTGCCAAACACTATTAGGCACAGGTACTACTCCATAAGTAGAGTAGTCAACCATTCATCAGTCACTAAGGACTGATGTTCTTGCTGTAAGATCTAATCAGACTCAGGAAAGGGAATTACTCCCAGCTTCTCCCTGAGATACTCAAAAGTATCTTTTGATAATGGCTTTGTAAAAATATTTGCTAATTGTTCTTTAGTGCTCACATAATCCAACTTTACTTCTTTGTCTACAACTTTTTCTCTTAGAAAGTAGTATTTGATCTTAATGTGTTTTGTCTTTGCGTGCATCATAGGGTTATTTGACATATTGATAGTACTAGTGTTATCACAGTGAATAACAATAGGATAATCAATTTGAATACCAAAGTCTTTAATCATCTATTTGATCCAAATAATTATTGAACAATTCAATGCTGCTACAACATACTCAGCTTCTATTGTTGACTGAGAGATACAATTCTTCTTTTTACTTGTCCGAGTGACTAACCTGTCTCCAAGAAATACTGCTCCTCCTGATGTACTCTTTCTATCATCAACACAACCTACCCAATCAACATCAGTATACACATGAAGTTGTATTTCCTCTGAGTTAGGATACCATAAACCATAGTCTATAGTCCCTTTTAATTATTTGAATATTCTTTTTATTTCCATTAGGTATTTTTCTTGGGTTCAGCTACAAATCTTCCAACAATGCCAACTGCATTAGAAATATCAGGTCTAGATTGAGTAAGATATATGAGTTTTCCAATCATAGACTTGTATAGAGTCTTGTTAACTATTGTGGAATCATCATCTTTAGAAATTTTTCTTCTTGATATCATGGGGGTGCTTACTGGTTTGCAATCTTCCATTTTGAAAGTCTTCAATATCTCCTTCACATACTTAGACTGATTTATGAATATGCCTTTGTCTGTTTGTTTTACATTTAATCCAAGAAAATATTTGATAGGTCCAATCATGCTCTTTTCAAACTCACTTTTCATTTCTTTGGCGAATTCTGCACTAAGTTTTTCATTACCTCCAAATATAATGTCATCAACAAAAATAGCAACAAGTAGTAATCCTTCATCTGTCTCTCTTATGAATAAGTTACAGTCTGCTGCTCCTTTTCTAAATCCTATCTTTGTTAAGTAACCATCAAATATCTCTTACCAATCTCTTGGGGCATGTTTAAGTCCATAAAGTGCTTTCTTTAGTTTGCATACCATGTCTAGTTTGTCTAAAAGTTTGAATTCTTTAGGCTGCTCTATGTAGAATTCTTCCTTCAAATCACCGTTCAGAAAAGCTGACTTGACATCCATTTGATATACTTTAAAGTTCTCGAATGTTGCATAGGCCAAAATCAACTTGATAGATTCCAGTCTTCTCACAGGGTAAAATGTATCAGTGTAGTCTATTCCTTCTCTCTGTACATATCCTTTACATACTAATCTTGATTTGTTTCTTACCACTGTGCCTTCTTCATTCATTTTGTTCCTGAATATCCACTTTGTTCCAATCATATTCTTGTCATGAGGTCTAGGGACCACTTCCCATGTATCATTCTTGATTATTTGATCTAATTCTTCTTGCATAGCACTTTTCCAATCTGAAATCATTGCACGCATCTTCTACACTTAAGGGTTCAATATGTGAAAGTAAGCATACCTCTTCATCAACGACTGAACCTTTTTCTCTGGATCTTGTCAAGATTTTAGCGCTCTAATCTCCAATGATGTCTTCCTTAGAGTGGTATCTAGATGTGTATTTTGAGTTTTTAGGAGTGACACTTTCATCTGTAATCTATGATTCTTCTTCACTTGGTTCAGGATTGTTACATGAAACATCAATACAATCAAACATTTCTTCAATAACTGTGTCCTTATTAATGGGTTTGGGCTCATCTTCAATCATGGGAGCACATTCATAGTATCTTTCTTGAATCATAAACTTCTTGTCAATCTTCACATGAGTACTTTCAATGATCTTCTTTAATCTTAGATTAAAACATCTATAGGCTTTGCTTTTAGTAGACTAACCAAGAAAAATACCTTCATTGCTTCTAGCATCAAACTTGCCAATGTTATCATCTCTCTTGATGTAGAACTTGCTTCCAAAGATTCTGAAGTATTTTACAATAGGTATATTACCAAACCAAAGTTCATAAGGTTTCTTGTCTGCACCTGGCCTCAATTGTATTCTATTGATAGTATAGACTTTTGTATTGACTGCATATCTCCAGTAGGTATGGGCAACCTTTCCTTTAATCATGATAGTGCATGTTGTGTCAAGTATTATTTTTTTCCTTCTTTCTACAACCCCATTCTTCTGAGGGGTTCTAGGTGCACTTAACTATCTTTTGATTCCATGTTCTTCACAATAATCATAAAATTGTTCAGAGGTGAATTCTCCTCCTCTATCAGATCTCAAACATTTTATTTTCAATCTAGTTTCATTCTCAACCTTAGCTTTGAATACTTTGAACTTCTCAACAGCTTCAGATTTGTCTTTTAAGAATGCAACCCACATCATCCTTGAGAAATCATCAACAAACAAAATGAAATACCTTTCTCCGTAGTATGATCTTGTTTGAGTAGGTCCACATAGGTCTGTATGTATCAGATCTAATTTGTTTTGAGCAGAGTCTTGTTTACTTCTAAATGAGGTTCTCACATGCTTCCCCTTCCCACATTCCCTACACATAGTGTCAACTGGTCTTGCAATACTTGGAAGGTCTCTTACTGCCTTTACATTACTTATCTTGACTATATTGTCAAAAATGATATGACAAAGTATCTTGTGCCATAACCAACTGTCATCCACTTCTGCAACAAAACAAATTACTTCAGAGTTAAGCTGGAAAAAATTTCCTTTGGTCTTTGAACCTGATGCAATCATGTCTCCCTCTTTGTTGTTGATAATACAACTATTGTTCTTGAATTCCAACTGATATCCTTTATCTAGCAGTTGTGCAACACTTAGTATGTTATGATGCAAACCATCAACATAAATAACATCATTTGTCTTGTTCTTTCCATCTAAGGTGATAGATCCTCTACCTATGATAGGTTTGGGAGTGTTATGTCCAAATCTAACCATGCCACCTTTGTACTTGTATAGATGTATACATCTTTCTTTGTCTCATGTTATGTGGTGTGAACATCTGTTGTCAATGATCCAGTCAGTTCTGATGTTAGCTTTGGAAACTAATGCTAACTCTTGTGCTTTTTCTTCATCTTCTTTGTCCATTTCTTCAAGCATCTTCTCAATGTCTTTGATGACAATGAATCCAATTTCATCTTCTCCTGAATCATCATCAGTTACACCATCTTCAGCATGATAGAATTCCTTAGTGTACTTGGGCTTGTAATCTGATCTAAACTTATTGACTCTTGTAGGACACTTGGATGCAAAGTGACCAACTTTGTTGCATGAGAAACATTTGAATGGTAGTTGTCCTTCATATTTCACTTTACCTTTCCTTTCTTTCTTGGAAATCATAGCAATTATTTATTCTAGTTCTGTATCCACTTCTTCATTATTACTGGAGCTACTTATAGATTTCTTATTGTGGACTGAGGCTTTGAAAGCTGTCTCACTTTCAGGTTATGTTTTCAATCTTGATATCTCAAATGCAGATATTTTTCTGATCAAGGTTTCTCTTTTGAAGTCCTTTGATAATTGCATAGTTTCATCCAAGATGTTAATATTTCTCTCATATTCTACTGTTAATGTGGTCATTAGTTTTTCCATTATATCATCCTATGAAATTTCTCCACCATTGTTCCTGATACCTAATACTACATTAATCCTCTGATTGTAAGCTCTGATGTTTTCTTCAGGTAGCATCTCTAAATTATTGTATCTTTTCATCCATGTTTTTTTGTGTGTATTCTTTGCTTGGATATCTCCTTCAAACATATCTTCTAAGTATTTCCAAATAGAGTATGCTTTATCTGCCTTCTTGATCTCATAAAATTCACTCTCAGATAGGGCACTGATTAGGGCTTCTTTGGAAATTGCATTTTGAGTGATCACTTCCTTTTGTTTAATTGTAGTGTCTTCTTTTGCAAGGTATTTTAAGGTGGGAACATCAATTGCATGAGTGGAAATCTCATAGATCTCAAATCTAATTCACTAAAGATGTGTTATCATTTTGTTCTTCTAGTCAATATAGTTTTCTCCATCAAACTTAGGACTCTCTTTCCTGAAGTATGCCATCTGATCTACCTTAAGCTGTTAGGCTTTCTCTCCAAGGCACTTGGCTCTGATACCAATTGTTAGAATAGTCCCAAGGGATAACTGAGAGGGGGGGTGAATCAGTTATCAGCTAGTTTAATTATTTTCTTCAATTAAATACAGAATAACATTAAGAATTAACACATTCTAATAACACAAGATAGAACACAACAATTTTGGTTATGGGGAAACCAAATAGGTAAAAACCCCGATAGGAATTAGCACCCAGAAAGAGCTGTACTTGAGTATAATTATCCCTGTGAGTTGTTCTTTACAATGCAATAAGTACAGTGACTTGGTTAAGGGTCTGACCCTGTTAGGAGCCTTTTATAAATAACCCTGTTAGGGGTGAGGACTCACTATCCAAAAAGCTCACTGCTAAAATGATGAAGGCTGCAACCTCCAGTAAAATAGATATGCACTATATCTGATAAATGAACTATTTGATTAGACATGCTATCTTGATCAGTTCCAGTGTGTTTTATACTTCCACTTATTCTTCACATAGATCTTTCTTGATAAATGAAATGTCTTTACTATCCCAAAACAATGGACATTTTGTTCTGTACTTTTTCTGTCTCTTTTCTTATCATTCACGCTTAGCGTTCACCATATGAACTACTATAAGTATCTTCCCAAAAGATGTGATCTTTGTCGGATTTAAGAGTCCCTTCAATACTTCTTTAGTTGGCCACATCAAGCACACAACCTTATTAGAATCACACAACCCAAACTGAATAAACGCGACGCATCACAAAATCGGATCCACCAAATTAGCTCCAACTTCATGATTCTAATTGAACATGTTTGGCACCTTTAGATAATTATCTTTAACTCATAAATAAACATGAATATAAACACACATATCCCAAAGATAGGTGCAACTCAAGAAATAATGTAATTACGTTGGCTCTTCACAGATAATCTCCAATCACTGTAACTGCCATAACTGATTAACATAACTCAACTGAAACTTCATATCTGACTCAGCGTGAATGCACATAGCATCTATAACATGTATAAACCATGGAAATAAACACGCATAGCTCCAAAATATCTGTAATGATAAATGCATATAGAACACTGCTGTATTTTATATGTTGTCATCAATGACAAACATACAATCAACTATTTGCACAGAGGCAAATCTCCAACAGATTTTTCACAGAGACTTAGGGTTTTAGCTCAAAGATCAATGGAGCTATGAGCTAGACATAAAAATTTGGAAATTTAATAGGGGATAAATACCATTTTTTGTAACCCTACACAGGTCCAAACCAAAATGTAGCAAATAAACAAAATATGACCAACAATGCCTATTTGTCCGGTTTTCACCAAGATAATGATTTTTTAAGGTCTTTTTCAATTGTTTCTTTTTTCTTCAAGATCTCTTTATATTGTACAAATTGATACTCTTTTAACTGATCAAGTATAAAACCTCTTAAGATAGATACAATTGATAGGTTCTTATATTTCATCTCCATCACATGTGGCTAGCTTGTAGGTCCCTAATCCATAGGCTGATGTAATGATCAATGATCTTAACCAATTTACTTCTAACTTGCCTTTCTTCTCCCTATCTTGTTGATTGTGTGGATTTTCTTGTAGAATGAGATCTCCAACTTGAAATTATTGAGGTTTTATTTATTATTGTAGTTTCTTGACATCCGCTTTTGATAGATCTTTCAGTGTTCACATGCTTCGTGTTGAAATTACTCAAGTAATTATAGTTCTTGCAATTTAGAAACCCTATAGTCTTCATTTTTCAATATGCAATGTAATGAAACTCTAAGTGATGGTATCTCTACCTCTCAAGGTAAAATTGCTTCTGCTCCATAGACTAAGGAAAAAGGTGTAGCTCTTGTAGGTGTTCTGATGCTGGTCCTATAATCCCATAATGTTGGATTCAACTAGATATTCCAATCTCTACCTTGGTTATCAAATATTTTTTTAAGGACTTTAAGGATGTTTTTATTAGAATCCTCCGCTTGTCCATTCCCTTACGGGTAATAGAGAGAAGAAAAATGTTGAATGATGTGGAATTTCTCACATAATTCTGTTACATCCTTGTAGTTTAATTTTTTTCCATTGTCTAATATGATGACATGGGGTATGTTGTATCTTTAAAATATGTAATTCGAGATAAACAATGATTTTTTTTCCTATTGTGGTAGACAGAGAGGTACGACTTCAACCCACTTGGTAAAGTACTTTGTTGCTACAATTATGTACCTGTGACCATTTGATGAGGGAGGATATATAATTCCTATCAAAAGAAAACCCCATTGATAAAAGGGCCATGGTGTATTTAATGTATGTAACTCTTGTGCTAGCACATGTATCAAATTTCCATGAAAGTGACATTTTGACAAGTCTTTAAAAACTTAAAAATCACCCTTCTCCATATATGACCAATAATACTCCATTCTAATAAGTTTCTTTTCCAAGGTTAAACCACTTGAATGCAAACCAAAAATACCCTCATAAATATCTTGTAAAGAAGTTTCAAATTCTACACTCCCTAAACATCTAAGTAAGGTCTCGTCAAGACCTCTTCGATACAATGTATCAAATAGTAACATATATTAGAATGTTTGGCATATGAAATTAATATTTTTGTTTTGGGATTGGTTTAAGGGTAGGATATTGTCTTCTAAGTATGTGTAAATAAGACCATACCAAGTAAATTCATGACCTATGAGTAAGCATACAATATGGGTTCAGGATCATCATAGGTAAGTTTTAACAATTCTTCCACCAGGAACTCATATCATACATTTTGGTCTGGTAACTAAAGCAGTGAAGCCAAGGTAGCCATAAAATATGTTGCTATGTTCTCTTCTCTTGATATTTGTTCAAATGTGATTAGAAAAAAATACTTCTTGAGATCACCAACCATTCTCTTTTAAGGTATGATTTTATGATCCTTAGTTTGATATTCATCATTGATTTGGTTAATTACTATCTATGAATCCCCAAATATTTGTAATTCTATGATCCTCCATGCTAAGGCCATTTTAATCCCAATCACTAGTACCTCATATTCAACTATATTATTAGTTCATGGAAACAAAATTTTGAAAATTTTTGGTATAGTGTATCTCTCGAGTGTGATAAAAAGAATTTCTACCCCTGAGCCATGTTGAGTATATGACCCGTCAAAATATAAATTTTATGTTTGAGGTAACATTTTAAGGATGTTTGCATCATGAAAATCTATTTACATTGGTTCTTGATTTGATATGGGCTCTTCATCTATTTGATCTTCTATCACTTTTCCTTTTATTTCTCTTCGATCCACATACTCTATATCAAATTCACTAAAGATTATTACCCTTTTAGCTAACCTTCCTATGAGAGTTGGTTGACTAAGAAGATATTTCAAAGGATCTATCTCAGCAATTAGTTTGACATGATGTGATAACATGTAATTCTTCAAATTTTGGGAAGAAAAAACCACTGCTAAACATGCTCTTTCTATTAAGGTGTAGTTGATTTCATATTTGACCAAAGTTCTACTAATGTATTAGATAGCCTTTTTTTTTCTTTCTCATCATGTAGTGCTAATAAGACTCCTAATTAATTCTATGTTGCTGAAATATAGAGTAATACATGTTTTCCTTATATCAAATCCATCAATATTGGGGTTTCATCAAATATTTCTTTAGTAGATCAAAGGCCTCATCACATTTGGTATCCCACTTAAAAGAAGTGTCTCTATGGAGAAATTGAGTGAAAGAGTGACACTTTTAAACTATTTGTGCTATAAATCTTCTTATTGATTTAAGTCTCCCTTTCAATGATCTTTATTGGATTATGTTCCTTGGAGGTCCCATTTCCATGTTTGCCTTCACTTTTTTTGGATCAACTTCAATTCCCTTTGTTGAAATAATATATCAAATATTTTTTCCTGATTTTAACCCAAATGCACATTTTTTGGGGTTTATCCTAACCTTGAATTTTTCAAGCCTTGTAAAGATTTTATCTAGGATTAGTATATGTTCTTCTCTAGTAGAGGACTTGGCTAAAATATCATCCATATAATCTTCCATGAATGTATGCATGATATCATGGAAAATTGTAGTCACTTCTCTTTGGTAAGTTTCTCTGACATTTTTGAGACCGAAGGGCATAAAATTCTAGTAGAAAGTATCCCATGTACATGTAAAGGTTATCTTATCCTAATCTTCTAGTACACTATTTATCTGATTATATCCTAAAAATCCATCCATTAATGATATCATAGAGTGTCTAGTTGTAAGATCTACAATATTATCAATGATTGGAAGATGAAAGACATCTTTTGGACATGCCTTATTCAAATCTTTGAAGTCTGTGCAGAATCTTATGCTTTTGTCAGGTTTAGAAACTAGAACTATATTTGAAATCTATTCAGCATAAGTAATGGATCAAATGAAGCCATTATTTAAGAGTTTCTTCAATTATACTTTTACGAGTGATGCCATATGTGGATGCATTTTCCTCAGGTTTTGTTTCACTAACTTAACTCGTGGAGCAATATTTAAATGATGCATTATCAAATCAAGATCCAACCCAGCAATTTTGGCATATGACCAAGGAAAAATTATTTACCTTTCCTTGAATTAATCTATGAATTGTTGTCATTCTTCTTTGGATAGGGATTCTACTAAAGTGATGATATGGGGGTCTTCTTTTGTTCCAATATTCACTTTCACTGTTGGTTCTATCAAGATGGAATATCTTTCTTCATAATTTTGTGAAAGTATGTCAATTCTCTCATCCTAATATGCCTCAATGAGGTTTTCATCATTGTATTCATATTTTATTTTATTATTTTGTGATCTAGTACTGCCACACGATGGTTTTCACCACTAGTACTGACATCTCCCCTTGTTGTTGCTTATTGATAAATTTCTCTAGTGGAAGATATTTAAATCATGTTAAGATAAATGGAAATGGAATAATCATTTTGAAAGGTGTCCATTTTAGCTAGTTCAGTTTGTTCCTAATCAATAAGTTTAGGTTGTAGTAATGGTAAAGGATCATTGGGTGGGTTTAGGTATATTGCAGTTAAGGTTATGATAGTATTATGCTCTATCTCATACATTGTATTATTAAGATTAATACCATGAACTTCCTTGAGATGGTCCATAGATATTGGATATTTTTCTCCCTCACTCGAGTATTCTTCTATGTATTGTGATTCATTATCTAGTAGTGCATACCCCAAACTTTGTCCTTCTAGATATGAGGGTATGTACAGTTGTATATGATTTTATATCACTCCTTGAGGTGGCCTCTATTCTTCCATAATTTTAGGTGTATATGAATTAATTTCATCCACGTCCTTATCATGGAAAGACTCTTTAGAAAATTAGTCTCAATCTCACTGTGTAAGGTCGTTATCACTATATGATTGTAACTTGAGAATTGACTCATGGGTATGAGGGAAATTATTCTTGGTATGATCAACTTCAAGATATCCTATTATGATTTTCTCCTTGTTAGACCTGCAAGTAGCTTGTAAGGGTTCTACTATTCCTTCTTTTCTATTTCCAAGAGGACCCAATTCTTGATACCCTGTCTTCTACATGATTTCAAATCTCTTCCCATGTTGATGTGTAGGAATACTAATATGTTGTACTATTTCACTTGATTATGTTTCTTTGTCTTTGTAAAACCAATTGAAGATTTCATTACCATCTTGTTCTCCTACTAAGGATGTGTTGGGCCTTACAAAAGTGTCATTGTATTGTTGAGGAAGTGGAGGTTCCTTATTTTTGATGTCAAAGGTCTTCCATAAGACCTAGGAGAAGGTAGTAAATTTACCATTGATAAGGAATATTATCCCACTCCTTTATGATGAAACTTTAATTTATTATCAAAACCCATCATTAGTATGTTAATATTAAAGTAATATGTCTCTTTTTGTTTTACCTTGGGTGTAAAACTTGAATTAAGAACCTCTTCACTAATTTTTTCATTTGAGATATCAGGTATGGATATTTCTCTATTATGTTATACAAAATAATTCATGATACATTTTACATTGTTACAATATTGAAAAGGGTTGAGGCCACTTATGATGGTTATCTCTTGACCAAGGTAAGAGAACTTTACACATTGGTGATATGTTGAAGGAACCACTTGCATCTCAATAATCTATGTTCTACCCAGGAATATGTTGTATGTTAAATTTAGATCTAATACTTGACCCACCATTTATTTTTTGATTGGACCAAATAGGATTGGTAGAACCACAAGGCTCTTAGATGACCTTTCTTCACCATCATAAGCTTTTATAGTGATTTTTATTTTTGGATCAACACCATTTTCATAATATCACAAGGCTTTGACCAAGTTTAGAGTACATATGTTCAAGCCAACCCTTCCATCTATCAAGACTATTTTAACTCTATTCTTGTTAATAAGAACTTTAATATACAAAGGTAGATTTTGGGGGTGATGTAAGGACATGTCATCTTTCTCAGAGAAGGATAAAAAATGTGGTGCAATGAGATAAGATACCATGGTTTTAAATTGGTCTACATCTAATTTATTTGGAACTGTCGTATCAACCAAGGATTTTTCCAAGGTTTCCTTGGGAGATGGTGAGATTTCAACAATTCTAATATCGAGATTTGTGCTCGTGTTTTTAGAAGTTTATCAACTAAGTTATATTGTTTCAATGAAGATGGAAGATCATTCATGATTATTTTGTTGTATGCTCCTTTTAAGGTTACTTTGGCTACTTCCCCCTAGTGGTTACATTAGTGGGTTCTTTATCTTGCTTTTCTTTTATAGCTATGACATTGATGGACTTGTAAAAACTTTACAACAAGTTAATGTTTTTTTCATAAGAATGAGAAAAGTTAACTTTATCTCCCCCCTTCTTGTTATTTTAGCTGCATTTGAGGATTCTCCCTTTTCATGATTTAAGAAAGGCATTTTTAATGTTGTGTGATCCTCATTATTTTTGGGTCCATCTATCTCAATAATGTTGTTATGAATTATATCTTTTACAACTTGTTTTATCCTCGTGCATTAATTCATCTTATAACCTTTGTTTCGGTGATATTCACAATGGTGGGAATCATTCCATCATGAAGGTTTTACTCTGGGCTCGTAACCTCTTGATTCAAGTAAGGTGATGATCCTGTTTGCAATAAGTTTTCTTAAATTCATTTCAAGAGGTTCTCCCAATGTTGTAAACTTCCTTCGAGTGGAGGTGAAGTTCTTATTCTATCATTTTTTTGGTGATTGTTGTGAGTAAATGATGTATTGTTTGGTTGGTTGACGTTATTTTCCTGATGGTTGGAATTTCTAGAAAGATAGAAAGGTTTTGGTTTGATGTTATTAGCTTCCACCACTCCATCATTTACCAGGTTTTTTTAATTCTTCAACCAAAATTTGGGGTTTTCATTAGTGTTATTGGTTGAGTTGTTGTTGTTGTTGTAGTTGTTTAAAGATCCTTTGGTGTCTTTGTACAACTTTAGTTCCATATTTCTTATCAAGGCATCTTCAATTATTATAATATTTTCTATCACCTTATCAAAGGTAGGAGGACATTGTAATTGAATATTTTAGTTCATTTGACTAGTCAAGTTATTGATGAAAATATCAATCTTCTCCTTTCCGGGTATACTTCTTAGATATTTAGCAAAGATGTGTCTCCATCTTTGTAAAAATGTCAAGACTGACTCTCCTTTTTGTTGCTTGGTATTACAAAGATCCAACATAGTAACCTCATGTTATGAGTTGTAGGAGTATTGTGTGACAAATTTCATAACTAGTTCCTCAAAGGTTTTGATGTTGGGTGGTAACTTTGAAAACCACTTCATGGCTTGTCCTCCTAAAATTCTTGGAAGCAATCTCATTATGTGAGTTTCCTCATGTATGAATTCCATGCCTAGGGTGCAAAATTATTGTATCTAGTCTTGTGGATATGTTGTGCCCATATATTTTTCATATTTGGGAAGATTTACATTTGGCAGAAAAGGTATCATGTTCAAAGTTTTGTCAAACAGAAAAGGATAAATGTTTTCTAAAGTGTACTTTTTTTTTGGTGTACCTCTTTTCATGTCGTGAAGTTGTTATTGTAAATCCCTGACTTGCTTATTCAAGGAACCCAAGGGGTTAACTTAATATTCATCTTGTTTCAATTTGGGTACATCATAGTCATGTGGTAACTTAACTACTGATTGTGCTAAATTCATGAAGTACCTTTTTTTATCATCCTCTAGGAATTTTTCCATAATTTTCTGAAATTTAGCATCTTGTTGGAATTGTTATATTTTATTTGGTTACTTCCTCATCATTGTTATTTTCATGAAAGATCTTATTCCAAACATTCTCATTTTCACCCATGTTTGATTGACTTCCTTGTCTTTGGTCTATGTGTTGAACTTGATTGGTTTTGATTCACTTGTAGTTGAGATTGAATTTCTTCTTGAAGTGGTATTCCTTCCAATGTGATCATCTTTCTAGATGTTTTGAAATGGTAAGACCTTGTCCTTATTGATGGAATTAAATTAACTCTTGGGTTGCATATTGGTTTTAAAAATCTTGGTTGCGTTTATTAAAAATAATTGATATGGTAAAGTTATAATGATGTTTAATCAAAATAAAGTGTGTCCTAGGATGAATTCTAATAGAGAAATATCTATCTCTATGATGAAGACTTATGATGGATCTTGATTTCTTTGGTTCTAAGAAAAGACCTCCAATCCTTGATGATGAACTTTTAAAAAATCAAAGATCGGGATGTTTTGAAGACACTTGCAAATTGATATGATTTAAATGGAATAATTTGGATTATCAACTTATTTGAAGGTATAACAATGATGTATTTTTTAAAAAACCTATTTTGATTGAGAAGAAACTCAACTCATAAGATATCCAGAAGATATTTTAAATTTATATTCTTAGTTTCAAATGATTGAATTATTCTAAATGATAGCATCATTAAAACATAACAAAAACAATCAAGAAAATATATCACCCATGAAGATACATGAAAATTCCTGTGCCTCTCACCGCGTCTCCTTCATCTCTTGTTACATCTCTTTCAAATAAGACTAGGGCACCTATGTTGCCACTGCTGTTGTTGGTCAATGATAGCTTCTTGCTACTCTGGGCTCTATTGGGAGTGTTAAGGATGCTTCCTTGCCTCCATATCATGTGGCACCCATTGTGGCCCCGATCCTCCCTCCTTCAGGTCAAGTTAGGGTTTTGGGTTCTTCGACGATGGCTGGGGATGTTGATTCTTGTGGGGTTACTGTTCCTTTGATGACTATTGGGGAGCACTTTCCAGCTATTCCTGGGGGCTCCTCTCAATGAAAACATGCCACTTCTAAGGATCCTTTGGCTTAAAGACATAGGGATATTTCCCCCTTCTGTGTCTCTAACCCCCTCAGCCTCTCTCTGGATGTTGAGGTTGTACTGAAAGATATTGAAGGTGCATCCTCTGTTTTCACAGAACATGGTCTAATCTGTAGTTTTATGGGCATCTGGCCATGTCTTTCTAATCTACATGCATAGATCACCCACCAGTGGGAACCTATCATTTTTTAAACTGTTCACATTTTCCCCCTAACAAGGGGTTTTTTCGTTGCTAAGTTTGAGAATGCTGATGATAGGAATCTAATTCTATGTGATTATTTTTTTAGCTGGGATGCCCGATTCATGCTCATGATGAAGCCTTGGCATCCTGAATTTGATGCCTCAATTGAGACTTTCTCCAAGGTTCCCAATTGGGTGAGGCTTCCCCACCTCCTGCTTCATTTTTGGGTTGATTCTCTACTTAAGGCTATGGGTGAGGCTCTTGGAGACTTTCTTGTGGTTGATGAGGAATCAAATGATATCTTTCATTCTACTTATGCTAGGATTCTAGTTGATTTGGATACCTCCAAGGGTCTTCTAGAAATGATTATGCTAGACCATCCTAAAGGGTCTTGGATCCAATCCTTTGATTATGAAGGACTGCCCTTCAGATGCAGGAGATGCTTTAAAACTGGTCACTTAGCAGATCGGTGTGGATTGGAAAAGGTTAAAAAACATGCTTCTTGGTGGAAGGGGGCCTCCTCCCAACATTAATCTATTGTGAAGGACTCATCTGTTAGAAGCTTTTCACAGGTAGTTTCTTCTTCTCAGGAGAATGCTGAGGCCAATGTGCCTCTTGGGACTATTGTTGGTTCTTCCCCGGGTGTAGATCCCATCCTTGGGGCATCTCACTATACTAAATCAGTTGATCAAAACTCTGTTGGTTGTAATGCTTTTGATCCTCCTATAGGCAATGATCCCTTTGTTTCTTCTAGAATGGTTGCTACTGATTCATCTCTCGAATCAACTTCTTTGAAATTTTTTGGCCCTATCATGGGACCATCTCTTGATTCTCATAATTTGGGTGTTTCGGTACTTGAATCAATCTCTTGGTAGGATAAGACCAAGAAAGAGGAATATGGGTGGACTTCTATGAAAGGAAAAAATAATCAAAACATCTTCCCTCTTTTGATATGTCCCTTCTCTCCCAGATGGGGAAGAAATAATTTGTATTGGGCTTTCCTTTGCTGGCAGCTGGAACTTAGATGGAAGCATTTGTTTTTTGTTGTCTGCTGGAATCTTCAGGGTTACTATAATCAATTGTTCTATTCTTTTTTGCAGCCTCTTTTCTTTTTGGGGTTCCAGATTTCCTTTTCTGGTACCTTTATTTCCTCCAGGTTGTGGGTGCCTGTTGTAAAAACCTAGTTGTAGTCTTGTTTTGTTCATTTTTAGAGTTCTTTTTTGAATATCTTTTGCGACGTATTTATTCAAGGTTTTGGGGCCCTTCAAAACTTGTATTTACCTTAATAAAAAACAAACACACTCAAGCACTTGTCTTTGCAAAAGAAAACATCTATAACATCGAGTGTATGTTCTCACATTATTTCCACAAGTCTTGTGCAAAGAGAATACAAACAAGATAAACAAGATACCTAAATACATTTGTGCTTTCCATGGATAATAAGGTAAGCTTGCTACTTAATCAGGATGTATTTAGTATTCCATTTGATTTTTTTTGAGTTTTACCTCCCTTTAAGGGATTCTCCCAGCATCATAAAAACAATGTTTTGCGTAATCCAAAAGGATTTCTAGAGGAGATATATTGATTAAAACTTTTCATTAATCACCCCATTAAGGATGAATGTATTTTATTTTAGAGTGGGTTGGATTTACCATGGCTTAAATGATTGTATCCCACTTGGGTTGCTCCCTCTCACTAGCCTCGTAAGGAAAATCTTAAGATGCAGGCCTGCTATGGCTAAAAATGCACTACTTTGAAATTAAATGAGGTTAAGCTAGGTTTGGTTTTGATCACCTAAAAGGTGAGAGCATATCCCCACTATCGTTAGCCTCCAAACACAAAGAGAACATGATTCATTTGTAGACCTTATCTAACTAAGTGAGATTCTTGATAGGTTTATAATTTTGAACACCATGATAGGTGAGAGAATAGGATTAATACCTCAAAACCAAAAAATAAATAAGGTCCCTTAATTATTCTGTGTTTGAAATAAAATTATCACAAGGAAAGAAATACAACACGAGATTTAGAGTTTGACTATTGTGTACCTTTAACAAGTATTGCACATTTTTGAGATTTTTATCATTTTTTTACTTTACCTTAGCGATAGTTCCAAATCCTTAGCATCTTCAGTAAGTTCCACAAATGTTAGTCCAACACACTCGAGCCAAGGTTAATAAATCAACAATGTCATCAAATCAAATAAAATTTACAAATGATAAGCATCCAATTTAATTTCTACTCCATATTCAACTTGATATATGTCAATAATAATAGCATATCTATTAAAAGGTTTTCCTTCTTCACCAAGTGTTTCCATCTAATTTTCCCATTGTATTTTCTTTGCATATGTATTTTCCTTATTAATTGTATTTTGGATGTAATAATCAGGTGATCTGCAACCAACTTTCCTTAGTTTTCAAAAAATTACCATCTACAATTTGTGTGATCAAAATGTGACACACTTCTATAAACCATTACACTTGAGAGAATCCATGAAGAGGAAGTCCCCAGAAGCGGATTATAGCTTCCTATCCATAGCATGCAAGAATCATGTAGATAATGGTGGTGGATCTCAAATGAACCTAATAAGAAAGATCCCTACAAGGTGCACTATATAATGGAAGATTCAAAAGGTAATGCAAAGTAATCTAAGATCATATGCAAGATTTGAGCTAAAAATGGTATGCAAGAAATGCAAGGAAAGTAGATCTAAACTAGATGAATTAAGCTAGATGAAAGAAAGTTCCAAGTGGGAGATCTTGTCCTACGTGAAAATCCTAAGAATCAACAACATAGAGATCAAAAGGAAAAATTTGAACCTAATTGGCTTGGACCTTATATTATTACAGCAACTTTTGGGACAGATGCTTATTTACTATCTACAAAGGAGGGAGAATAGCTCCCTGATCCT
Source organism: Thuja plicata (assembly GCA_018584345.1). Lineage (NCBI taxonomy): Eukaryota > Viridiplantae > Streptophyta > Pinopsida > Cupressales > Cupressaceae > Thuja > Thuja plicata. The sequence goes on from MU226104.1 coordinate 403,989, forward strand.
ATCAATGTTTTTCACCTAAAGAAGTTCTATCCATGATGCCCATTCTGTCTGGGGGCATCCTTTTGTACATATTTATTGATCCTGAAAAAATCCAAAAAAAAGGATATAGTGTCAAAAATTCTAAAAATCACAAAATGTCCTGAAAAAATGATCATCTTAGTGAAAACCTAGCAATAGGTGCTTTGATGTATCTCAAAAAAATTATATATTCCAAAAATACAAAAAATTCAAAAAATTCAAAAAAATAGAAAAAGTGCCTTGGTGAAAACTTGGAAATAGGCACCTTGGTAGCAAAAATTGAAATTTTTTTTATAAAAAGTCCTAAAAAAAGAAGAAAAAAAATGAAAAAAAGAAAGAGAAAAAATTGTAATAAAACCCAAGTGGTGAAAACCTTGAAACAGGCGCTACTTGAGGCCTTTGCACCCCTATTTCTTAGCACGTGTCCTCAACACTTAGCCTTTCTCCATCATGCCTTGTCCTTGTTGTCTTGGTTTGGAATTGGTCCTTGTCTTTGTTTAGGGGGCATAACTGTGTTAGCTTTGGTCTCTTGGATGTGTTTGTCTTTAGGACATCCCACAAATGGTGTTTTTCAACACCACCCCAACTGTATTTTTCAATACAACCACTGACATTGAGTTTTTTTCAACACTTATCAGTTTGGTCTTACCCCATTTTGTCATGTGGTCTTGCCGGCTTGCAAGCATTCGATCCTTATCCTCAGAACTCAGTATCATTTAACACACTTAAATTTTTAAATGCAACACTTAAATGCTTGAGCCATGTCATGATATTTTCTTTGTGTGCTGACTATTATTGATTTTTGTTGAGTGTCCTTGTCTGATAAGTCTCTCCATGATGCATAGCTAGAGGACTTGGGGCATGGGACATATTTTTATTTGCTTCCTGCTTTATGCTTCACTATTTTTGCACAATCATTCTTCTGGTCATCCTGGCCTCTATGCCTTGATGCGAGCATGGTTTTGCTATATTAAATTGGGTAAGCTAACATCACAATCATCTTGACCTTTATGTCTTTGATGTTTATGTTAGAATCTTTCCACATTTCAAATCCGATATACATCACATTCATATCTTCATAGTTGCACTCATAACTAGTGATGGTTGTGTGATGTTTCTGATATCAATCGCATTCATATCTTCATAGTTGCACTTGTGACTAGTGATGGTTGTGTGATGTTTCCAATATAAATCACATTCATATCTTCATAGTTGCACTTGTGACTAGTGATGATTGTGTGATTTTCCGATGTCCATTAATAATGGCCCAATGATGAAAATAAGTTCCTTTACATTCTATAATGAATGATGAACACAAGATCCTATGTTTTTTGTTCTATTGCAAGTACACCTTTGCATTTTCATGTAGCTTGCATTGTTAGACTTCATGTTAATTTGCATTTTTAGGCTGCATGATGAGTTTGAGAGGGTTTCCTTCATCTTTCTTCTGGAATTTTAATCAACTGTGGTCATGTTTGATCTTTATTTCCTTATCTTCTTTCATGATCTCAATCGAAATTTTCTATCTTAAATAGTTGATTAATTTTGGGGCATTCTCTCTCTTGAGGAAAATTCTCTTTCTTCTCTCCATTTCTTTCCACCTCTTCCAAACTTCTATCTTTCATTCACTTTCACCCCACTTCTTTTCTTCTAATTCAACCTTGGGGCATAATCTTTCATGCTTGATGATCTACCTTGGTTATGTGATCTTTATATCTTTCAGCTTACATCAAGAACCTTATCTTTAGTTCGATTTGATCAAAATTTATCAATTTGTTGTTTCTCCTCTATCTCATTTTGATTTCGATCACGAGGGGGAAGTACCTATCAAACTTCAATCTTTGATTCAG